>CAKLPJ010000001.1:107500-111271 GCA_922984085.1 Sicus ferrugineus | reverse complement strand
ACTTGACTTGACTTGACTTGACTTGACTTGACTTGACTTGACTTGACTTGACTTGACTTGACTTGACTTGACTTGACTTGACTTGACTTGACTTGACTTGACTTGACTTGACTTGACTTGACTTGACTTGACTTGACTTGACTTGACTTGACTTGACTTGACTTGACTTGACTTGACTTGACTTGACTTGACTTGACTTGACTTGACTTGACTTGACTTGACTTGACTTGACTTGACTTGACTTGACTTGACTTGACTTGACTTGACTTGACTTGACTTGACTTGACATGACTTGACTTGACTTGACTTGACTTGACTTGACTTGACTTGACTTGACTTGACTTGACTTGACTTGACTTGACTTGACTTGACTTGACTTGACTTGACTTGACTTGACTTGACTTGACTTGACTTGACTTGACTTGACTTGACTTGACTTGACTTGACTTGACTTGACTTGACTTGACTTGACTTGACTTGACTTGACTTGACTTGACTTGACTTGACTTGACTTGACTTGACTTGACTTGACTTGACTTGACTTGACTTGACTTGACTTGACTTGACTTGACTTGACTTGACTTGACTTGACTTGACTTGACTTGACTTGACTTGACTTGACTTGACTTGACTTGACTTGACTTGACTTGACTTGACTTGACTTGACTTGACTTGACTTGACTTGACTTGACTTGACTTGACTTGACTTGACTTGACTTGACTTGACTTGACTTGACTTGACTTGACTTGACTTGACTTGACTTGACTTGACTTGACTTGACTTGACTTGACTTGACTTGACTTGACTTGACTTGACTTGACTTGACTTGACTTGACTTGACTTGACTTGACTTGACTTGACTTGACTTGACTTGACTTGACTTGACTTGACTTGACTTGACTTGACTTGACTTGACTTGACTTGACTTGACTTGACTTGACTTGACTTGACTTGACTTGACTTGACTTGACTTGACTTGACTTGACTTGACTTGACTTGACTTGACTTGACTTGACTTGACTTGACTTGACTTGACTTGACTTGACTTGACTTGACTTGACTTGACTTGACTTGACTTGACTTGACTTGACTTGACTTGACTTGACTTGACTTGACTTGACTTGACTTGACTTGACTTGACTTGACTTGACTTGACTTGACTTGACTTGACTTGACTTGACTTGACTTGACTTGACTTGACTTGACTTGACTTGACTTGACTTGACTTGACTTGACTTGACTTGACTTGACTTGACTTGACTTGACTTGACTTGACTTGACTTGACTTGACTTGACTTGACTTGACTTGACTTGACTTGACTTGACTTGACTTGACTTGACTTGACTTGACTTGACTTGACTTGACTTGACTTGACTTGACTTGACTTGACTTGACTTGACTTGACTTGACTTGACTTGACTTGACTTGACTTGACTTGACTTGACTTGACTTGACTTGACTTGACTTGACTTGACTTGACTTGACTTGACTTGACTTGACTTGACTTGACTTGACTTGACTTGACTTGACTTGACTTGACTTGACTTGACTTGACTTGACTTGACTTGACTTGACTTGACTTGACTTGACTTGACTTGACTTGACTTGACTTGACTTGACTTGACTTGACTTGACTTGACTTGACTTGACTTGACTTGACTTGACTTGACTTGACTTGACTTGACTTGACTTGACTTGACTTGACTTGACTTGACTTGACTTGACTTGACTTGACTTGACTTGACTTGACTTGACTTGACTTGACTTGACTTGACTTGACTTGACTTGACTTGACTTGACTTGACTTGACTTGACTTGACTTGACTTGACTTGACTTGACTTGACTTGACTTGACTTGACTTGACTTGACTTGACTTGACTTGACTTGACTTGACTTGACTTGACTTGACTTGACTTGACTTGACTTGACTTGACTTGACTTGACTTGACTTGACTTGACTTGACTTGACTTGACTTGACTTGACTTGACTTGACTTGACTTGACTTGACTTGACTTGACTTGACTTGACTTGACTTGACTTGACTTGACTTGACTTGACTTGACTTGACTTGACTTGACTTGACTTGACTTGACTTGACTTGACTTGACTTGACTTGACTTGACTTGACTTGACTTGACTTGACTTGACTTGACTTGACTTGACTTGACTTGACTTGACTTGACTTGACTTGACTTGACTTGACTTGACTTGACTTGACTTGACTTGACTTGACTTGACTTGACTTGACTTGACTTGACTTGACTTGACTTGACTTGACTTGACTTGACTTGACTTGACTTGACTTGACTTGACTTGACTTGACTTGACTTGACTTGACTTGACTGACTTGACTTGACTTGACTTGACTTGACTTGACTTGACTTGACTTGACTTGACTTGACTTGACTTGACTTGACTTGACTTGACTTGACTTGACTGACTTGACTTGACTTGACTTGACTTGACTTGACTTGACTTGACTTGACTTGACTTGACTTGACTTGACTTGACTTGACTTGACTTGACTTGACTTGACTTGACTTGACTTGACTTGACTTGACTTGACTTGACTTGACTTGACTTGACTTGACTTGACTTGACTTGACTTGACTTGACTTGACTTGACTTGACTTGACTTGACTTGACTTGACTTGACTTGACTTGACTTGACTTGACTTGACTTGACTTGACTTGACTTGACTTGACTTGACTTGACTTGACTTGACTTGACTTGACTTGACTTGACTTGACTTGACTTGACTTGACTTGACTTGACTTGACTTGACTTGACTTGACTTGACTTGACTTGACTTGACTTGACTTGACTTGACTTGACTTGACTTGACTTGACTTGACTTGACTTGACTTGACTTGACTTGACTTGACTTGACTTGACTTGACTTGACTTGACTTGACTTGACTTGACTTGACTTGACTTGACTTGACTTGACTTGACTTGACTTGACTTGACTTGACTTGACTTGACTTGACTTGACTTGACTTGACTTGACTTGACTTGACTGACTTGACTTGACTTGACTTGACTTGACTTGACTTGACTTGACTTGACTTGACTTGACTTGACTTGACTTGACTTGACTTGACTTGACTTGACTTGACTTGACTTGACTTGACTTGACTTGACTTGACTTGACTTGACTTGACTTGACTTGACTTGACTTGACTTGACTTGACTTGACTTGACTTGACTTGACTTGACTTGACTTGACTTGACTTGACTTGACTTGACTTGACTTGACTTGACTTGACTTGACTTGACTTGACTTGACTTGACTTGACTTGACTTGACTTGACTTGACTTGACTGACTTGACTTGACTTGACTTGACTTGACTTGACTTGACTTGACTTGACTTGACTTGACTTGACGTGACTTGACGTGACTTGACGTGACTTGACGTGACTTGACGTGACTTGACGTGACTTGACGTGACTTGACGTGACTTGACGTGACTTGACGTGACTTGACGTGACTTGACGTGACTTGACGTGACTTGACGTGACTTGACGTGACTTGACGTGACTTGACGTGACTTGACGTGACTTGACGTGACTTGACGTGACTTGACGTGACTTGACGTGACTTGACGTGACTTGACGTGACTTGACGTGACTTGACGTGACTTGACGTGACTTGACGTGACTTGACGTGACTTGACGTGACTTGACGTGACTTGACGTGACTTGACGTGACTTGACGTGACTTGACGTGACTTGACGTGACTTGACGTGACTTGACGTGACTTG
>CAKLPJ010000001.1:0-102500 GCA_922984085.1 Sicus ferrugineus | reverse complement strand
CTTGACTTGACTTGACTTGACTTGACTTGACTTGACTTGACTTGACTTGACTTGACTTGACTTGACTTGACTTGACTTGACTTGACTTGACTTGACTTGACTTGACTTGACTTGACTTGACTTGACTTGACTTGACTTGACTTGACTTGACTTGACTTGACTTGACTTGACTTGACTTGACTTGACTTGACTTGACTTGACTTGACTTGACTTGACTTGACTTGACTTGACTTGACTTGACTTGACTTGACTTGACTTGACTTGACTTGACTTGACTTGACTTGACTTGACTTGACTTGACTTGACTTGACTTGACTTGACTTGACTTGACTTGACTTGACTTGACTTGACTTGACTTGACTTGACTTGACTTGACTTGACTTGACTTGACTTGATTGACTTGACTTGACTTGACTTGACTTGACTTGACTTGACTTGACTTGACTTGACTTGACTTGACTTGACTTGACTTGACTTGACTTGACTTGACTTGACTTGACTTGACTTGACTTGACTTGACTTGACTTGACTTGACTTGACTTGACTTGACTTGACTTGACTTGACTTGACTTGACTTGACTTGACTTGACTTGACTTGACTTGACTTGACTTGACTTGACTTGACTTGACTTGACTTGACTTGACTTGACTTGACTTGACTTGACTTGACTTGACTTGACTTGACTTGACTTGACTTGACTTGACTTGACTTGACTTGACTTGACTTGACTTGACTTGACTTGACTTGACTTGACTTGACTTGACTTGACTTGACTTGACTTGACTTGACTTGACTTGACTTGACTTGACTTGACTTGACTTGACTTGACTTGACTTGACTTGACTTGACTTGACTTGACTTGACTTGACTTGACTTGACTTGACTTGACTTGACTTGACTTGACTTGACTTGACTTGACTTGACTTGACTTGACTTGACTTGACTTGACTTGACTTGACTTGACTTGACTTGACTTGACTTGACTTGACTTGACTTGACTTGACTTGACTTGACTTGACTTGACTTGACTTGACTTGACTTGACTTGACTTGACTTGACTTGACTTGACTTGACTTGACTTGACTTGACTTGACTTGACTTGACTTGACTTGACTTGACTTGATTGACTTGACTTGACTTGACTTGACTTGACTTGACTTGACTTGACTTGACTTGACTTGACTTGACTTGACTTGACTTGACTTGACTTGACTTGACTTGACTTGACTTGACTTGACTTGACTTGACTTGACTTGACTTGACTTGACTTGACTTGACTTGACTTGACTTGACTTGACTTGACTTGACTTGACTTGACTTGACTTGACTTGACTTGACTTGACTTGACTTGACTTGACTTGACTTGACTTGACTTGACTTGACTTGACTTGACTTGACTTGACTTGACTTGACTTGACTTGACTTGACTTGACTTGACTTGACTTGACTTGACTTGACTTGACTTGACTTGACTTGACTTGACTTGACTTGACTTGACTTGACTTGACTTGACTTGACTTGACTTGACTTGACTTGACTTGACTTGACTTGACTTGACTTGACTTGACTTGACTTGACTTGACTTGACTTGACTTGACTTGACTTGACTTGACTTGACTTGACTTGACTTGACTTGACTTGACTTGACTTGACTTGACTTGACTTGACTTGACTTGACTTGACTTGACTTGACTTGACTTGACTTGACTTGACTTGACTTGACTTGACTTGACTTGACTTGACTTGACTTGACTTGACTTGACTTGACTTGACTTGACTTGACTTGACTTGACTTGACTTGACTTGACTTGACTTGACTTGACTTGACTTGACTTGACTTGACTTGACTTGACTTGACTTGACTTGACTTGACTTGACTTGACTTGACTTGACTTGACGTGACTTGACGTGACTTGACGTGACTTGACGTGACTTGACGTGACTTGACGTGACTTGACGTGACTTGACGTGACTTGACGTGACTTGACGTGACTTGACTTGACGTGACTTGACGTGACTTGACGTGACTTGACGTGACTTGACGTGACTTGACGTGACTTGACGTGACTTGACGTGACTTGACGTGACTTGACGTGACTTGACGTGACTTGACGTGACTTGACGTGACTTGACGTGACTTGACGTGACTTGACTTGACTTGGACTTGACTTGACTTGACTTGACTTGACTTGACTTGACTTGACTTGACTTGACTTGACTTGACTTGACTTGACTTGACTTGACTTGACTTGACTTGACTTGACTTGACTTGACTTGACTTGACTTGACTTGACTTGACTTGACTTGACTTGACTTGACTTGACTTGACTTGACTTGACTTGACTTGACTTGACTTGACTTGACTTGACTTGACTTGACTTGACTTGACTTGACTTGACTTGACTTGACTTGACTTGACTTGACTTGACTTGACTTGACTTGACTTGACTTGACTTGACTTGACTTGACTTGACTTGACTTGACTTGACTTGACTTGACTTGACTTGACTTGACTTGACTTGACTTGACTTGACTTGACTTGACTTGACTTGACTTGACTTGACTTGACTTGACTTGACTTGACTTGACTTGACTTGACTTGACTTGACTTGACTTGACTTGACTTGACTTGACTTGACTTGACTTGACTTGACTTGACTTGACTTGACTTGACTTGAGACTTGACTTGACTTGACTTGACTTGACTTGACTTGACTTGACTTGACTTGACTTGACTTGACTTGACTTGACTTGACTTGACTTGACTTGACTTGACTTGACTTGACTTGACTTGACTTGACTTGACTTGACTTGACTTGACTTGACTTGACTTGACTTGACTTGACTTGACTTGACTTGACTTGACTTGACTTGACTTGACTTGACTTGACTTGACTTGACTTGACTTGACTTGACTTGACTTGACTTGACTTGACTTGACTTGACTTGACTTGACTTGACTTGACTTGACTTGACTTGACTTGACTTGACTTGACTTGACTTGACTTGACTTGACTTGACTTGACTTGACTTGACTTGACTTGACTTGACTTGACTTGACTTGACTTGACTTGACTTGACTTGACTTGACTTGACTTGACTTGACTTGACTTGACTTGACTTGACTTGACTTGACTTGACTTGACTTGACTTGACTTGACTTGACTTGACTTGACTTGACTTGACTTGACTTGACTTGACTTGACTTGACTTGACTTGACTTGACTTGACTTGACTTGACTTGACTTGACTTGACTTGACTTGACTTGACTTGACTTGACTTGACTTGACTTGACTTGACTTGACTTGACTTGACTTGACTTGACTTGACTTGACTTGACTTGACTTGACTTGACTTGACTTGACTTGACTTGACTTGACTTGACTTGACTTGACTTGACTTGACTTGACTTGACTTGACTTGACTTGACTTGACTTGACTTGACTTGACTTGACTTGACTTGACTTGACTTGACTTGACTTGACTTGACTTGACTTGACTTGACTTGACTTGACTTGACTTGACTTGACTTGACTTGACTTGACTTGACTTGACTTGACTTGACTTGACTTGACTTGACTTGACTTGACTTGACTTGACTTGACTTGACTTGACTTGACTTGACTTGACTTGACTTGACTTGACTTGACTTGACTTGACTTGACTTGACTTGACTTGACTTGACTTGACTTGACTTGACTTGACTTGACTTGACTTGACTTGACTTGACTTGACTTGACTTGACTTGACTTGACTTGACTTGACTTGACTTGACTTGACTTGACTTGACTTGACTTGACTTGACTTGACTTGACTTGACTTGACTTGACTTGACTTGACTTGACTTGACTTGACTTGACTTGACTTGACTTGACTTGACTTGACTTGACTTGACTTGACTTGACTTGACTTGACTTGACTTGACTTGACTTGACTTGACTTGACTTGACTTGACTTGACTTGACTTGACTTGACTTGACTTGACTTGACTTGACTTGACTTGACTTGACTTGACTTGACTTGACTTGACTTGACTTGACTTGACTTGACTTGACTTGACTTGACTTGACTTGACTTGACTTGACTTGACTTGACTTGACTTGACTTGACTTGACTTGACTTGACTTGACTTGACTTGACTTGACTTGACTTGACTTGACTTGACTTGACTTGACTTGACTTGACTTGACTTGACTTGACTTGACTTGACTTGACTTGACTTGACTTGACTTGACTTGACTTGACTTGACTTGACTTGACTTGACTTGACTTGACTTGACTTGACTTGACTTGACTTGACTTGACTTGACTTGACTTGACTTGACTTGACTTGACTTGACTTGACTTGACTTGACTTGACTTGACTTGACTTGACTTGACTTGACTTGACTTGACTTGACTTGACTTGACTTGACTTGACTTGACTTGACTTGACTTGACTTGACTTGACTTGACTTGACTTGACTTGACTTGACTTGACTTGACTTGACTTGACTTGACTTGACTTGACTTGACTTGACTTGACTTGACTTGACTTGACTTGACTTGACTTGACTTGACTTGACTTGACTTGACTTGACTTGACTTGACTTGACTTGACTTGACTTGACTTGACTTGACTTGACTTGACTTGACTTGACTTGACTTGACTTGACTTGACTTGACTTGACTTGACTTGACTTGACTTGACTTGACTTGACTTGACTTGACTTGACTTGACTTGACTTGACTTGACTTGACTTGACTTGACTTGACTTGACTTGACTTGACTTGACTTGACTTGACTTGACTTGACTTGACTTGACTTGACTTGACTTGACTTGACTTGACTTGACTTGACTTGACTTGACTTGACTTGACTTGACTTGACTTGACTTGACTTGACTTGACTTGACTTGACTTGACTTGACTTGACTTGACTTGACTTGACTTGACTTGACTTGACTTGACTTGACTTGACTTGACTTGACTTGACTTGACTTGACTTGACTTGACTTGACTTGACTTGACTTGACTTGACTTGACTTGACTTGACTTGACTTGACTTGACTTGACTTGACTTGACTTGACTTGACTTGACTTGACTTGACTTGACTTGACTTGACTTGACTTGACTTGACTTGACTTGACTTGACTTGACTTGACTTGACTTGACTTGACTTGACTTGACTTGACTTGACTTGACTTGACTTGACTTGACTTGACTTGACTTGACTTGACTTGACTTGACTTGACTTGACTTGACTTGACTTGACTTGACTTGACTTGACTTGACTTGACTTGACTTGACTTGACTTGACTTGACTTGACTTGACTTGACTTGACTTGACTTGACTTGACTTGACTTGACTTGACTTGACTTGACTTGACTTGACTTGACTTGACTTGACTTGACTTGACTTGACTTGACTTGACTTGACTTGACTTGACTTGACTTGACTTGACTTGACTTGACTTGACTTGACTTGACTTGACTTGACTTGACTTGACTTGACTTGACTTGACTTGACTTGACTTGACTTGACTTGACTTGACTTGACTTGACTTGACTTGACTTGACTTGACTTGACTTGACTTGACTTGACTTGACTTGACTTGACTTGACTTGACTTGACTTGACTTGACTTGACTTGACTTGACTTGACTTGACTTGACTTGACTTGACTTGACTTGACTTGACTTGACTTGACTTGACTTGACTTGACTTGACTTGACTTGACTTGACTTGACTTGACTTGACTTGACTTGACTTGACTTGACTTGACTTGACTTGACTTGACTTGACTTGACTTGACTTGACTTGACTTGACTTGACTTGACTTGACTTGACTTGACTTGACTTGACTTGACTTGACTTGACTTGACTTGACTTGACTTGACTTGACTTGACTTGACTTGACTTGACTTGACTTGACTTGACTTGACTTGACTTGACTTGACTTGACTTGACTTGACTTGACTTGACTTGACTTGACTTGACTTGACTTGACTTGACTTGACTTGACTTGACTTGACTTGACTTGACTTGACTTGACTTGACTTGACTTGACTTGACTTGACTTGACTTGACTTGACTTGACTTGACTTGACTTGACTTGACTTGACTTGACTTGACTTGACTTGACTTGACTTGACTTGACTTGACTTGACTTGACTTGACTTGACTTGACTTGACTTGACTTGACTTGACTTGACTTGACTTGACTTGACTTGACTTGACTTGACTTGACTTGACTTGACTTGACTTGACTTGACTTGACTTGACTTGACTTGACTTGACTTGACTTGACTTGACTTGACTTGACTTGACTTGACTTGACTTGACTTGACTTGACTTGACTTGACTTGACTTGACTTGACTTGACTTGACTTGACTTGACTTGACTTGACTTGACTTGACTTGACTTGACTTGACTTGACTTGACTTGACTTGACTTGACTTGACTTGACTTGACTTGACTTGACTTGACTTGACTTGACTTGACTTGACTTGACTTGACTTGACTTGACTTGACTTGACTTGACTTGACTTGACTTGACTTGACTTGACTTGACTTGACTTGACTTGACTTGACTTGACTTGACTTGACTTGACTTGACTTGACTTGACTTGACTTGACTTGACTTGACTTGACTTGACTTGACTTGACTTGACTTGACTTGACTTGACTTGACTTGACTTGACTTGACTTGACTTGACTTGACTTGACTTGACTTGACTTGACTTGACTTGACTTGACTTGACTTGACTTGACTTGACTTGACTTGACTTGACTTGACTTGACTTGACTTGACTTGACTTGACTTGACTTGACTTGACTTGACTTGACTTGACTTGACTTGACTTGACTTGACTTGACTTGACTTGACTTGACTTGACTTGACTTGACTTGACTTGACTTGACTTGACTTGACTTGACTTGACTTGACTTGACTTGACTTGACTTGACTTGACTTGACTTGACTTGACTTGACTTGACTTGACTTGACTTGACTTGACTTGACTTGACTTGACTTGACTTGACTTGACTTGACTTGACTTGACTTGACTTGACTTGACTTGACTTGACTTGACTTGACTTGACTTGACTTGACTTGACTTGACTTGACTTGACTTGACTTGACTTGACTTGACTTGACTTGACTTGACTTGACTTGACTTGACTTGACTTGACTTGACTTGACTTGACTTGACTTGACTTGACTTGACTTGACTTGACTTGACTTGACTTGACTTGACTTGACTTGACTTGACTTGACTTGACTTGACTTGACTTGACTTGACTTGACTTGACTTGACTTGACTTGACTTGACTTGACTTGACTTGACTTGACTTGACTTGACTTGACTTGACTTGACTTGACTTGACTTGACTTGACTTGACTTGACTTGACTTGACTTGACTTGACTTGACTTGACTTGACTTGACTTGACTTGACTTGACTTGACTTGACTTGACTTGACTTGACTTGACTTGACTTGACTTGACTTGACTTGACTTGACTTGACTTGACTTGACTTGACTTGACTTGACTTGACTTGACTTGACTTGACTTGACTTGACTTGACTTGACTTGACTTGACTTGACTTGACTTGACTTGACTTGACTTGACTTGACTTGACTTGACTTGACTTGACTTGACTTGACTTGACTTGACTTGACTTGACTTGACTTGACTTGACTTGACTTGACTTGACTTGACTTGACTTGACTTGACTTGACTTGACTTGACTTGACTTGACTTGACTTGACTTGACTTGACTTGACTTGACTTGACTTGACTTGACTTGACTTGACTTGACTTGACTTGACTTGACTTGACTTGACTTGACTTGACTTGACTTGACTTGACTTGACTTGACTTGACTTGACTTGACTTGACTTGACTTGACTTGACTTGACTTGACTTGACTTGACTTGACTTGACTTGACTTGACTTGACTTGACTTGACTTGACTTGACTTGACTTGACTTGACTTGACTTGACTTGACTTGACTTGACTTGACTTGACTTGACTTGACTTGACTTGACTTGACTTGACTTGACTTGACTTGACTTGACTTGACTTGACTTGACTTGACTTGACTTGACTTGACTTGACTTGACTTGACTTGACTTGACTTGACTTGACTTGACTTGACTTGACTTGACTTGACTTGACTTGACTTGACTTGACTTGACTTGACTTGACTTGACTTGACTTGACTTGACTTGACTTGACTTGACTTGACTTGACTTGACTTGACTTGACTTGACTTGACTTGACTTGACTTGACTTGACTTGACTTGACTTGACTTGACTTGACTTGACTTGACTTGACTTGACTTGACTTGACTTGACTTGACTTGACTTGACTTGACTTGACTTGACTTGACTTGACTTGACTTGACTTGACTTGACTTGACTTGACTTGACTTGACTTGACTTGACTTGACTTGACTTGACTTGACTTGACTTGACTTGACTTGACTTGACTTGACTTGACTTGACTTGACTTGACTTGACTTGACTTGACTTGACTTGACTTGACTTGACTTGACTTGACTTGACTTGACTTGACTTGACTTGACTTGACTTGACTTGACTTGACTTGACTTGACTTGACTTGACTTGACTTGACTTGACTTGACTTGACTTGACTTGACTTGACTTGACTTGACTTGACTTGACTTGACTTGACTTGACTTGACTTGACTTGACTTGACTTGACTTGACTTGACTTGACTTGACTTGACTTGACTTGACTTGACTTGACTTGACTTGACTTGACTTGACTTGACTTGACTTGACTTGACTTGACTTGACTTGACTTGACTTGACTTGACTTGACTTGACTTGACTTGACTTGACTTGACTTGACTTGACTTGACTTGACTTGACTTGACTTGACTTGACTTGACTTGACTTGACTTGACTTGACTTGACTTGACTTGACTTGACTTGACTTGACTTGACTTGACTTGACTTGACTTGACTTGACTTGACTTGACTTGACTTGACTTGACTTGACTTGACTTGACTTGACTTGACTTGACTTGACTTGACTTGACTTGACTTGACTTGACTTGACTTGACTTGACTTGACTTGACTTGACTTGACTTGACTTGACTTGACTTGACTTGACTTGACTTGACTTGACTTGACTTGACTTGACTTGACTTGACTTGACTTGACTTGACTTGACTTGACTTGACTTGACTTGACTTGACTTGACTTGACTTGACTTGACTTGACTTGACTTGACTTGACTTGACTTGACTTGACTTGACTTGACTTGACTTGACTTGACTTGACTTGACTTGACTTGACTTGACTTGACTTGACTTGACTTGACTTGACTTGACTTGACTTGACTTGACTTGACTTGACTTGACTTGACTTGACTTGACTTGACTTGACTTGACTTGACTTGACTTGACTTGACTTGACTTGACTTGACTTGACTTGACTTGACTTGACTTGACTTGACTTGACTTGACTTGACTTGACTTGACTTGACTTGACTTGACTTGACTTGACTTGACTTGACTTGACTTGACTTGACTTGACTTGACTTGACTTGACTTGACTTGACTTGACTTGACTTGACTTGACTTGACTTGACTTGACTTGACTTGACTTGACTTGACTTGACTTGACTTGACTTGACTTGACTTGACTTGACTTGACTTGACTTGACTTGACTTGACTTGACTTGACTTGACTTGACTTGACTTGACTTGACTTGACTTGACTTGACTTGACTTGACTTGACTTGACTTGACTTGACTTGACTTGACTTGACTTGACTTGACTTGACTTGACTTGACTTGACTTGACTTGACTTGACTTGACTTGACTTGACTTGACTTGACTTGACTTGACTTGACTTGACTTGACTTGACTTGACTTGACTTGACTTGACTTGACTTGACTTGACTTGACTTGACTTGACTTGACTTGACTTGACTTGACTTGACTTGACTTGACTTGACTTGACTTGACTTGACTTGACTTGACTTGACTTGACTTGACTTGACTTGACTTGACTTGACTTGACTTGACTTGACTTGACTTGACTTGACTTGACTTGACTTGACTTGACTTGACTTGACTTGACTTGACTTGACTTGACTTGACTTGACTTGACTTGACTTGACTTGACTTGACTTGACTTGACTTGACTTGACTTGACTTGACTTGACTTGACTTGACTTGACTTGACTTGACTTGACTTGACTTGACTTGACTTGACTTGACTTGACTTGACTTGACTTGACTTGACTTGACTTGACTTGACTTGACTTGACTTGACTTGACTTGACTTGACTTGACTTGACTTGACTTGACTTGACTTGACTTGACTTGACTTGACTTGACTTGACTTGACTTGACTTGACTTGACTTGACTTGACTTGACTTGACTTGACTTGACTTGACTTGACTTGACTTGACTTGACTTGACTTGACTTGACTTGACTTGACTTGACTTGACTTGACTTGACTTGACTTGACTTGACTTGACTTGACTTGACTTGACTTGACTTGACTTGACTTGACTTGACTTGACTTGACTTGACTTGACTTGACTTGACTTGACTTGACTTGACTTGACTTGACTTGACTTGACTTGACTTGACTTGACTTGACTTGACTTGACTTGACTTGACTTGACTTGACTTGACTTGACTTGACTTGACTTGACTTGACTTGACTTGACTTGACTTGACTTGACTTGACTTGACTTGACTTGACTTGACTTGACTTGACTTGACTTGACTTGACTTGACTTGACTTGACTTGACTTGACTTGACTTGACTTGACTTGACTTGACTTGACTTGACTTGACTTGACTTGACTTGACTTGACTTGACTTGACTTGACTTGACTTGACTTGACTTGACTTGACTTGACTTGACTTGACTTGACTTGACTTGACTTGACTTGACTTGACTTGACTTGACTTGACTTGACTTGACTTGACTTGACTTGACTTGACTTGACTTGACTTGACTTGACTTGACTTGACTTGACTTGACTTGACTTGACTTGACTTGACTTGACTTGACTTGACTTGACTTGACTTGACTTGACTTGACTTGACTTGACTTGACTTGACTTGACTTGACTTGACTTGACTTGACTTGACTTGACTTGACTTGACTTGACTTGACTTGACTTGACTTGACTTGACTTGACTTGACTTGACTTGACTTGACTTGACTTGACTTGACTTGACTTGACTTGACTTGACTTGACTTGACTTGACTTGACTTGACTTGACTTGACTTGACTTGACTTGACTTGACTTGACTTGACTTGACTTGACTTGACTTGACTTGACTTGACTTGACTTGACTTGACTTGACTTGACTTGACTTGACTTGACTTGACTTGACTTGACTTGACTTGACTTGACTTGACTTGACTTGACTTGACTTGACTTGACTTGACTTGACTTGACTTGACTTGACTTGACTTGACTTGACTTGACTTGACTTGACTTGACTTGACTTGACTTGACTTGACTTGACTTGACTTGACTTGACTTGACTTGACTTGACTTGACTTGACTTGACTTGACTTGACTTGACTTGACTTGACTTGACTTGACTTGACTTGACTTGACTTGACTTGACTTGACTTGACTTGACTTGACTTGACTTGACTTGACTTGACTTGACTTGACTTGACTTGACTTGACTTGACTTGACTTGACTTGACTTGACTTGACTTGACTTGACTTGACTTGACTTGACTTGACTTGACTTGACTTGACTTGACTTGACTTGACTTGACTTGACTTGACTTGACTTGACTTGACTTGACTTGACTTGACTTGACTTGACTTGACTTGACTTGACTTGACTTGACTTGACTTGGCTTGACTTGCCTTGGCTTGACTTGCCTTGGCTTGACTTGACTTGACTTGACTTGCCTTGGCTTGACTTGCCTTGGCTTGACTTGACTTGACTTGACTTGACTTGACTTGACTTGACTTGCCTTGGCTTGACTTGACTTGACTTGACTTGACTGCTTGACATGACTGCTGAAACCGAATCAATACGTACCGGCTATTAATTTTAGTCGTGGTATCATGGTTGGATTTTATGAGGGTCGAAGGAAAGGAAAGGAGGGTCGGTTCACGAAACCCAAGTAGGCCCTTGGCACTCTGTTCAGGTAAGAGGAGAGAACAAGAATATCGGTTCACAAAACCCACATCCCGGCTCCCTCGCTCCTCCTGTGCCGTCAATGTATGTATGTTAAGAGAAAGAAACTACTTCGGTTCAGGAAACCCAAGTAGGCCCTTGGCTCTCTTTTCAGGTAAGTGGAGAGAACAAGAATGTCGGTCCACAAAACCCACATTCTGGCTCTCTCGCTCCTCCTGTGCCGTCCGTGTATGAATGTCAAGAGAAAGAAACTACTTCGGTTCACGAAACCCAAGTAGGCTCTTGGCTCTCTTTTCAAGTAAGTAGAGAGAACAAGAATATCGGTCCACAAAACCCACATTCTGGCTCTCTCAAACTTTCAGTGCCGTCCGTTTGTCTGTATAACCCAACCACTCACCTTGACTGCTGAAACCGAATGAGTCGTTTTCGCGGCTTGCCCGGTATTTATACCCTCAAGCCTATTGTCTTTCCTTTTACCCCTAACAATGTTGTTTTTATATGCCTCACTTCCTCTGTACTCACCTCAATCACCTCGCCTATGTGGTGATTACTAGACAGGAGAAAACTAGCCTAACCACTACGTATGCCAAACATATGCCTAGAATTCACTTACACCATGGTACTTAGAAACGGTTTACTTTAATATACAGAGAACTTAAAAGTGTATATACATATCATTACATATTTTTAATTTTGTTCTTGTTGCTTTGTGAGACGCTGGATTTGCGTCCTCACAACGCATCGACGGCCTGCTGCGTAAACGAGCGTCGCGTCAACGCTACGCGTCGCATCTACACGTCACGCCAACGTATCAACGCCCTGCTGCGTCGACAAGCGCCGCATCAACGCAACGTATCTACGCACACACCGACGCATCGACGGCCTGCCGTGTCAACGAGCGTCGTTCACTTCGTCAACGGACACATCGTCATCTCACCACCTCCAACACCACCGGCACACTCACCATCGTGTCTACACCCCATAGTTTAAGGATCTTAAGTGTAAATAAAGGGAATTTCTTAAAATTAAAGGTCCGAAGAGAAGAGGATCCTGGACAATCCTCGTGACAAAAGTTACACTAGAACTCACAATCCGGAACGCTACTTCACTAATGACTATGTTTTTACGCGGAAGCTTAAACACGAAATAACAATACGCTAACTGTAGCGGAAAAGACCCGCCTCAACACCTGAACGCAAGAAATTGAGTCACTAGTTCCACGGTCAACAATATTTAATGGAAACGAAACTAAGGCCTCAGCGACCTCCGCTCATTCGACGAATGGCTCTAGAAACGACAATGTGGAATTAAACCAACAAGCACAATGAGTTCCCTCGAAAATGCTGAGTGCGATGTCATAATTTAAGTATCGCCTGAAAGTATGCCTAACGGAACCAGTGACTAACAACAACGGTATAAAGTCTTCCCATGCCTTCATGATATCTTACCTTGCGGCCCATATACTCCTACCCTTGAGCATCAATCATCAATCCATCAGTGTACCATTTGATCAACTGATGTTCTAGTTCTAAGGATGCCGTGGGACAAGTTTTCATTGCCCCGGTGATATATAGGCAAGCTAGTCGTTGTATCCTGCTTAGTTTCTGTATTGTGCCAGACTGCAGTGTCCTAGATGACCATACCATATGTTGTAATTGGTCGAATGATAATTAGGTAAATCTGCCTCAATATCATTGGGCTACAGCCCTAACTTTTCCCTGAAATCATTCTGCATGTTATTAGAGCGCTAGTGGATTTATTGACTACTTCTTCCGCATCTATATTCTACCTTAATTTATGATCAAGTACGACCCCTAAATTCTACATATTACCCATAAATTCAAACATTCACTCATATTACTATTACATTGCTCCATGCAACTACTAATTTCAGCGACCTTCTGCTAAAAAGTCAACGAATGTTTTCAAAGTTAGTCAGGATAATAAGGGTAGTTCCATAAGCAGCTAAAAAAAGATCAAGAACCCTAAGTATTTAACATGCGTTTGGAATGCCAAATCCTCGGAGAGGATACTATGGTAGTTTTCCCTGGATTAACCACAAGTCCCTTTGTATTATATCACGATTTTACGGTATTTAGACCCGTTTGCACTCTGTCATAGAGGGGTTCTTCGAACTTCCTCACCAACTCACAACGTCATCTGCATATCCCTTACAATAGATTTTTAATTGTCAGACTCCATAGCAGTTCATCGACTACTATGCTCCACAGTAGAGATGAACCCCTTGTGGACAGCCTCTAGTTATATTTTCGGAGACTATTTCCTCCTATCTCTAAATTGAAGAATTTTTACAACCCATGTACTAGCGTGCTGTCCACTCTTTAATTGCATATGGTCCTTTCCACCGCTAGGTGTGAGGTGTTGTCAAAGACCCCCTCCACATCTAGGAAGGCGCACAAGGCTACTTCTTCTGTTTCAATGGATTCTTGTAGCACCGCCGTGAGCTGAAAGAGAGCAGTTTCTGTTGACCGCCCTGGCCAGGAAGGAAGCGCTCCTTCTCTTGTGCCCATAGCCTAATGTGATGGTCCATCACCTTCTCAGCAGTTGCATTCACCGGTTCGGTGAGAGCAAGGTTGTTGGTCTTGATATCTACAAGGCATTTGACCGGGTGTGGCATAAAGCACTCGTGTCTAAACTGGCTGCTTATGGTGTCGGTAATACTTTCACTCGATGGATATCGAGTTTCCTCAGCGGCCGTTCTATTCGGGTTGTGATAGACGGCTTTGCTTCCGAAGAGCACTCAATTAATGCTGGAGTTCCGCAGGGTTCGGTCCTGTCTCCGACACTTTTTCTTATTTTCATCAATGACCTTCTGTCATTGACACCAAACCCCGTCTACTCGTTTGCTGATGACAGCAGCATTTGTCATTCATATTCATTCTCCAGGCGTCCTGGCTTTCTGGAGATCACTAGAAGACGCAGAATTATGAATGACACACTCCAATCCGACCTTAACAAAATCCATGAGTGGGGTCGAGCGAATAGGGTCGATTTTAATGCGCGTAAAACCCAATGCTGTTTGTTGACCCACAAGCGCGTGACAACTTCCCACCTCTAAATATGGGTGGTGTGGATATTAATGAGTCGGAGGCTCTTGATGTTCTGGGCATGTCAATCCAATGCGATCTTCGCTGGAACGATCAGTTCTTTGACGTGTCGAAAGAAGCAGTGTAAGAAAAAATATTTTTTTCTTACAACTCCGGGTGTAGAACCTGGTCTGCATCCCAACCGAGCTCGGTTTTAGTAAACGGAAACTGAAAACGCGGTGTCCTGGGTTGTGCGGACCCAACTTCAGGTGGAATTAATTCTATCAAGAACAATAAAAAGAAAAAAGGCAACGTAGCAAAGGCGAAAATATGCAAACCTAACAATAGCAACAACAACCACATTAACTCGCTTGCTAACAAAAAAAAAACAACAGTCACACAGAATACATGAACCACATACTTTTTACAACAATTACAACGCAGACGGAGACGCGAAACCAGCAAGCAAAAATTAAAGCAGAGCCTTAGGAAATTACCAATAAGATAAGGTGGATTACTGTTTACAACAACTACAACAAAGACTGAGACGCGAAACAAGCAAGCAAAAATTAAACTAGAGCGTGGGAAGCTACCAACAAAACCACAAGAATTTATTTCTGGAAATAAGCACAACAACAATAAGTACGTTGTGTGCCGCTATGCACATTAGAAAATTCTGGAATGTGCACAAGAACTACCAACAAAATCACAAGAAATATATCTAGAAATAAGCACAACAACAACAAGTACATTGTGTGCCGCTATGCAGATTAGAAAATGCCAGAATGTGCACAAGAACAGCGACTGCAGCGGAGTTGTTTTGATCGGTGTATAAAAGGGCCCACCGCGCCGAATTCGATCTCTTTTGGAATCTCGTGCTCCAAGTGGTAAGTCGTCAAACCTTGAACCTCCAGTGCCTCGTAGTGGCTGAGTGCTCTTAAGCGGACGCCAATCCCAATTCCAAGTAAATTTTAGTACCTCGTCCTGGCTGAGTACTCTTAAGCGGACGCCAATCCCAATTCCAAGTAAATTTTAGTACCTCGTCCTGGCTGAGTGCTCTTAAGCGGACGCCAATCCCAATTCCAAGTAAATTTTAGTACCTCGTCCTGGCTGAATGCTTTTAAGCGGACGCCAATCCAAGTAAATTTTACTACCTCGTCCTGGCCGAGTGCTCTTAAGCGGACGCCAATCCCAATTCCAAGTAAATTTTATATACCTCGTCCTGGCTGAGTGCTCTTAAGCGGACGCCAATCCCAATTCCAAGTAAACTTTAGTACCTCGTCCTGGCTGAGTGCTCTTAAGCGAACGCCAATCCAAGTAAATTTTAGTACCTCGTCGTGGCCGAGTGCTTTTAAGCGGACGCCAATCCCGAATCCAAGTAAATTTTAGTACCTCGTCGTGGCCGAGTGCTTTTAAGCGGACGCCAATCCTGAATCAAAGTAAATTCTAGTACCTCGTAGTGGCTGACGCCGACAATCATAAAACCTCGTATTCTAGAACTCTGTGTGTATATAGATTTTGTATTTTTACGGACTGAGTGCTATTCAGCAGACGTTAGAATTAAAGGAACTAGTTTTAAGAAATACTGTTAGTTCGTATAGTTAATGTATAGCAATAAAAGACCGAAAAATAAAACTTTGAATAACGGTGAATAAATAGTCGAAAACTGTCAAAAGAAAACCGAAAGCCTATTATTTAAGTGTTCGGTACGGGACTCTGGCGAGACTGAGTATACCCCGGCAAGAAACTTCGTTACAAAATGGCGCCCGAGCAGGGACAATAGTTTCCGAGAAAAATCAAAAACTATAGTGCAGTGCTGAATCGCGAAAAAAACGATACTTTAGAAAAAAAAAACGGTATTATAAATAGTTACGCGAAGCGAACGGTAAATCTAACAATTGATTGAACGCTAAACTGTGCTAACGGCGAATTCAAATAAAAAAACATTGTGCAAAAAAATAACGCGGTATTTCAAAGGAACAGTTACACGAAATAAACGGAACAAAATAGAAAAACATCGTGCAAAGAAATAACGCGGAAACTGTTACGCGAAATAAACGAAAAATCGAAATGGGTAAACGGTGGATTTATAATGTTCCGAAAGAAAATCTGCAGGAAATTTTACGTGAATTCGGTGTGGAATCAAAAGGCACGGTCGACGAACTCCGTAAAGTGCTCTCCGGGTTTATGATCTCGCCTGATCTGACCGACGAGGTGATCGACAGGTTACGCGAACTTGAAGTGCAGTGGAATCGCGGTGTTTCTCCAGGTGCGCGACCGGCGACGCCATCATTGCAAGGTGCGGTTCCGAAACACAGCGAACAGAGGGCAAATGCAACAGAAGTGCTTAACGTGAACCCCGGAAATCAAGTTTCCATGTCAACAGGTGGTTGCATAGCAGCGAGGTGCGAGCCAGAGAGTGTGGCCCATAGTAGGATGTGCTACTCTGAGGTAATTGACAAGGTACGTAAATGGTCTTGTAGGTACGACGGTGGTAGGGACCCAATAGGCTTCATCGAGAGAGTCGAGGAGCTCACAGAGGCATATGAATTGCCTAAGCATATGCTGCCACGAAACATGCCGGAGTTGCTGAAGGACAAAGCTCTTTGCTGGTACAGGAATAACAATAGGAGCTGGTCAAGATTTGAATTGTTTAAAACCGATTTCCTGAAATTCTTCTTGCCATCGAGATATTTCGAAGAACTGGAGGACAACATTAGGAAAAGGATCCAAGGGCCTCGCGAGAAAGGACTATGTACTGGCCATGCAGACATTAATGCGACATGTAAACTCGACAGAGGAGCAAAAACTACAGAGGATTTACAAGAATTGCCATACGGATTATCTTCTTTACATAAGGAGGTCTGATTTCTCTGCGTTGGAGGAACTCATTGAATTGGCTGAAGATTTTGAAGGCATACGAAGGGAACCCGAACCTCCACGAGAAATTCATACTCAAAACCGACAATTACCAGGGACGCACAGGATGATGACCATAGAAAACACAGGAAAAGAGCGAGACCTTCGAACAGCCTGTAGAAGATGTGGCGAAAGCGGACATTTTCAACGAGAATGCCGAAACTCAAGGAAACTTTTCTGTTGGACTTGTGGAAAGGAGGGGGTCCGGACGATTGAATGCTGCAAGAAACCTTCGGGAAACGCGCAGGGTGCCCAGCAGGGAAGAGGGCTGCTGGAACCGAACAAGATAGACTCTCCTCGTACCCCACGAAGTGCTTAAACTACAATCGAGACCGGATTTACGCCAAGGTAGCCATAGGAAGGGAACTCGTCACAGCTACTCTAGACACAGGAGCCTCGCGGAGCTGCATTAGCAACGCGGCGGCTGTGATTACAGACGGAAAGCTGATGGAGGTGGACGTACGGGTCAAAATGGCGGACGGCACCGTGCGTACCGTGAAGGAAGCCGTCGAAATCTGCGTGCGTGCGTTTGGGGACTGCAGAGTGTAAACTCCCACTTCTGATTCTACGGGATGTGACAGACCATGTGATCCTGGGTTTGGACTTCCTGACAAGTATAGGAGCTTCTATTAGCTGTGGTGGTGAGACGATTACGCTGGGAGACTCGAAAGCCGAACGAGCGACTTGCTCGACAGTTTACACGGATTGCGCCCAAGTTCCTGAGGCAAAACCGTTGGAGAAGACTGACGTGGAGGACGAACAACACTCTCAATCAGGCGTAGAAACCAACAACTCGCGAAACGAAGACCAACACATCATCAACGAATTCCTAACAACAGAGCATGAGAAATTCGAGATGCTGGAAGGACCTTCCAACATAACGACCCATAAAATCGTCATGAGAGATGATAGGCCAATAAAGCAGAGGTATTACCCCAAGAACCCTGCAATGCAAGCGATAATTAACAAGGAGATAGACGAGTTGCTGGAAAAGGCGACTTTGCGTGGATTATCGTCAGCTAATTGCAAGATCAGTGCCTGACGCATACCCACTTCCGAGGATACAAAATATTCTACATCGACTCCGCGACGCGCAATACATTAGTACACTTGATCTCAAGAACGGTTACTGGCAAATACCCATGAGTCCAGAAAGCAAGCAATACACCGCGTTCACAGTACCAGGAAGTGGACTCTTTCAATGGAAAGTTATGCCGTTCGGCCTACATTCGGCTGTATCGAGCCCTCACACAGCCCTTACAGTGCACCAATTGTTCTTGTTAAAAAGACGAATGAACGGTTACTGGCAAATACCCATGAGTCCAGAAAGCAAGCAATACACCGCGTTCACAGTACAAGGAAGTGGACTCTTTCAATGGAAAGTTATGCCGTTCGGCCTACATTCGGCTGTATCGAGCCCTCACATAGCCCTTACAGTGCACCAATTGTTCTTGTTAAAAAGACGAATGGGCAATGGCAACTTTGCGTGGATTATCGTCAGCTAATTGCAAGATCAGTGCCTGACGCATACCCACTTCCGAGGATACAACATATTCTAGGTCGACTCCGCGACGCGCAATACATTAGTACACTTGATCTCAAGAACGGTTACTGGCAAATACCCATGAGTCCAGAAAGCAAGCAATACACCGCGTTCACAGTACCAGGAAGGGGACTCTTTCAATGGAAAGTTATGCCGTTCGGCCTACACTCGGCACCCGCGACGTTCCAAAGGGCATTGGACCAAGTCATTGGACCGGAGATGGAACCACACGCGTTTGCTTACCTGGACGACATTATCGTAATAGGAAAGACGCGGGAACAACACATGAACAATTTACAGGAAGTATTTCGACGTTTAAGGGCGGCTAATTTGAAAATCAACAAGGAGAAGTGCGAGTATTTCCAGTGGAATTCACACAGATCCAGACAAGGTAGAAGCTATTCAGGAACTGGCGGCCCCAACAAATGTCAGAGGCGTTAGGCGATTCCTCGGGATAGCATCCTGGTACTGGCGGTTCGTACCGGACTTCTCCAAATTAGTAGTCCCACTCACCAGCCTTCTTAAGAAGGGCAAACGCTAGCAATGGACCGACGAGCAACAGCAGGCGTTCGAGAACCTCAAGGAAAAGCTCACGAAGGCACCAGTACTGGCGTGCGCAGATTTTTCCAAACCGTTTACGCTGGAGACTGACGTGAGCAACCACGGGTTAGGAGCTGTTCTCACGCAAGAAACCGATGAGGGAGAGAAGGTCATCGCCTACGCAAGCCGGCATTTAAACAAGGCCGAAATTAACTACTGAGCGACAGAGAAGGAGTGCCTGGCGATCGTTTGGGGAATCAGGAAAATACGACCGTACTTAGAAGGCTACAAGTTCTGCGTCGTCACAGACCACCTCTCACTGAAGTGGTTGAACTCGTTGGAGAATCCTTCAGGGCGTATAGCAAGATGGGCGCTTGAGTTACAACAGTACATGTTCGACGTGAAATACCGCAAGGGCAATTGGAACGTGGTCGCAGACGCACTTTCCAGACAGCCAGTAGAAAAACTGAGCACGGTTACAACTAACGGGGAAAAGTGCAACTGGATAGGAACCAAAATGGCAGAAATTAAGAGGAATCCAGAGAAGTTTGCCGATTATACTATGGAAAACGGTCAACTGTATCGACATATCACAGGGCAGGTAAACGACGAGGATTGCGCCGCATGGAAGCTCTGTGTTCCGAGGTATCTTCGTGCCCGAGTTCTTAAGGAAAACCACGATGACCCCAGCGCTGGACACCCAGGCATTAGAAAAACCGTCACCAGGATAGCCAACAGATACTACTGGCCAGGCATGTTCAGGGACATAAGAAAACACGTGCGCTGCTGTGAATCGTGTCAGCGATATAAACCATTGAAGAGCAAAGCCGCCGGGAAAATGCTGACATAGTTACCAGAGGAGCCTTGGTCAGTCTGTGCCGATTTCATTGGACCATTACCCCGAAGCAAGTACGGCAACACGATGATACTAGTTTTCTTTGACAAATTCTCCAAGTGGACCGAAATCGTACCACTGAGACAAGCAACCGCAGAGAGTGTGAAGAAGGCGTTTCGAGAAAGGATTCTAGCGAGGTATGGAGTTCCAAAAGTTCTCGTCACGGACAACGGAGTTCAATTCAACAGTAGGACACTGCAGCGACTTCCAGGATCGCTTTTCGATGAGGTTACCATAGGTACAGGGTCAGCACCACAGAGTCCCGAACACAAGGGTACCGGCTGCAGGAGATCTTCAACATCGTGAGGAGAAACATCGAACGAGCATCCAAGGACCAAGCCCGACACTATGACCTTCGGCGAAGACAATGGAACCCGGCAGTAGGAACGTGGGTATTATTGAGAAGCCATCCCCTACAAGTTTACCGCCAAGCTGGCTCCAAAATACGACGGGCCGTACCAGATCCAGAGATATACATCACCCTTTATCGTCGAGCTCAACTCCCAGGGAAATATGAAAACTCGCACGGCTCACATTGGGGAGCTCAAAGAATACCACCATGCAACCGAAGTATCGCGTGACGCTGACCCCTAAACGGATCACTGTCCAGCTATCCGAAAGAAAGGGGGAGGGTAAGAAACAATATTTTTTTCTTACAACTCCGGTAGAACCTGGTCTGCATCCCAACCGAGCTCGTTTTTAGTAAACGTAAACTGAAAACGCGGCGACCTGGGTTGTGCGGATCCAACTTCAGGTGGAATTAATTATATCAAGAACAATAAAAAGAAAAAAGGCAACGTAGCAAAGGCGAAAATATGCAAAGCTATTAAACTAGAGCGTGGGATGCCCCAAACTCAGGGGATGCCCCCTATCCATGCAAAGCATCTGTTGGTTCCGAAGGGATGACAGGTTAGTGGGAAGGGGGAAAGAGGGAGTAGTGACGGTCTAAACCTCGCTTAAAGGTTTCGACGCTGTAAGTCTATTCCAGAATCTATCTAGAAAGAGACTATTCCACAATCTAACGACGCGACCGAAAAACGAACTCTCACGGTAATGCGTGGTTCGTTGGAACGGAATCGCGACATAAAAGGGGTGCACCGCTCTGGAAAGCCGAGTAGTTCTGCTAAATACTTGAACCGGAGGAATCAGGCTGGCTACTTCAGAGGAACATTTACCGTGAAAGTAACGGTAAAATAGTGATACACACCCCACATCACGACGACGCTCCAAGGTTTCAATAGAGCTGGATACCCTACTGTCCCCTATAAGTTTTATCGCACGACCTTGTATACGGTCCAGAAGCTGAAGATATGTTTTCTAAGCTCCCGACCAAATATGCGAAGTGTACTCCATTTTCGGACGGATATAGGTGTTGTAGATACAACGAAGAGTGGTTGGAGTGAAGTATTTCTTACACCGCTTAAGAAAGCCTAAGCACCTGGCTGCCCCTTTCGACACGTCAAAAATGTGATCGTTCCAACGAATATCGCATTGGATTGACATGCCCAGAACATCAAGAGCCTCCGACTCATTAATATACACATCACCCACATTTAGAGGTGGAAACTTGTCACCCGCTAAACGCTTGTGTGTCAACAGACAACATTGGGTTTTACGCGCATTAAAATCGACCCGATTCGCTCGACCCCACTCTTGGATTTTATTGAGGTCAGATTGGAGTGTGTCATTCATAATTCTGCGTTTTTCAATGATCTCCAGAATAGAAGGACGCCTGGAGAATGAATATGAATGACAAATGCTGCTGTCATCAGCAAACAAGTAGACGGGGTTTGATGTCAATGACAGAAGGTCATTGATGAAAATAAGAAAAAGTTTCGGAGACAGGACCGAACCCTGCGGAACTCCAGCACTGATGGAGTGCTATTCGGAAGCAGAGCCATCTATCACAACCCGAATAGAACGGCCGCTGAGGAAACTCGATATCCTTCGAGTGAATGTGTTACCGACACCATAAGCTGCCAGTTTAGACACGAATGTTTTATGCCACACCCGGTCAAATGCCTTGGAGATATCCAAAGCAACAACCTTGCTCTCACCGAACCGGTGAATACAACTGCTCCACCGCTGAGTGAGAAACGCCATCAGGTCGCCGGTGGAACGGTGAGCACGGAAGCCGTACTGACGATCGCTGATCATTTCGTTGCTCTCTAGATACCTCATCAATTTAAAATTTACAATGCTCTCCATGACTTTAGAGAGCACTGAGCAGATTGCTATGGGCCGGTAATTTGCAGGATTCGTAGCCTCACCTTTTTTGGGAACTGGCTGCACATTGACAATCTTCCAGGAAGCGGGAAAAACTACTGAAGTGAAAGATAAATTAAAGAGATTGCGCAATGGGCGAGCCAGTGTTGAGGCGCACTTTCTCAACACATAAGCTGAAATGCCATCCGGTCCCGAGAACTTACTGACATTGAGGTCTGCAAGCACTTTTTTAACAGCTCGCGTTCGAAAATGCATCTGAGGCATAGCATGAGATACATCATCGACCGCGGGCAGTGGTTGGCTACTCTCAGGGAGAGAGCATTTTTCAGCAAACATTTTGGCTTATAAGTTTGCCTTATCAACCGAGTGAGTGACGATCTGATCATCCTTGAGGAGAGTTGGAATAGACGATCGCGTCTGATTCTTCTCTCTCCCCACGAACGACCAAAAGTTCTTGCTACCATTATGGTATTCAAGAACTCTACGTCTAAGGCGCTGTTCGTAGAGAACTTTTTCGGGCTTTAGAGTGGCATTGCACCTATTTCTGGCCTGATTGCGCAGCAATTTAGTATCAGCAGTTTTGTTTAAGCGCCAATTTATAAATGGTCTTTTGGTTTAATGGAAATTCTTTTATTGGGTATGAAAGACCTCATACCAAATAAAATTATATTTTCTACCAATTTTGCTGCAGCATTTATGTTTCTATCTCTGAAACACAATTGCCAATTGAAACGGCTCAAAAAGCAGTTCAGCGCATCCCAATTAGCCTTCTCATAAAGCTTCGGAGCTGGCTGGTGAGCGGATTGAAGACTAGAATATGGGAAGGTAGCAGAAATTGTAGCGTGGTCCGAATTACCAAGAGGTGCAAGAACATTCACATCATACTTGCTGTGATGTGAAGTTAGGAAAAGGTCAAGAATATTTTGGTTTTGCCCATCAACGCAGGGAAAGTGCGTTGGTTCCTTCACTAATTCAGTGAAATTATTAGACTCAGCAAATAACTCAACATACAAACCCTCGGGTGTCGTGTGACTCGAATGACGTAGCTAATTGGAATTATGAACATTGAAATCACCAGCAACAACAATTATACTGTTCGGATACGATTCCAGAATTTTAGAAATCGAATCAGAGATTGTCCAGTTTATCAAAAGTTGGCGGCCTCCCTATACCCGGGCTTCTATAAATGAAGCAGAAGTGCAGGATGTGCGACTGGATTTTGAGCTTAACCCACATGGAGCTAAATTCGGCATCCGACGTGCAAAGGTGTTGCTTACACTGGTACGCAACATCACTGCGAATGTATAAGGCGAGGCCTCTGTGTGGTAAAAACAATGGCAGTAAATGGTACCCAGGCATGTGAAAGTCCAGTGGATCTGCACCCTCAGACACCTAGTGCCATTATATGCGGTTGGTGAGTACAAATATTCGCATAGACCGCGAAGAAATTCGCCCTCAAGCCACGTACATTAGTGGAGTCTATGCGGAACTTTGTCATCGCAACCCACTGTGACGAAGTGTAAGGTCAGCTGTACAAGCGGCCACGCGTACGTCGCAAGCAAAGCAAAACGCGATAAGACAAGTGTTATGCCTTTACCTTGCCGCGCTTCAGCCAACGCAGCACTCACAACCGCATGCACACCTAACGGGACCAGGAAGAAGGAGGAGGAGTGAAAGCAAACGAAATGCTGAGCTTTACTGCGGAGAGCATAAAAAAGCCCCTCGCATGGTTCTCTGCGTTCCGTTTGATTGTGTATTATTTGTTGTAATTTTATAAAATTTTTATTTATTTTGTTATTAAGTTGAGTTGGTAATAAGTGCACTATTGTTTGTTTATGAAAAACTGTTGTTTGGTGAAGTTTATTATTGTGTTAAACGTGTTTCGCGGCGTAGGTAATTGTTTGCACTATTGTTTTCGGTTTTATTTGCGCGAACACTGATTAACGAGAAGTACTGGCGGGCACACCATCCGCCTCCGTCCGCGGTCACATCACAACCAACTCTGATGTGTCCACAACTCTGATGTGTCCTACCCTGTGCAATCTACCAGAATGTGCCCCGCTCTGAAATAGATGCCGTCAAACTGGAGCTAGCTTCTTCAGCCTACCACCATTTGTTAATAAGTTGTGTTAATAAGTTGTTTATATTAGCAACTGTGGGATTAATATTATATTCACCTTTTTGTCGTAAAACCGAGAACATACTTTCAAGCTTATCTTGGTTTATTGCCCTTGTCATTAAAAAGAATATTTGGGGTTTTTCAAATAGTTTGTCTACTAATTTTAATACAACGTTTAGGGTAAATCTCATTCTATCTAAAAAATATACTTTTTTCTTTTTGTCAACAAATGAGATTTCATTCAGGTATTAAAGGAAGAATTTTATGTATTCGTGTGATGAATTGTTGAGTTGAAATTATACTAAGTAGTGTGGGTAAACTACACACACACACCTTTAGAACTGATACTACATTACAAATAGAATTATTGTACATTGACTTTTTTTTACAGTTCTGAATATTCTTACTAAATTGTGTGAATTTATTATATTTCAAATAAATTTGGGATTGAAAATGGTCGATATCGGTTAATAACCACGCCTACTATACATACGGAATGTAGGGACAACACGTTTTAAAAAATGTTATAGTGATTATCTCATAAACTGTGCAAGATATTGAGGTATAATTCTGTACTGAAACACATAGCGCCATTATAAAAATTTTTTTCAAAAAATGGGCGTAAGCCGCCCACTAATACAAAAGTTGGCAATATCTCATTAACGGTTGTCACGATGCTTTGGCTTCGGATATAAATCAGGGTGTGCCCAGGATCAAGGCAGAAATAATTTATATTTAGGACATTTAATTCAAGAAATTCACTACGGGGTGTGGACACGATGGTAAGTTGTGACGTTGGTGTTGGAGGTATAGAGTTGACTACATGTTCGTGGGCGAGGTGGGAAGCTGTCTTTTCTCAAAATATATGTCGCGCTCCTCCTATTCACTGTTATGCGTTGCATTCATGTGCATGATTTGTCTGTTGCGTTGGTGGGTGGTGTTCGTTGAAGCAGCAAGAATATGCCGCCGTCCGTTGGTGTGCGATGCTCGTTGACGAAGCAAGAATATCCCGCCGTCTGTTGTTGTGCGGCACTCGTTGATTAAGCAAGAATATGCCGCTGTCCGTGTGTGTACAATGATCGTTGACGCAGCGTGAACGGTCTATGCGACGCGTGGCATCCCGTGATGCTCTGCTGTTGATGCGATGTAACGCGTTGATTCGACGCGCAATATCCTGTGATGCCCTGTCGTCGATGCGATACGATGATGCTAAAGCGCAGTGCCCTGTGGTGCACTGCCGTCGATGCGATGCGTTCATACGACGCGCAACACGCGTTGCGCGTGACGAGAGGACACACAACTGACAGGATTGGTGCATTCCGTCGCCAATCACAGGACTTGTGCTCACAAAAGGAGGTGGGAAGGATTTGGAATTTCAAGGAGAGCCACTACTACTATACTGCTTACCTTGTCATTGTCCGTGTTGCTGCTGCGAGGCTGACTGCCGAAAAACTAACTCCCAATGTTGGGTTGTGCGCCGTCTTTTATGCTTGTTTTTTTGTTCTTCTTCTCGGTTAGTTATTCCAGATGTTGATAGCAACATGAATCATTTCCAGGAATGTTGCTGGCAACATGCCGTGTTGCCATGCATTCTAGCTTACTTCAATTGCATGCGTAATGACTGTCTGTCGCACTCCAGTGAAAGCTCACTCACCATCGTTGCCCTTTTCTTACGAGCTAAGCTAAGCCTTATTCACAATAGTTTATTCTGTAAGTACCTCTTAAATTAAAAATCCCATAAGTGAATGTAAGTCAACATAACTCTGCTTAGTGAAATTTCAAAAGACCATAATACTATAATTCAATCAAAGATAAAGTTATATTATAATTCAGTGACATATGCGCATAAAAAATATAATATAGGTATTAATATATATTTATATATTATATAATATTATATAGTATATAATATATTATTAGGTGTACTGGTTAATTCGTGCGGCTTTCTAACAGATGGCGTAACTTTACTTTTATTCCAGTGATTCTCCTTTCCAAATATGTGTTGGAAAGCTACTGTCATATAGTTTTATATAATATATTATATAAATATATGATTATATTATATAATTAATAAAATTATTTGTATTATCATTAATTAATTCATTAAATATTATTATTATTATTAATATTATTTTAAATTATATTATATAATTATATTATATTATTATTAATTATATTGTATATTATATAATTATTAACATATAATTAAAAATATGTATATTATATGTACATATGTATATATAATATATGAATGAATGTAAATATACTACAGTTATACTGCGTAGAACTGTTTGCTGAAAACTGCTCTCTTCCTGAGAGTAGTCAACCACTGCCCGCGGTCGATGATGTATCTCATGCTATGCCTCAGATGCATTTTCGAACGCGAGCTGTTAAAAGAGTGCTTGCAGACCTCAATGTCAATAAGTCCTCGGGACCGGATGGCATTTCAGCCCATGTGTTGAGAAAGTGCGCCTCAACACTGGCTCGCCCATTGCGCAATCTCTTTAATTTATCTTGTACTTCAGGAGTTTTTCCCGCTTCCTGGAAGATTGCCAATGTGCAGCCAGTTCCCAAAAAAGGTGAGGCTACGAATCCTGCAAATTACCGGCCCATAGCAATCTGCTCAGTGCTCTCTAAAGTCATGGAGAGCATTGTAAATTTTAAATTGATGTGGTATCTAGAGAGCAACGAGTTGATCAGCGATCGCCAGTACGGCTTCCGTGCTCACCGTTCCACCGGCGACCTGATGGCGTTTCTCACAGAACGGTGGAGCAGTTGCATTCACCGGTTCGGTGAGAGCAAGGTTGTTGCTCTGGATATCTCCAAGGCATTTGACCGGGTGTGGCATAAAGCACTCGTGTCTAAACTGGGTGCTCATGGTGTCGGTAATACTTTCACTCGATGGATATCGAGTTTCCTCAGCGGCCGTTCTATTCGGGTTGTGATAGACGGCTTTGCTTCCGAAGAGCACTCCATTAATGCTGGAGTTCCGCAGGGTTCGGTCCTGTCTCCGACACTTTTTCTTATTTTCATCAATGACCTTCTGTCATTGACATCAAACCCCGTCTACTCGTTTGCTGATGACAGCAGCATTTGTCATTCATATTCATTCTCCAGGCGTCCTTCTATTCTGGAGATCAATAGAAGGCGCAGAATTATGAATGACACACTCAAATCTGACCTCAACAAAATCCAGGAGTGGGGTCAAGCGAATCGGGTCGATTTTAATGCGCGGAAGACCCAATGCTGTTTGTTGACCCACAAGCGTCTGGCGGGCGACAACTTTCCACCTTTAAATATGGGTGGTGTGGATATTAATGAGTCGGAGGCTCTTGATGTTCTGGGCATGTCAATCCTATGCGATCTTCGCTGGAACGATCACATCTTTGACGTGTCGAAAGAAGCAGCCAAGTGCTTAGGCTTTCTTAAGCGGTGTAAGAAGTACTTCACTCCAACCGATCTTCGTTGTATCTACACCACTTATATCCGTCCGAAAATGGAGTACAATTCGCATATATGGTCGGGAGCTTCGCGAACATATCTTCAGCTCCTAGACTGAGTCCAATGTCGTGCGTTAAAACTTATAGGGGACAGTAGGGTATCCAGCTCTATTGAATCCTTGGAGCGTCGTCGTGATGTAGGGTGTGTAGCACTATTTTACCGCTACTTTCATGGTAAATGTTCCTCTGAAGTAGCCAGCCTGATTCCTCCGGTTCAGGTATTTAGCAGAACTACTCGGCTTTCCAGAGCGGTGCACCCCTTTTATGTCGCGATTCCGTTCCAACGAACCACGCATTACCGTGAGAGTTCGTTTTTCGGTCGCGTCGTTAGATTGTGGAATAATCTCCCTGCGAATGTCTTCCCGCCCACTTACAGCGTCGAAACATTTAAGCGAAGTGTAAACCGTCACTACTCAATCTTTCCCCCTTCCCACTAACCTGTCATCCCTTCCGAACCAACAAATGCTGTGCATGGATAGGGGGCATCCCCTGAGCTTGGTTTCATCTGTCATAAAAAAAAAAAAAAAAAAAAAAAACTATAGTTCTACGTATAAGAGATCACAATGTAAGATTATAATGTTCCAAGATGGCGTCTACTGGTTATATACAAAAAAAAATTATAAAAATGGTGCAATTTTCACGTAAATAGTAAAGTCTTTGTGGGGAGCTCCAGGACGGAAGACGCTGACCCTGCCAGCTCTGCTAATGCGGACACTATATGCCTCGTTGCTTGTGCGTACGAGGAACCTTCCGCGTGTACCAGTTTTCCAGGTCGTGCTTGTCACTCACAGCTCTTCCCTGATTACTGGTGGCCATGCTTCTTCACGAATTTCTATTGCCCCGGTGGCGATGCAGTGTTCAATTCAACCTATTGTTCAACCAATTGTTATTGTTGTAGTGGATGTTGTGTTCAGTGTGGTGTGGTGAATTTTTATTGTTGTGCTCTTGGTTGTTACTGTTGTTATTATTGGTATGGTTGTGGTGGATGTTGCGTTCAGTGTGGTATGGTGAATTGGTCTTGTTGTGCTTTTGATCGGTGCTGTTGTTACTATTGGTAGGGTTGTGGTGAATTTTGTTGTTATTATTTGTGGGGATGTTATGTTCCGGATGGCTACGATTGGTGGTTTTACTGTTGTCGTGATTTCTTTGGTCACCACTATCTTCGTGGTCACTGCTGTCTTCGTCGCCGCTAGTACTGCTTTCGTCTGTACGACGAAATGGAAGTGCCCATTCAGCAACCTCCAAGTGGTTCCCGCTGGTAACAGGTAGTGCTGGCAGATGCTGAGAGGCCAAATAGATTCTGGAAGAGTCCCCGGGATCCATTACTGGAACCTGGGAGTGGTGCCCCAGGATCAAAAATACTTACGGTATGTTGGTTATGCATATTAATATGCTTAATTCAACATACCGGTAGCAACTAAAAATAGCCGTCAAGACGAGTTCACTTTACTTGGCGGCTATATATAATTGAAATGGTAAATGGTACATATGCACGGCGTGATACCATGAAAATGGTATCATGAGCTTGTGCAAACATGATACCATGTATAAACAGGCCTGAATAATAGTGGATCCTCATCTTAGGGATGGAGATCTATATCTATATCCGCAAGGATTAATATAGAAATCCGGAACTTTGTGTTAAAGGATACAAAAATGTGTGTATGCATGTATAAATACAATTGGAATGGTAAATGGTTCATGAGGAAGGCATGATACCTAAAAACATCCAAAGATGATTTGATGGTGTGACCGGATTTTCACCAGGAGTGAAAGGAGTTTGGTTGTGCCTAACAACAAGTATGTAATGTTCATACCGTGGGGTAAAGTCTTACTGATAGTCATCCACGTTAATCCAAGTATAGCAAGTTTGTTCTTCCTTGGCTACTTGATGGATGGCGGCTGTGTGCCAGTTGGTAGAGAGCCTGGAGAGGATGCCGGTGGCATAATGTACACCGTACATGAGTACATGAGTACATAAACCCCACAGTTACAAGTGTTGGGCTGCTGCGGCACCTCCATGTTGCGCCATGGTAGCGCGTCCTCACCCAGCAATACGTTCGCGTTGGTAACCCTCCGCTTCGCCGTCAATTCTACCTGAAGATACTCCCGTACCTGCTTTACGGCAGCCGTGTGTGGTTCTGTTGCCATGGAGTCGAGTGTTAGTATTACGGGACGTACGCCTTTTTTCGTGGACACTGTGACCCGTAATAATTGTATCCAGGCTAATCACTGCAATTATAACCCAATTCATGGCCCCGTTGACAGGTATTATTACCACACGTTTGTTGAATGGTCCCTTTGGTCCAGCCACGTACCCAGCTGTGGTGTTCCATCGGGGTGACCGTAGCCGTATTCTGTCTGCTTGGAGGAGTTCTTCGGAGGCGGCTTACGAAATGGCTGGAAAATACATATACCTGGCCCCTGAGCTCTTCAGTTAGGCTTGCCTTCCCCATATGTATACTGTAGGTAAAAATCGATGATGGCATCGTTGAGGAAGCGGCCCTTGGACAGTCTTCGGTAGTCGTCGGTGTTGATGGCGATGACCCCGCGACCAGGTGGGTATACAAATAGCTCTCTGGGGCTTTCTTCGGATTTGTTGTCAGCCGCAGCACGGCCGATATTTGTTAGCTGTTGTAATCTGTTTTTATTCACCACTCCCAGTTTTTGTCGTTTGGGAAGGGACATTACGCAGTAACCAGCAGTAGCAGCCTTGTTACTCGTCGACGGCGTAGTGATCCGGTGTCGATCCATATGCGCCACCTGGGCAGGATTCCGTTCCCAATCACTGGCGATGTAGATCTTCCTTTTTTGGCTGCATCTATCTTATTATAATGTCGGTGCATTCATTCGGCACTTTCCCGTAGTTTTCCGTCGTCGTTCATCTTCACTCACTGGTGGTTAACTTTGTTATGAATGCGGGACCCGCCTGTAATGATTAGAAAATACTTTAGGGGTATGTTTATAATCTAATGAGTCGTTTTGTTTCAGATAAGTTGCACAACATCGTTTGAACCGCTGACGAGTCTTAAAAAAATTTTTCATATCTTGTATGTGAGGTTTACGTATTTTCTGGTTTACTGTGCCGCTTTCTCCAAGTTTCGTCGAACCATATCAAAAAACAACTTCATTTGTTCCGCTTTTCCCTCGGCCGTATGACTTCCTTGCCCGCTGCTGAATGTCACCTCGTCGCACAGAGCTTTTGGTACTCGTCGCACAGAGCTTTTGGTACATTTTTTGCATAAGGAATGCCGGGCTATAACCCGTTGTTTCGGAGACGCTGGTATTCATGGCTAATAAGATTTATGGGAGCAGGTTTTCTCCTGCGAACTGCGAAATCATGACCTTTTTAGTTCGATTAGTTCGTTCTGTCGCGTTTTCTTGGGAGCAGTACGGTGCAGTGAATTGGTGCTTGACTCCGAAGACCTGCATGAACTTTTGGAATTTCCAGGCAGTAAATTGGGAACCGTTGTCCGTCACCAGAATTTTTGGTACCTCATATCTTGAAATTATCCTCTCCCGAAACGCTCTTATAAGGGTTTCGACGGTTGCCGCTCGTAAGGGAATAATTTCTGTAAATTTCGTGAATTTGTCCACGAATACCGAAATTACCGTTTTCCCGTGTGTGGATCTAGGAAGAAGTCCCACGAAATCGGCACACAGGACAGACCAGGGCTCCTCGGCAATTTGTGTAAGCATTCTCGCGGCATGCTTCCCTTGTTATACTTTATACTTTTGACAAATTTTACATTTCTTTACATACCGGCTTGCATCCCTATACATTCCAGGCCAATAATACCGGCTAGCGAGGCGTGATACCGTTTTGAAAATTCCCAAATGTCCGGCTTTAGAAGAGTCATGGCATTCGTGGAGTACTCTTTCTCGTTGTGGGATCGGCACGCATAACTAATGGGTAGCAGTTCTCTCTGGTGTTCCTAGTTGGTATACGCCGATATAACACGCTTTCCACCATCACGTAGTCCGGATATTTTCCTGTATTCTGGCGTATTTCCTGAATTTTCTTGTTCATCCATGGGCACGAAATTTCCTTTATCCCTGGCGGTACTGTCATCGAGAGCAATACGTCTCGAGGTTGTCGAGATAAGCCGTCAGCGATAAAGTTTTGCTTTCCTTCTCGGTATTTGATGTTAAAGCGGAACTGTTGCAACTCCAGCGCTCAGCGTGCGATCCGTCCTGAAGGGCTTTCGAGGGAGCTCAGCCACTTCAGAGCGAGATGGCCGGTGACAATCGTAAATTCGTATCCCTCGAGGTACAGTCTCATCTGCCATATTCCCCACACGAGACTCCTTTTCTGTAGGCAAGTAGTTGATTTCAGCATTATTTAACCGTCGGCTGGCATACGCAATAACCCTTTCAGTTCCATCGATTTCCTGTGTGGGAACGACGCACAGACCATAATCACTTGCGTCTGTCTGCATGGTAAACCTTTTGTCCAAATTTGGGCAGGCTAATACAGGGGCTTCGGTGAGGCGCTTTTTCACTTCTTAAAACGCATTGTCTTATGCAGGTTCAAAATCTCATTTTCGTCCCTTTTTAAGTAGCTCGGTGAGTGGTTGCACCAGCTTGGAGAATGATGGCACAAATCTCCTATACCACGACCCTACTCCTAAATATTGACGCAACTCCCGAAGGTTGAAGGGTGGTTTCAGCACCTGGATGGCAGCTATTTTCCGGGTTCGTGCGAATGCCCGCTGGGGTTACAATGTGTCCTAAATAACGGATCTCAAGTTTGAAAATCCCCATTTCTCTACATTTATCTTCAGATTAGCCTCCCTCAGCTTCCGAAATACCTGGCGCATCTACTCCATATGATCTTGCAGGGATTCTCCTATGACGACAATATCGTCAAAATGGGAGAAGGCAAATGGTTCCATTTCCGGCCCGATGACTCCGTCGAGGGCTCTTTGAAATGTGGCTGGCGCAGAGTGCAGTCCAAAAGGCATGACGCGCCACTGAAATAATCCGCGCCCAGGTACCGGAAAGCACTGAATTGCTTGCTGTACTTGTCCATGGGCACTGCCAATAGTCATTCTTGAGGCCCAATGTTCTGATCACTTTTGCTTTACGAAGTTAATCCAGGATGTGTTGTATTCTTGGGAGCGGATACGCGTCTGGCACAGATTTCGCATTAAGTTATCGATAAGTCGTTCCAAAATACATCATCTTCCTACCCTGTCAAAAAAAACAATCGAACACCAAGAAACAATAATAGTTGTACTTCACATTCGTTATTGTTGATCGCCACTCGCTTTATCACAGATCTGCGTATTACTATGAACTCTCCGGTGGCCAATCTCACCGTGGTTGTTGTTGGCTCATTGCTTTCTGGTGTCCATAACTGATCCGCCATCTCTTGATTCATAAAACTGCAGGTCGCTCCTGTGTCTATCGATTCAGTGTTCCGTGATATTGGAGTCTCCCTTTAGTGTTTCAAACTTGCTCAATTCCTTGTCAAGGAAACGCTCGAACGACACAATTTCGAGTTGAACACAGTCGGTTACCTTCCTACTGCTTCTGACGGCGTCCCAGATCGTTTCCCTGCTTCGATCTTCAACAATCAATATGGGAAATCTCGGCACATAGGCTCCTCTTGTCCGCATCGTCTACACGCCATCTTTGGGTTGAAAGGTCTGGGTAGCGACTGCCTCACTGCACAGCTACGTTCTGTCGGCCATTGTTTTGACGCTCCTGGCCGCGTCTGGTAATCGCTTGGCGATTCGTCTGTTTTGGTTAACCGCAGGCATTTGAAATCTTTGGCCAACGAGAGCAACTCCTTCAGTACTCGGAAATCTTTTCTTTTGATATAACAGACTTGGTACTCCAACACGAAATTCTTCGGGTTGTGATGTGACCGCGGGCAAAGGTGGACGTTATTTCCCACCACACTAAATTGTTCGCGACGAGTGCCCGCCAAATAATAGTTAACAATAAAACCGACCACATCCTACACCACAAGAAAAATAGAAACACAGTGCACATTACCAAACACCAATAAGCATAAATTAATAACATGCATAAACAATAAAATGAAATAAATTAAATCTAACGGAATGCTGAGAACCAAGCGAAGGGCTTATTTATGCTCTTCGCAGTAAAGCTCACCATTTCGTTTGTTTTTACTCCTCCTCCTTCTTCCTGGTCCTGTTAGGTGTACGGGCGGCTGTGAGTGCTCCGTGGCATAACACTTGTCTTGTCGAGTTTTGCTTTGCTTGCGTCGTACGCGTGGCCGCTTGTACAGCTGACCTTACACTTCCTTACAGTGGGTGGCGATGACAAAATTCCGCATAGACTCCACTAATGTACGTGGCTTGAGGGCGAATTTTTTCGAGGTCTATGCGCATATTTTTACCCACCAACTGCATGTAATGGCGCTAAGTGAGACCCAGATGTCTGAGGGTGAAGATCTACTGGATTTTCAAATGCCTGGGTACCATTTACTGCCATTGTTTTTACCACACAGAGGCCTCCTCATACATTCGCAGTGATGTTGCGTACCAATGTCAGCAACACCTTTGCATGACGGATGCCGAATTTAGCTCCATGTGGGCTATATTAAAAATCCAGTCGCCTCACGAGAGAGGCGCATCTCATGACCGAGAGGCTGACAAGAGAGAGACTGCAGTGCTCACTCCTGACACCCTATCGATCGATGAGGGAGCACATCTGGCGAGCGGCAGTTGGCGTTAACATACCGCCCGCCTTGCAGGACTGCAAACCCACCGTTACTTCATAACATAATTATTATTTGTAAATATTTGCCACGGCGTTTGGTTCTCACACAATTTGTCAGAATTGCATTTATTCTATTCATTGCTACATTCCAGCATATTTTCACTTAAATATCATTTATTGCATGCCGGCCAAAAGTGTGAGAACCATCCGCAGTGCAAATCAAGTTGTCACGTAACACTTTTTTTTGCGCTGGCCAAGGAACGAAGTCAAAATTTGTCTACGCAGCGTCGCTTGGCCAGCGCTACGGTTTCCCACGCTACACGTATATGTTAGCGTCTATGTGTTGTAAATTTTAACTATAAATTGAAAACCCTTGAAAATAAACAGTCAGTCAGAATTCAAAGCTTTGTGCTATTGTCTTACTTTTGACTCACGTGTTGACCAACAATTCATCCTGGTTCAAGTGCTAGCGTTGAATCTAAATAAATTAATAACATAAATAACCAACAATTCATCCTGGTTCAAGTGCCAGCGTTGAATTTAAATAACTTAATAAAATAAATAACAAACAATTCATCCTGGTTCAAGCGCCAGAGTTGAACTCAACCTTTCCACACTCATCTACATCGGTTCAAGTGCCGAGGTAGATAACTAAAGCGTGTGGAATTAATCATTGGAGGCTCCGGCGAGATTCTTCTCACTTCATCAACACTAAGATTCTTGTCGCTTCATCAACACTAGAGATTCTTCTCACTTCATCAACACTAGAGATTCTTGCCGCTTCATCAACACTAGAGATTCTTCTTACTTCATCACCACTAGAAATTGTTCCAGCTTGAAGTCCCACAACAACAACCAAGATGAGCAATTTGGAAGGACTCGTCCAGATGCAGGATGAAAATGACATCGCCCTCCAGAAAACGATTAGCGATTTTAAGAAGACGGCGAAGGATCGCAGGGCCTTGGATAATGTGGAGAGGAAGTTGGTAGAACTCGACGAGTTATGGCAGAAAATCGACGAGAAGAACGACCAAATATTGAAGGTTCAAGAGCTGACTTCTGAACATCCATACATCAAGAAGGGCATATATACCATTGTTTCGGAGAAATATAACGAGACACGAAAATATATGCAAGCTCTGATTCAAGCCATGAAGTTCGAGGCTGCCCAAGATCCGAGAACCTCAACGCCAGCTGCCAACGAACAATCTACAGCGCGACAGGATGGCCCAATACACCAAAGAGTGGCTATCCTTATTCGCAAACAACAGATGCTGATTGTAATCGTGCAGGAGATGCTGCAAACTGCTTTAAGTGATCCACCACGGTCTCAACAGTACTACACCACTAAGGCAAAAATCATTGCACACCACTGGAAAGCAGTCCAAAATCTCCATGACAAAATTTGGGAGCATCTCGATGACAGCACTACAACGGATTACGATTTTAACAATTACCTTCAAATCGAGGCTGATGTGCATGATCAGCTCATGGAAGTGCAAGATAAAGGCAGAATTTCAGTCGACGTTTCACCAATGCATGTTCCAATCGACTATCTGCCTAAGATTACTCTGCGGAAATTTGAAGGAGGTTACCTCAAATGGCGGCAATTCCATGACATGTTTAACCAGCTCATCCATTCAAAACCACTTCCTGACATCCAAAAGATGTGGTACCTCAAGAGCAATTTGGTGTGTGAAGCCGAAAAACTCATCAGACATCTTCCGCTCACGGAAGAAAATTATCAAACCGCGTGGGAAATGCTGCAACATCGGTACAACAACAAACACCTAATCACTTCGGCCTTAATGGAAAAATTATTCAACCAACCCAGGCAAATGGCAGATCACACATCAAACTGCCATCAAAAATCTGGACGACACAACTGCGGACACCTTACTCGCATTAGGAAACATGGGCATCGAAACGACGTCATGGGATCCCATACTGGTACATCTGGTGATTAAAAATGGATAAGGGGACTCACATGGCATATGAGCAAACGCTACAGGATCCCCGAGAAGTGCCATCCATTAAGGATCTTCTAAGGTTTCTGGAAGGTCGTTTTCAATCATTGGAAGCTGTGGGACACAAATAGAAGTCATCAGTGATTAAACCGCTAACATCAATGACCACTACTCAAAATTTGCAAAAATGTAAAGCATGCAATTCCATCCTTATTCCATCCATTATTCGCGTGCCATCCATTATACAAATCCGCATTATACAAATTCCATCCATTATTCGCGTGCCCAAAGTTTTTGCAACTTTCGGTCACCAACCGTTTTGACTTGGAGAAAGAACAAAACTTATGCATTCATTGTTTGAAATCTGGGCACGTTACTACAAACTGCGTGTCCAGAAATTGTACAAAATGTAACAAAAAGCATAACACTCTGCTCCATTTCGAATCTACCAAGAAGAATCCAGATTCCGTGAAAAAAGCAGCAGAATTGACTAATCAGTCTCAACGTATTACTAATCAAAATAGTGTTACGACGACCTCAATCAACCTCAGTGCCGCAGCAACCTCCAGACAATCAATGCCCAATGGATACGTGCTTCTCAGCACTGCGGTCATCAACCTGATCGACAGCAATGGAAAAAAGATAAAATGCCGAGCACTCTTGGACTCCGGATCACAGGTGAACCTCATTACCAACAAACTCGCGCACCAATTGGGATTGTCTACACAACCAACCGTTACAAAATTAGAAGGCATTGGCAGCAAAAGGAATGCTATCCAACATCAAGTCGTGATCAATCTACAATCGCGATATAATCAATATTTTAATCAGGTCAAGGCATTCCAACAATTGTCTCACAGAAACCCACACATCAGCTGGACCCTTCAACATTGAACCTGCCCAAAGACATCCAGTACGCAGATCCGCACTTTTTCCGGCCTAGAACTATCGACGTATTGTTGGGAGCAGAACGATTTGTGTTCAACACAAAAAATTGCATTAAAGCGAGGAGGACCCACTCTATACAAAACAGTGTTTGGATGAATACTCACCGGAAAGATTGCTGATAGTACCCCAGGACAGTCGTCTTGTTACATCTATACCGACGATGAGGTAAACCATCAACTAGAGATGTTCTGGGAATTAGAAGAAGTGACACAAGGTATTAGGATCCTATCACCGGCAGAAAAATTATGTGAGTATCATTTCACACAGAATACGGTAAGACACAATGATGGACGGTTTATGGTCAGGCTTCCATTCACCGAAAAAACATCAGTGTTGGGCGACTCAAAGCAAGTAGCCATTTCCAGATTTCACGGGCTAGAAAGACGTCTCTCAAAGGATGCTGACATAAAAAACAATATGTCCAGTTCATGGAGGAGTACGAAGCGTTAGGACACATGTCCAAAATTGACATAAAAACCATCGCAACTCCCACATACTTCATTCCCCACATGCGATATACAACAAATGTATCGACAAATTTGGATCCATCCAAGCGATCGCAGATATCAGCTCATTGCTTGGAGAGCCGATAACAATCAAGCTTTGAACTATTACCAGTTAAATACCGTCACATATGGCACAAGATCTGCGCCCTATCTCGCAACTAGGTGCTTACAGGAACTGGGTACAAAAAACTCCTTAACGCATCCTCCTGGTGCCACAGCGCTCCTGAATGATTTCTACGTCGATGACTGCTTAACGGGCGCTGACAATCTCCAGGTTGCTAAGGATATTCAAAAACAGCTTAACGCAATCTTGAACACAGCTGGATTCAAGCTAAGGAAATGGTGTGCCAACCATCCTGCCCTCCTTCAGAATGTAGCCAAGGAGGATCAAGAAGTCAACTTAGACTTCAGCAATGACGTCGGCGACATGGTAAAAACCTTGGGCTAACATGGTTACCCAAGACCGACTAATTTTCCATAAAGGCGCAAAATTTAACAGCAACACGTCCAACAAAACGAACAATATTATCGGATGTAGCCAGCATCTTCGATCCATTACAGATTCTCGCACCAGTGATCATCACCGCGAAAATTCTAATTCAAGAACTGTGGCAGGCGAAATTATCATGGGATGAAGAAATACCACAGAACCTACACCTCAGATGGACAAGGTAGCGCAATGAGCTACACGAGCTTAACAAATTGCAAATTGGTCGACACTCACTTTCTCGGGACTCTCTGCAACTACACATCTTCTGCGACGCATCAGAAAAGGCATATGGAGCAGTCGCATACACCAGATCAACCAGCAAGGAAGGGATCATTATCGTGCGAATTCTGTGTGCCAAATCTCGAGTAGCTCCATTTAAAAGGCAAACACTACCACGTTTGGAATTATGTGCTGCAGTACTTGGCGCCCAGCTGGCAGACAGAGTCAAACACGACCTTAAGTCAGGAGAAATTCCAACATATTTCTGGTCCGACTGAGAACTCGTTCTGGCTTGGATAAACTCTCAAATCACATCCTTCTACACTTTTGTTGCCAATCGAATTTCCAAGATTCAAAGGTTGTCAGATGCGATCCAATGGCGGCATGTAAATTCAACAGAAAATCCAGCGGATTTACTGTCACGAGGAGTACCACCAGGACAGTTCAGATATAAAAACTTATGGTTTTACGGTCCGTTGTTTTTGCATGGTAAAAATAAAACCTGACTGAAACCATATTGTGGCAACTCGCTCAGTACTGTGGACATGGAAAGGAAAGAGTCAGCGTTCACGTCGACAGTTGCAGCACATGGAGAAGTGGAAGACATCATTTATAAAATTAATCATCGAAATTCCTTCAAGTCACTTATCCACATGGTGGCCTACGTCCTACGATTCACGAAGCACTGCAGGAACCAGAAGAAAGCAAGGGAATCCTCAATACATCTCACACCAGCAGAACTTCAAAAGGCACTTAACGTCATCGTTCACGCCATACAACAATCGGACTTTAAAGAGGAGATCACGTCGTTGACCAAAAAGATTAGCGTAAGCAAATCCAGCACAATCAGCTTAATTAATCAACTTAACCCATTCCTGGATGATGAAGGCCTAATTCGAGTAGGAGGTCGTCTCGATGCATCCGCCATCTCGTATGAAGCCAAACATCCATTAGTTTTGCCATACAACGACCCCTTGGTAAAGCTTCTTTTAAAATGGTTCCACGAAGAACACTACCATTGTGGACCGCAGACGTTCTTAGCCCAATTTCGACAACGATTTTGGCCTGTGAAGGGAAAACAAATGTGTCGATCGGTGGTACAAAACTGAGTTCGTTGCACCAAGGCGATGTCCAAATTTTTCCACCAGATAATGGGAGATCTACCAGCTTCGAGAGTCCAACCGGCACGGCCTTTCTTTGACTCAGGAGTAGACTTCTGCGGCCCCTCAGGAGTAGACTTCTGTGACCACCACAATACGCGCGGAAAGAGACCAACGAAGGCATATGTCACAATCTTCTGCTGCTTTGCCACAAAGGCAGTTCATGTAGAGATTGTTGCCGATTTAACCACTGACGGATTCATCAGATGTCTGAAACGCTTCATTGGAAGAAGAGGACACTGTGAAGATTTATATTGCGACAATGCAACAAATTTCGTTGGTACGAAGAATCTACAGTTCCGTCATAAGTGGAATTAATCAAGTGCAAACTTGGAACCTGGAATGATGGTTCTTCTGAAGGAGGATAACCTGGCCCCACTCCAGTGGCCCTCGGGAAGAATTATTAAGACTTACCAAGGACAGGACCACCTAGTTCGAGTTGCCGAAGTTCAAACAGCAAAGGGAGTATTAAAAAGGGCCATTCATAACTTAGCCCCTCATCCTCAACTGAAAGACTCATCACTAGAAGGTTCAAATCAACCAAGCACGAGCAGCAGCAAGAATAGAAGCAACTAGTAACATCTATAGGCTTGGAACTAACACTAGCATCCGCAAATCTCCAACGAACACAAGCGGCCTTAATTTATGTCCTCATCAATGCTCATCATGGACAAATCAGTCCACTGTTATTATCCGCACAACAGCTGGAGTTCGAAGTTCGAAGGATCCGAGGTATATGATGTATGTATGATATGATGTACGATATGTATAAACCGAATGAGCAATCGCGAAAATTGGCAGCCGTATGGCAGGATAATCGGGTGCCGTTCGTCGAAAGGCAAATTGGGACACGAGGACAACCGCCCGCCAACGCGCATCGTGTTGTCCGTGTGGAGAAAGGGGTTCAACGAAAGGAAGCTGCTTTTAGATCGCAGCATCGTGTGATTTTCGAGAGCGGCGTACTCGTCCGCAAAATGAATCTTATGGCAGGAGATCGCGAGGCAGCGTTTAGTTTCCTTTATTTCTCCCGATGGGAGGTGCAGGTTGGGGTGCGAATGAAGGTGACGCTGAGCTGGATGAGCGTTGTGGACGAATCTATATATGTATGAGTATACGCGTAAGGCGCGTGGCAACGACGAAAATCGTTCGAGAGGATCCTCATCGGTAGCGCAATGGGTGTGCAGCGTTTTGACAGTCTTCTGCTCCAGTGTGGTGACATATTGGTCTGAGGCACGGAATTCGGGCCAGCGATCCTTATCGTGGACGAGCCAAGCAGGTCCATTCCACCAGAGGGTGCTCTCAGCGAGATCTTGAGGCGTGGCACCGCGACTGGCTAAATCCGCGGGGTTGTCCTGGGATTCCACATGGAACCATTGCGAATGTGACACTTTCTCGCTGATTGCGGATCCTCATCGGTAGCGCAATGGGTGTGCAGCGTTTTGACAGTCTTCTGCTCCAGTGTGGTGACATATTCGTTTGAGGCACGGAATTCGGGCCAGCGATCCTTATCGTGGACGAGCCAAGCAGGTCCATTCCACCAGAGGGTGCTCTCAGCGAGATCTTGAGGCGTGGCACCGCGACTGGCTAAATCCGCGGGGTTGTCCTGGGATTCCAAATGGAACCATTGCGAATGTGGCACTTTCTCGCTGATTTTGGCAACTCAGTTTGCCTCGAACGTCGCCCAAACGCATGGGGATTTCTTCAGCCAGGCCAAAACAATGGTGGAGTCGCTCCAACAGTAGACCGTATAATGGGGCAGCTGCAGCGTAGGCACGAGAGTGTCTATCATCGCAGCAAATAAAGTGGCTCCACACAATTCTAACCTGGGAAGAGACAAAGTTTTAATCGGGGCTACACGAGTTTTGGAGTACAAAAGGGAAACTTGGACTTCCTGAGCGACCTTGATGCCGGCATAAATGACTCCTGCGTAGGCTTTTTGTGAGGCATCGCAAAAGGCATGGAATTCGACTTCGCTGTCGGGGGTGTAACTCACCTATCGCGGGATGCGGGTGGAGCGGATGTGCTGGTAATTCTATAGAAAAGTTAGCCAGTTATTGTGAGTTACCTGAGGCAGAATGTCTTCCGATTTGTCCAACCGATTTTTGTCCAACCAGACTTGTTGAATCAGAATTTTCGCGACACCTCCAAAAAACGTTCGAACTGTTGTTCGAAGGCGACTTCGTTGTGTAAGCCGCTTTGATGGGTGCAGTGGCAGATTGCATGGTGGGAACCGGGCCGGTTAGGATCCAACCGAACATGATTTGCTGAGCCATGAGGGAGCCCAGCACTAGGCGGCGGATGCCATCCAGCAGGATTCCTGGGTATAAATCGGCTCCGATGAGGACGTCGACCTGCTCGCTTTTGGAGAAGTTAACATCTGCGAGATCGACGCCCCGAGGGAGGCCACTGAGAAGTGACTTGTCTAACGAGTGGGAGGGCAACCGCCTTGTAATTTGTGGGAGCACGAGCGCCGTAACGTTGATTTGAAAGTTGGGATCAAGTGGCGAATTCAGAAGAAAATCGATCGATCTTGATATTTTTGCAGCAACAGTCTCGTAGAGACCTGAAACTACAGCGGTAATTGGCCGCACGGGGAGCTTTAACAGCTTTTGTATGCGTTCAGAGACGAACGATACTTCAGATCCAGGATCAATTAAGGCGCGCGCGATGTAACATGTACCGTGGTGGCGCATTGTTACCATAGTCCCTAACAACACCTGTTTGGGTGATTTAGCGAAGCACACTTGATGAGTGTCCTGTTGATTTCGCTGTTGAGAGGGGGGAGGAGTGGACTGTATATACATGGGAGGTCGCATCGAAGAATGCGGCCTTTCTTGCTAAGAAGCATGATGAGTCGAACCTGGAATAAAGTTCGCATAGGCAGGGGCTTGAGCACGCGGAGCGTTTTCAAACCGCCGCTCTTGATGTGAAGCACGTGGGGTCGAATCTGGTGCAGCATTCGATGAGGATGGAGCATGCTCACGATGCAAGAGGGTGTGTGATGTCTGCCATTGCATTTGAGGCAATTGAATCTGCTTGGACAGTTTTTCACGGAATGAGATCTGGCGAGCGCGGCGAGAATATTATTGATTTCGCACTGCAGGTCTTTGATAGCGCCACCAGTTTCCTTCGTGAAGGGGGACAGGCCGAAGAGCTTCTTTAAGTGGGCGTTGGTGAGGACGTGCCTGTTATCGTATCGGTCGGACAGATTTTTCCACGCTTGGGCAAAACCTTCATTCGTGAGAGGGGATTTCTGCCCGATTTCTTTCGCTTCGCCCGTAGTTTTTTGGTTCAGGTGGAAAAGCTTCTCCACCGGCGCAATTCGGGTATTCTGGATATAAAGGGCCGTGAACATATCCCTAAAATAGGGCCACGATATATATATATATATATATATATATATATATATATATATATATATATATATATATATATATATATATATATATATATATATATATATATATATATATATATATATATATATATATATATATATATATATATATATATATATATACCATACATTGCCCATACACACAGAGTGCACACATAACACAAAAACCTCTTTTTTCTGTCTGCACGCTCGCTGGTGATAGCAGCGTGAAATTCACTATTCAACGGTGACCCAACGCGAAATCGAAAAAACGAAACACCCAGTAGGCAAAAGTGTTCGCAGCAACTAGTGCATGCACTTTAGAGAACACGTGGTCAACTCGCTGCAGCAAGCCATTATATATATATATATATATATATATATATATATATATATATATATATATATATATATATATATATATATATATATATATATATATATATATATATATATATATATATATATATATATATATATATATATATATATATATATATATATATATATATATATATATATATATATATATATATATATATATATATATATATATATATATATATATATATATATTAAATGAAATTCATCACAGTGAACTTACCTCCTTGCACACGATTTATATATATATATATATATATATATATATATATATATATATATATATATATATATATATATATATATATATATATATATATATATATATATATATATAGGAACCGTCCTCTATATATATATGGAGTTGTCCTATATATATAGAGTCATATATATATATATATATATTAGACCGGTCCTTATTTCTTTTTTTTCGAATTCGTATGACGGCAAGCGCTAAAACCATTTTATTTGATCCTAAAAATACACAAAAAAAATTTGAGCTTGATTGGACAATTTTTAGCCGTGCCCCCGCCAACATTGAAATTTTTTTCCCCGGTTTTTCTTGAAATGTATCTGGCAGCCCTGTTGGTAAGTACTTATTGAAATGTGTACTCACACACTTTTTTTTTTTTGTGGCGGCCCAGTACTGTGTTGTTGTTGTGTACGTCTGACGAAAATTCGCATAAATAAATCATTTTGTATTGCAACTTTCACACGTAGAGATCGACGAATTTAGTGAAATCGTGAAGTTCAAACAAAAAAATTTAAAAGAATATTGTCCAAAAGATTACCATTAAAAAAATTGAACAAATAAATTTTAAAATTAAAAATCCAAAGCGATGACAACCAAAAGATTTCGATCGGATGATGATATTATGTTAATTGGCGTAATTGACCACCAAATTACTGGAGCTAAATTACCAGGAAGAAAACAAGTGCTACAAGTTTTATTTTATAATTTAAGAATAGTTGGTTTAAATTTAAGAGAAAGTTCTAAATTAGTTGTTGCTGAGGTTAGTACGTTTTGGCAAAAAGCACGAATTCCAACACACCATGAAAAACACTGCATTGAGAAGCTGGAAAAATTATACAACGAGTGGAGAGATATTACAAAGCATCATGGTCGAAAAACAGAATGTCAAAACAGGAAAGAAACTGAATTTCAAGATAAATTACATGATTTATTCGATATCGCACACGCAAACGCGATAGAATTAATTAAAATACAAGAAGACAAAGAGTTCTTAAAAAAGCAACGAGAAAAAGGAAGACCAGGTTGTATGCTAGGAACGGATAGAATTGTCATGCAGAAAGAAAAGCGAAAGGCAGTCCAGAAAGAACAAGAAAACCAGCGTCGAATAAAAGAAGATGAACGAAAAGAGTTATATGAACAACATACTCAAAGAGGTATACAATTAAGAATTATATCTTTTAAGCAAATCAGAATTATTGTTGTAAAACAGGTATGATTGACATTGACGACGAAAACGATATTGAAGTTGTAGCATCAACATCAGCAGGAAATGCATATCCAGGTATATCAGGTATATCCAGAGGTAAAACAAATTTGTTTACACCAAGACTGCTTTCAACTTTGGATAAGTGGAAAATCACTGATGGTGCTGCAGTTCATATCCTAAGTGCAACTGCTGACGCGTTGGGCTATGATATCGAAGATCTTATACTAAATCGTTCATCAATTCGTCGAATGCGTCAGAAACATCGTGCAACAACAGCACAAAACATTGCAGCAAACTTTGATGTAAGTACTGTAATGTGTTTGTGTTTTTCCCTATGCTTCTTTTTTTATGTTTTGAGTATAAATTAAGAAACTTGAGTTTTTTTTTCCAGATTCCACGTAGTTTTGTTTTGCATTGGGATGGTACAATGTTACCAGAAATTAGTGGCAGGGAAAAAGTTGATCGCTTGCCAATCATAGTCTCATCTCAAGGTATCGATAAACTACTTGGCATTCCAAAGTTAAAATCTTCGAGTGGAAAAGAAATATCAGATGCCGTGTTTAATTCAATAAAAGAATATGAAATGCTTGATCGAGTTGAAATTATCTGCTTCGACACAACTGCTCATAATACAGGAGCACAAAACGGTGCTGCTGCTCTGCTTGAAGGAAAACTAGGTCGCGATTTATTATATTTTCCCTGCAGACAATATTTACGAGTTGTTGATCCGTAAAGTGTTTGAAATTAGAGTGGCTACTACAGCCGGTCCAGAAGTGCTAATTTTTAATCGCTTTAGCAAATACTGGAATAATATTGACAAATTAAATTACAAGAGTTGTTTAGAAGATGAACACATTATTACAGTAATGACAGCTGAAGAACGTGGAACAATTTTAAATTACTGTCTAGATAACTTAAAACAAGCTCATAGCAGACGCGACTACAAAGAATTATTACAATTAGTTGTCAGTTTTCTTGGTGGTACGGTGCCGAATTTTAACACCTTTCGTATACCTGGTGCAACTTCTCATGCTCGATGGATGTCAAAATCTATTTATGCACTTAAAATTTATTTGTTTCGTAATGAATTCAATATGACCAAACAAGAGCTAAACGGTATACGTAGTGTCTGTCTGTTTATAGTTCGTATTTATGTAAAAGCCTGGTTTGGATGCACTAAAGCAATTGAAGCACCAAATCAAGACCTAAATTTAATTAAAAATATTATAGCTTATCCTGAAAGGGATATAGCTCTTGCTTTGCTACAAAAAATAAGCAATCATTTGTGGTATTTGTCGGAAGAAGCAGTCGGTCTTTCATTCTTCGATCCTAATGTAAGCGTTACAATTAAAAAAAAAATGGTTCAGGCAATTAATGTTAAAGCAAATACAGAAAAATGCAAGCGAATAATAACTAATCCAACAAATATCGACACATTTGCGCAAAAAGATTTAAGCGATTTTGTAAATTCCAATACACACGCGTTCTTTGATCGCTTAGAAATTTCAAAAGAATTTTTGCAAGTCGATCCGTCGGATTGGAATGAAAGATTTGACTACGCTCAGGGATCACAAATTTGTAAAAACTTATCTGTAGTAAATGATGCAGCTGAAAGAGGCGCCAAATTCATTACAGATTATAATAATAAATTAACCCACAATGAAGAGGAGAAACAATTCCTTTTTCAAGTGGTTAAAGAATATAACATGAATTATCCCACTTTTAAAAAGACTTCACTATTAAATTAAAATAATATTAATGTTACTATGAGTATGTAATTAATAAAAATATTTCAGTTTATTCTTACTTTTCAAATAAATGCAAATAAAATAAAAAAATATATTTTTTTTGCCTTATTTCTCATAATAAAAACAAAAAGGTGCTTGGGGCACGGCTAAAAATTATCCAATCGTTGTCAAATTTTTTTTTATGCTTTGTGAGACTAAAACGAATATTTTTAGCGCTTGCCGTAACATATATTCGAGAAAATAAATTTGTCCATATAAATAAGGACCGGTCTAATATATATATATATATATATATATATATATATATATATATATATATATATATATATATATATATATATATATATATATATATATATATATATATATATATATATATATATATATATATATATATATATATATATATATATATATATATATATATATACATATATACATATATATATATGTGGCCCGAGGTGCTCGAGGTTAAATTTATTAACGTGGTTAAATGAAATTCATCACAGTGAACTTACCTCCTTGCACACGATTTAGTGGTTTGGGGCGTCACTGCTAATGACGTTGTGACTCTAGGCGGCGGCAATCCGGCTCGTAATGGACCAAAATGTAATGCGAATCACAAGTTACTTTGCACTTCTTGCCACCAGCAAAATGTAAATGCGAAACACAAATTTTTAATTCACAATTTATTCACTGAAGTTGCACAATTAGTTTTAGTTTAATATACAGAAGTTCTGGTACCAGGCTTGTCTACGCTTCCACTCCGGGCGAATAAGAGTAAAAAGTGATTGGTGTCGGTCCAGCGACGATCGCACAAAACCCGTCAAACTGCGCCAGTTGCCGCGGGGAGAGCCCGCAGCTGAGCTTTCTCTGCAATAGCAATCTGTTCAGTGCTCTCAAAAGTTATGGAGAGCATTATAAATTTTAACTTGATGAGGTATCTGGAGAGCATCCAATTGGTCAGTGATCGCCAGTACGGTTTCCGTGCTCAACGCTCCACAGGCGATTTGATGGCGTTCCCCACTGAGCGGGGGAACAGTTGTGTTCACCAATTCGGTGAGAGTAAGGTTGTTGCTTTGGATATCTCCAAGGCATTTGACCGAGTGTGGCATAAAGCACTCGTGTTTAACCTGGCTGCTTATGGTGTCGGTAATATATTCACTCGATGGATATCGAGTTTCCTCAACGGCCGTTCTATTCTGGTTGTGATAGACGGCTCTGCTTCCGAAGAGCACTCCATCAATGCTGGAGTTCCGCAGGGATCGGTCCTGTCTCCGACACTTTTTCTTATTTTCATCAATGACCTTCTGTCATTGACATCAAACCCCGTCTACTCGTTTCCTGATAACAGCAGCATTTGTCATTCATATTCATTCTCCACGCGTCCTTCTATTCTGGAGATCAACAGAAGACGCAGAATTTATGAATGACACACTCTAATCCGACCTCAATAAAATCCAAGAGTGGGGTCGAGCGAATCGGGTCGTTTTTAATGCGCCTAAAACCCAATGCCTGTTGACACACAAGCTGGTAACGGGTGACATTTTTCCACCTCTACTATAAATATGGGTGGTGTGGATATTAATGAGTCGGAGGCTCTTGATGTTCTGGGCATGTCAATCCCATGCGATCTTTGTTGGAACGATCACATTTTTGACGTATCGAAAGAAGCAGCCAAGTGCTTAAGCTTTCGGTGTAAGAAATACTTTACTCCAACCGATCTTCGTTGTATCTACCTATATATCCGTCCGAAAATAGAGTACAATTCGCATATATGGTCGGGAGCTTCGCGAACATATCTACAGCTTCTAGACCGTGTCCAATGTCGTGCGTTAAAACTTATAGGGGACAGTAGGGAAACCTACTGTCCCTATAGGGGACGCTATTGAAACCTTGGAGCGTCGTCGTGATGTAGGGAGTGTATCATTATTTTACCGTTACTTTCATGGTAAATGTTCCTCTGAAGTAGCCGGCCTGATTCCTCCGGTTCAGGTATTTAGCAGAACTACTCGGCTTTCCAGAGGGTTGCACCCCTTTTATGTCGCGATTCCGTTACAACGAACCACGCATTATCGTAAAAATTCGTTTTGTGGTCGCGTCATTAGATTGTGGAATAATCTCCCTGCGAATGTCTTCCCGCCCACTTACAGCGTCGATACCTTTAAACGAAGTGTAAACCGTCACTACTCCCTCTTTCACCCTTCCTACTAACCTGTCATCCCTTCGTAAACTAATAAATGCTGTGCATGGATAGGGGGCATCCCATGAGCTTGGTTTCCTCTGTCATAACAAAAAAATTCTTGTAGATTCGTTCCAGCTTTTCTGACTCCGTGTATCTCGTATGTCTCATCAGATTGTGAGTGCTGATAACTCAGTCTCTGAAGTTCTCGTTGTCTCCCTGCCTTCTGCCACAAATCTTATAGTAGTCTCTCCAAAAACCGTCCCGGCAAAAAGAAGTCCAAGAAGTCACGTTTAAAGGTTTTCCAGACCGCCAAGCTCCTCCATCCGTTCCACGAAGGCCAAAGGGTCGTCGCCACCATTAGACCACTGACGGTTTCCTAATCTTGTCGATAACGCCCGGGTACGAATCTCGTTCAGAAATTTCGTGCAGATTGCTGTCCATTGCAGATTGCACACCCGTGGAGTGCTTACGTTTTCTAGGCCAGACGGGTTGCGCCCCGTCGTTGGAACATCCACCGCCAGTGCCTTGGGTAAATCACTGAAATCCGGTGTTGCACGACCGTCTTCCGCTTCATGTGCCCTCAACCTTCATTCCACACTCACCGCGTGGTTTCCTTCGTTGATTAACTCTATGAGTTTTTTCCTCATGTCGTTCAAGGTTCCTTCTGCGACAAGTCCAAACTCAGTCGAGTGAGCAAGCGCATCTTTATTGAGTCGGTATAACCATCCTGTTTTCTATTTTTTAGTCCCAGTTTGATCCTAGGTTACTTTCCGGTTCTTAGTTTCTTTAGCTATTGGTTAATTGTGCCTGTTCGGGCGTCACTTGTAACGAACCATCTTGTCTTCTTCTAAAGGCTTGGATTAACTTGCCGGGATTCCAGGGTTCGATTACAAAACAATAGTGTATTAATAGGTTCGATATCTTTATTCACCTTACAACTAGCTTATTCTAACATCAGTGTTGAATTTGTCTTAACAAATAGTAATTTCAGCTGCCAATATTACTGCTTCTTTTGAAGTCGCTGTTGACTTGCTGGGTTGTTGGTATCTCGCTGAGTTTTCGAGATAGCTGATGTTTCACTGGGCTGGTATCTTACTGAGTTTTTCGAGATTATTGGTGGTCCACTGAACTGATAATATCTCGCTGAGTCTTCGAGAGCACTGAAGATTCACTGGACTGGTATCTCGCTGAGTTTTTCGATGTCGCTATCATGGATTCACTGGCTCGTTGAGTTTTCTTGTTGGACTGGTATTTCGCTGAGTTTTCGAGATGATTGATGATTCACTGGTCCTGTGATATCTCTCTGAGTGAATTTCGGCGCTTTACGTTTGGCAACAGGATGGAATATAAGCCACTGCAACTGTGAATCTGACGATTTGCGTTTGGCAACAGTAGGGCATACAAGCCATTGCCACTGTACATTCTGGTGTTCTGAATTTTGCATAAACGCTCGTTTTATTTCGTGGGCAGCGTGGCATATAAGCCACTGCAACTATGTCTAGCTGTTTGTAAATTCACGTATAAAATAAATTACAGTACCTTGATCTCCGGAAAGGATCTTAATCTCAGGAAAGTATATCTTCGGAACACCACTGCGGTTCTAGTCATATATAAAAGTTTATAGAATTTTTACGGGTATGTACTCATGTGGTTCAATGTGTGCAAGCCAATAACACGCAATTACTTTTAAATACTATATTAAAAATTATATTAATATTATAAAACATAATTTTAAATTAATTTTAATGAGTATAAAAGATCAGAAGTAGAAATTTTGTTATTGTAGCATAAGTGCACTTAAATTACGCTGAAGTATCGTGTCCTTTACTGAGCCGAAAACTATTCTTACATTTCGCGTATCAATGGCTGTTGTATAGTGGTGATATACTCGTGTTTGTTTATTTTTTCTCACGTTTAAAAACATCTGCAATATAAAATTTTGAACATCTGATACTGAGTGTGGATTTCCTGCGAACTGTGGGTAAAACCAACATATGCAAGTATCAGAACTGTACACTTTCCGCTCAAGCAAGTCGGTTTTGTTTAAAAACAAAATAAGCGATATTCCTTTAAATGTGTTGTTATTGACGATTGTATCAAATATATTTTTGGATTCTTCTATTCGATTAGTTCTTCTGGAATCGAAAGAAACAACAGTCGTCAACATTAAGTTTTTAATATAATTATGTTCTATACCTATCCTCAGCCAAGACTTGATCGAACTCTGAACTAGCAACTAGAAATAAAATTGATGTGACTGAAGAATCAAAGCATTTAGTCCATTTTTGTCTTTGAGTTCGCTGTCCTCCTACGTCAATGAAAATGAATGGAATGTTCTAAAATGAAGAAAACGTATATTTTTAAAATTTCGTAAAACACATATGTCATATTTTTTATAGGTATACGGAGGGGCTAGGTGGAACCTGAAATACTTCAAACCAAAATATGTAGCATTGTCTAACGTGATCTTGGGATATTTTTAAACATCTGTTAGACAAAGTACATAATATAATAATAATATGACTCCAATTATTCTTCAATTACACTAGTTTACAAAATGAAATAATTTTCATTTACATTTGATGAGAGGTGACTTTTCTTATGGATTTACTCCCGCTGAATTCGAAAATATAGGTTAAAATTTTTTTACGGAACAGTTTGTAAGATACTTTATGGATGGGCTTTATTTGTTGCTGCGATAATAAGCGGGTACCCTCGTCAAAAGAAACACGATTAATGTTATTAGCAATTGAGTGAATAAATTTAAATCCTAAATTTTCTGAATATATAAATTTTTTCAATAAGTGGCCATGCCGATGGTTTTTTTGTTCTCATGTTGACGCCACTGCTACAGCGAAAACTAACATTTCATTTTGACAGCATCTACAAAACGTACTGTGACTAGTTTGTATTCAGGGACTTGTAAGTTTTAGAGAAATTATTTCATTGCTTTAACCGAAATGGCTACAAGAATACGGAAATTTTAGTGCGTAAACCATTCGAATAATTTCTGTTACTTGTTTAGAAATTTCCCGCCGGGCAAATAAACGCAGTTTCACGGATACATTATAATACAACAGAATTATCTGCGATATTTTGGAAAAGCACCTGCAAATTTTCATTTCTTTGCTGTTCTTGTCTTTATATATGTCTGCAATATTTTGGAATAGCACATACGACTTTTTAAATAACACTTTACCGTGTCATTGAACATGTGTTTCCCTTTCAGTTTCACATTCAGGTGAATTTCCTCATCCTAAGTGCACCGATTCAACTGTTGAACTTTCCGGATCACCAAAGAGGCAGACGCCAGCAGTGAAAATGAACCGGAGACGCAATTGCAACGTTCTGCGAAGCCTGAACTGAATTATTTGGTGAGTTGTCAAAGGAAAAAGCGAATTTACTTGCATCTCACCCGAAGCAACGGAACCTTTTGGCTCCGGGCGTGAATGGAGCATTTTCTACTCTATTACTTTTTAAAAATTCTATTTATTGTTTATTTTGCTTTATTTAAATTATAAAGAAATGTCAGACATACATGACCACAGTTGTATACATTGTAAGCCTGGTGTTGAGTGTAGTTGTAGCGTGCTCCTTCTCTCAAATAATTTATTATTTGATATTTGCAAGTTTCCAAAGCTGTCAAAATATTCTTTGTAGTTCTTGTCTTTATAATATGCTACCTAATGAGCACCGGTCCCTTTGATGTATCCAGATTAACGATTCCACATTCTTGTTGACGAGGTCGTTTTGGGAGACTTTTCGTGGCAGATTATTTGCATGTTTTATCAAGTCGACGTCTGAGGCCTCTTTTGGGTAGATTCTTTAGAAAATTGGTTGCGGACTACAATACAGGCCCAATCTTTTTCTGTATGGTTTCCGGTATAAGCCTTTTCCCATAGCGATGGCTTCCATGGACTTATTATGTCGATTCTCTGCTTCCAATTGTTGTCGTGCTACTTTTGCATCATTAATTGCTTTTGCGATTGAAGCTCCCCCAGATGTTAACCTCCAACAGCTCCCAGAGCAGTTAAAATGGGTACTAACAGTAGAAACCCTCCTACTTTGGGAACGGGTATAACGCTTGGAATGTCAACCAGGAATTTCTTCCGTCCGAAAGAGTTTTTCACAACCATGTGTGGGATTTTATAGCACTGGGAATATCTTCTGATTTACGTTGTTTAATAATTTTCAGAGCGCTTTCAACCGCTTGAGTTAATATTTTCTTGGCGCATTTCTCTATGACTATTCTCTTAACTTTCTTAAGAGTTTTACTAATAGTGCTTTACAGAATTTTACTTTAGTTTTCATCGCGTTTGTAACTCATCGTGCGTTTATTCGCTCACTGAATTTCCTTTCTTTTGATTTTACATTCTCCCACGCCCTTTCGGCTAATATTTTATCTGCTTCGTGACGCTTAATTAAGTCTCGAGTTTTATCATAAGCAATATCGTGCTCTCTGCGTCAACTATAAATGAAAGCACATCGATACTTTCGTACTAGTATGCAAACTGCGTTTGAACTAATCTGATCTGATCTGATAGCTGATACACCTGATCTGATCAGTTAGCCGATAGCTGATACACCTGATCTGATAGCTGTTGCACCTTATCTTATAGCTGATACACTTGATCTGATAGCTGATGCACCTGATCGGATAGCCGATCTACCTGATCTGATAGCTGATACACCGACATCTGAAGGCTTTTGCACCTGATATGAACTGATAGTTGTTACACATGTTGTTAAGGATGAATGAAAATATTTTAAAAGACGTGGTAAAACCAGACGTATTTAAAATAGAAATTGAGGAATTTAAAACTGAGCAGATGTAGAAAATCAACTAGAAGAGTCATTTTCCTCTTTCCTCTCTTCCCCTATTTCCTTTTCTTTCTAAACTGTTTTTCTTGTTCTCTTTTATTTAAATATATATAAAAAAAACAACATTATTTTTGGCACGAAGTTTTGCTGTGGGCTATGGTGGCAACAACCCCCCCTTTAGCCGGCGAGCTGAGCCGCTGCCACCGTGCCACTGCCACCTGAACCAGGCACACAACCTGGTGATGATGATGATGATGACGATGATGATGATGACGATGATGATGATGACGATGACGATGATGATGATGATGATGATGATGATGATGATGATGATGATGATGATGATGATGATGATGATGATGATGAGGATGGTGATGATGGTGATGATGATGATGATGACATCTGAACGTCATCTGAACGATGACGAGGACGTCGTCGCTTTTCAACGTCTTGTCACTTTTATTTACGATCTTACCTCACACGGTGGTCACGAACTTGGACTGCGTCTAATCAGGCAAGAATACTGGATCCCTAAACTTAAAAATCCGATCAAAGCGTGTCTGAATACGTGTATAATCTGCGTTAGACATAAAAAAACAAATATGCCAGCAATTTAGGGGGCTCTCTGGTCGAGCGTTGCACATACTCTCCTACATTTACTTTTACCGGCATCGATTTCACTAGTCCGTTTGACCATCGGACTTTAAATGGGCGTATGGTGTTGTAACTGTAAAAGTCGACGAGACCACACACTTACTTATCATCAAAATTTATGGGTGGAAAGTAATCGGTTAATAAAATGGATTTAATTAATCCATATTTCATTCGTTAATTAACTAATGAAATAAAAATTTGATCGCAATCTTTTTATTTAAGGAAATTTATTTACATTGTCCAGAATCCATTTTCATTTATCTCGTAACCTTCAAAAACATCGAACCACCGCAATAGTCAGAAATCACGCACGATTTGTCGCTGAGGCAAATCTAACACTTATACTTCTGCTCGGACGTATACGGGGTGTACACACGAAGGGAGTAGGGTATATTCACTTTGTTCTTCCGTTTGTAACGCAGAGAAGGAGACGAGATAGATCTAGAAAATTATATATATTCTTGCTCAGCGTCACCTCCTGAATCGATTTAGCCCTGTCCGTCCGTCTGTCTGTCTGTCTGTCTGTCTGTCTATTGAAATCACGATTACGGAAACCGAAAAGAGATATCGCGATGAAATTTGGAACAAATATTCTTTGTTATGTAGAGCTATTTGGAATTGAAAATGGGCCAGATCGGTAAACAGGCACGCCTACTTTACATACGGAATGTAAATGCACCTCGTCTCAAAAAATGTTATAATCTGAATATTTCATAAACCGTGTGAGATATTAAGGGGTAATTTTATTCGGGATCATATAGCGCCATTACTAAACCGTTTGAAAAATGGGCGTGCCACGCCCACTCATAACAAGGTTGGAGATATCTTATGAACGGTATAAGATATTGAAATGTAATTTTATCAGGATATATAGGGAGGCTTTAGCAATAAGTTTGCAAAAAATGGGAGTGCCACGCCTACTCATACAAAAGTTGTCAATATCTTGTAAACGGTATAGACAACGGTAAAGATATTAGCACGAAATTTTATCACGAGGTATCCACAGGTATTACCAGTTTGTATACAAAAAACGGGCGTGGTCCGCCTACTTGTACAAAAGTTGTCAATATCCCATAAACGGTTCAAAATATTAATACATAATTCTATCTCCAATTTTAATCGAACAATCTTAACCGAACTGTGCTACTGGTACTGGTCTATCAAGCTGGGTGCCTGGCGATAGAAGGTCGCGCCCAATATTTTATATGTACAGGAGACGGTGGAGTCGCGTGCTCCGTGGCAAAGGGCCGTGTACAGAGGTTTCGAGAACACAGGTGGTTGAGGGGTCGAATGCATCGCGGCAGAGGGCCGCTTACAATTAGTTGAATGTTCCGAAGAACCGATTCCGGCCGAAGCCTTGAAGATCCCGAAGGACCGATTCCGGCTACTCCTAAATACTGATAACTACCGAAGGAGTGATTCGGGCTAATTCTAAATACGGTAAAAATATACGCCAAAAATACGCCTAATATACGCCAAAACTACGCCAACTACTACAAATGTATTCGAGTTGATCAACTCGTTCTGGAATGAGCCACTAGTTATACAAGATTTGGTGTTGCTGAACCACGAGGTTGACGGCTCCATTCAAAAGGTTTCTATGCTGGCAGGCAAGAATCAGGTTTTTGCTCACCGTAAGAAGGCTGCCTGAGCTTGCACAAACTTTCCTTTAAATGCACATTCTGCTGTTTAACAAAGTGAGAATCATATGCAGCATGCCAGCGACGGGAAATGTGTAGGCGAACTGGGTTCCTGATTCTACTTTTAGAATACCGGCAGCGAATGTTGCAAAGAAAACGAGAAATAAGCTGGCCGTACAATTCTATTTTTAGAATTGCCGCTGCGATGCTTGTGCGAGTGGGTGGCGATGGGTGGCCCTACCTTAATGCGTACAAGCGTATGTTATTATTATTTGGGCCTATGTGGTATATTGTGGTTTTTTTTAATTTTTTTTATGGTAGATGAAACAAAGCTCAGGGGATGCCCCTATCCATGCAAAGCATTTGTTGGTTCCGAAGGGACGACAGGTTAGTGGGAAGGGGGAAAGAGGGAGTAGTGACGGTTTACACCTCGCTTAAAGTTTTCGACGCGGTAAGTGGGCGGGAAGACATGCGCAGGGAGACTATTCCACAATCTAATGACGCCACCGAAAAACGCATTCTTACTGTAATGCGTGGTTCGTTGGAATGGAATCGCGACATAAAAATAATAATGATACACACCCTACATCACGACGACGCACCAAGGTTTCAATAGAGCTGGATACCCTACTGTCCCCTATATGTTTTAACGCACGACATTGGACACGGTCTAGGAGCTGAAGATATGCCCGCGAAGCTCCCGACCATATGTGCTAATTGTAGTCCATTTTCGGCCGGATATAGGTGGTGTAGATACAACGAAGATCGGTTGTAGTGAAGTATTTCTTCACTACACCGCTTAAGAAAGCCTAAGCACTTGGCTGCTTCTTTCGACACGTCAAAGATGTGATCGTTCCAGCGAAGATCGCATTGGATTCACATGCCCAGAACATCAAGAGCCTTCGACTCATTAATATCTACACCACCCATATTTAGAGGTGGGAAGTTGTCACCCGCCAGACGCTTGTGGGTCAACAAACAGCATTGGGTTTTACGCGCATTAAAATCGACTCGATTCGCTCGACCCCACTCATGGATTTTGTTAAGGTCGGATTGGAGTGTTTCATTCATATTTCTGCGTTTTCTAGTGATCTCCAGAATAGAGGGACGGCTGGAGAATGAATATGAATGACAAATGCTGCTGTCATCAGCAAACGAGTAGACGGGGTTTGATGTCAGTGACAGAAGGTCATTGATAAAAATGAGAAAAAGAGTTGGAGACAGGACCGAACCCTGCGGAACTCCAGCATTAATTGAGTGCTCTTCGGAAGCAAAGCCGTCTATCACAATCCGAATCAGTCAGTTTAGAAACGAGTGCTTTATGCCACACCCGATCAAATGCCTTGGAGATATCCAGCGCAACAACCTTGCTCTCACCGAACTGGTGAATACAACTGTTCCACCGCTCAGTGAGAAACGCCATCAGATCGCCGGTGGAACGGTGAGCACGAAAGCCGTACTGGCGATCGCTGATCAACTCGTTGCTCTCTAGATACCTCATCAGGTTAAAATTTACAATGCTCTCCATGACTTTGGAGAGCACTGAGCAGATTGCTATGGGCCGGTAATTGGCAGGATTCGTAGCCTCACCTTTTTTGTGTACTGACTGCACATTGGCAATCTTCCAGGAAATGGGAAAAACTCCTGAAGTAAAGGATAATTTAAAGAGATTGCGCAAAGGGCAAGCCAGTGTTGAATCGCACTTTCTCAATACATGGGCTCAAATGCCATCCGGTCCCGAGGATTTGTTGACATTGAGGTCTGCAAGCACTCTTTTGACAGCTCGCGTTCGAAAATGCATCTCAGGCATAGCATGAGATACACCATCGACCGCGAGCAGTGGTTGGCTACTCTCAGGAAGGGAGCAGTTTTCAGCAAACATTTTGGCTAATAAGTTTGCCTTATCAACCGAGTGAGTGAAGATCTGATCATCTTTGAGGAGATTTGGAATGGACAATCGAGTCTGATTCTTCACTCTCCCCACGAACGACCAAAAGTTCTTACTACCCTTATGGTACTCAAGAACTCTACGTCTAGGGCGCTGTTCGTAAAGAACTTTTTCGCGCTTTAGAGTGGCATTGCACCTATTTCTGGCCTGATTGCGCAGCAGTTTAGTATCAGCAGTTTTGTTTAAACGCCAATTCCTAAATGCTTCCTCTTTAGACCTGACTGCTTGTCTGCAAGTCGCATTAAACCATGAATGGTCTTTTGGTTTAATGGAAATTCTTTTATTGGGTATGAAAGACCTCATACCAAATAAAATTATATTTTCAGCAGCAGCTCAGCAGCTCAGCGCATCCCAATTAGCCTTCTCATAAAGCCACACTTTCCGCTTTGGAGTTGGCTGTTGAGCGGATTGAAGACTAGAATATGTGAAGGTAGCAGAAATTGTAGCATGGTCCGAATTACCAAGAGGTGCAAAAACATTCACATCATCGTACTTGCTGTGATGTGAAGTTAGAAAAAGGTCCAGAATATTTTGGTTTTGCCCATCAACGCAGGGAAAGTGCGTTGGTTCCTTCACTAATTGAGTCAAATTAATAGACTCAGCAAATAACTCAACATACAAACCCTCGGGTGTCGTGTGACTCGAATGACATAGCCAATTGGAATTATGAACATTGAAATCACAAGCAACAACAATTTCACTGTTCGGATACGATTCCAGAATTTTAGAGATTGAATCAGAGAGACTGTCCAGTTGATCAAAAGTTGGCAGCCTCTCCAGACCCGGGCTTCTATAAATGAAGCAGAAGTGCAGGATGTGCGACTGGATTTTGAACTTAGCCCACATGGAGCTAAATTCAGAATCCGTCGTGCAAAGGTGTTGCTGACACTGGTACGCAACATCACTGCGAATGTATAAGACGAGGCCTATGTGCGGTAAAAACAATGGCAGTAGATGGTACCCCGGCATGTGAAAATCCAGTGGATCTGCACCCTCAGACACCTGGGTCTTACCTAGTGACATTATATGCGGTTGGTGGGTTCAAATATACGCATAGACCGCGAAGAAATTCGCCCTCAAGCCACGTACATTAGTGGAGTCTATGCGGAATTTTGTCATCGCCATCCACTGTAAGGAAGTGTAAGGTCAGCTGTACAAGCGGCCACGCGTACGTAGCAAGGAAAGCAAAACGCGACAAAACAAGGGTTATGCGTTTATCTTGCCGCGCTTCAGGCCACGGTGCACCCACAGCCGCATGTACACCTAACGGGACCAGGAAGAAGGAGGAGGAGTGAAAGCAAACGAAATGCTGAGCTTTACTGCGGAGAGCATAAAAAAGCCCCTCGCATAGTTCTCTGCGTTCCGTTTGATTGTCTATTTATTTTTTGTAATTTCATCAAGTTTTATTTATTTGTTATTAAGTAGTGCACTAATGTTTGTTTGTTAAAAAGTGTTGTTTGGTGAAGTGTTATTGTTGTATTTTCGCGGCGTGGGTTTTCACTATTGTTTTAGACTATTGTTTTAGATAATAATAATAATAATAATAATAATAATAATAACAATAATCTTGCTTGCATAGATAACCACGGGGACATTCAAAGGGCGACTGTACAACGAGCGAAGATAGCGGCTTCAAGCGGAGACCCATACAGAATGTACAATCCAAATAAAAATATAAAACGATGTGAGGAAGATAGAAAAGGCAGCTTGACGGCTCCGCAAACAACGATTACAAAAAGCGCAGAGATGGCGCGTAGTCAAGAATGTAGGAGCGAGGGGGAATTGTCGGGAGTTGGGGTCTCCACAAGCGTTTTCTCTGACGCGGACGCACTAGCTTCCCGACGATGCTCGCTGATCCGGCGCTCACCACAGCGCAGTGCTGGCGCAGTAAGCGTGATTACTCGTACACCGATGACACCCGACGTTAGCAGCGAGCAACAAAAACGGCAGTCGTCGCAATCACAGGGTTTGCTAGGAGCAGAAGAGGAGAATGACGGATATGCTGATACCCTCAAGAAAAGCAGCAAGGCCACGCATCCTCCTGAGTTCACTGCCCTTAAAGATTTTCAGCAACGGAGAGAGGAAACAGCTACACATGAAGCGACTGACGAGATTAGGAAGCACGATGCCGGCGCGGAGGATATGGAGACACAGATCGGAATAATCCAGGATAGCTTGGTTGCTATGCGCAAGGCTGCTGCAAAACAACGAAATGTAAGCATGGAGATAAAAATGGTCTCAGCGTGTTGGAGGCGGCCATCGACGCCATACAGCATCATAGGCGCAGTGACCAAAAAATAAAAGGGACCGGGTCCTCGACGACAGAAATTGCGAAGGAAGCCGGGGCCGCTGTTGCCACTTCTCGGAAGAGGGACATGGGCGCTTTGACTATTCCAAGCGGGAACGGCTGAAGAATCAAGAAGGCTCTGCACCCTGGAGCGTGGTCGTGCGCAAAAAATCCTCTTCGCGCAAGGATCCGCCCAACGAAGGGGGAATCCCTTCGGGAGAAGGGGACCCAACCCCAATTCGTAAGGCGACACAGGAAATCCAGGCACAGGGAAAAAGAGCGAAGAGGGAAAGGACTCAACGCGCGAGACGGAGTGCCGTCGTCGTAAAGCCGAAAGAAGGCACCACATATGCCGAAATCCTCCGAGCGATTCGTGCAAATGTGCGCCTGGAGGACACGGACACAGTGGTACGCGCGGCTCGAAAGACCAAAGGTGGCGCTGTTCTCCTTGAGCTAGATCAGTGTGGCGACCGAGTAGCGCTGCAAAACTCTATAAAAGAGACTGTGGGGCAGACTGCTGAGACCAGAATCCTTGCCAGTAGAAGTTCAGAGGTAGAGGACGCAGTACGCCGTGAGCTCTCAAACGACTATAGCGGAGAGCTTAAAGTAGTGGTTTCGACCGCAAATGCCCGAGAACAGCGCATGGCAGTCGTTGTGTTAGAGCACAAACATGCGGGCGAACTCCTCAATGTAGGAAGGATACGAGTGGGCTGGATAAGATGTCGCATCAGGCAACGCATTGATGTACAGCAGTGCTTCAGGTGTCTGGATTACGGTCACCGGAGGCAAAAATGCACGGGACCGGATAGAAGTGGCCTCTGTTGGCGATGCGGTCAGAAAGGACACAAGGCCGCGTCATGCTCCTCAAAACCGCAATGTTACCTGTGTACTGCTGACAACGAGGGGCCAAAGTCTTTGGAACATGTCCCTGGCTCTGGAGCCTGCAAAGCGTTTCGGGTGCCCCTGGACAACGCGAAAGGACGGAGACAATGATTACCGTCCTACAGGGTAATCTGAACGGTAGTCGGGTTGCTGATGAACTGTTATCTCAATTCATCCATACGGGGTGGGCATGGCGGTCATCAGCGAGCCTTACCGAATCGGGAAGCACTGGCTGGTGGATGACTCTGGCGCAGCGGCTCTCTGGGTTGCGGATCCCAGTATACAGATCACGAGCAGCGGAGCTGGAGGTAGTTATGTCTGGGCAAAAACAAAGTCGGTCACTTTCGTGAGCTGCTACTTCTCTCCCAACGACGCCATGGGTGTGTACAGGTCTAAAATTGAAGCCCTGGAGGACGACCTGCGCTGCATTACTGGCGGCCTCGTGATCGCTGGGGACTTTAATGCGCGAGCCATAGAGTTAGGTATGCCACAAACCAACGCAAGAGGCCGGTTTTTATTGAAGATGGCAGCCCGGCTGGGACTAGTTGTCCTTAATGAAGGTACAACCCCGACATACCGCCGGCCCGGCTTTGGGTACTCGATTTCAGACCTTAACTTGGTGTCGGAGACTCTAGCCCGAAGGACGGTGAACTGGAGGGTGATGGAGGACCTTACAAGAAGCGACCACCAGTACATAACCTTCCGGCTTATGGACGCAGGGCAAAAACAGGTACCTGTACGAGTACATCGACCACTCGGCTGGAACGCCACCAGAATGGATGAGAGCAAATTTGTTGCAGGCCTGATTGAGGGGGCTCGGCACATCCCAACGCTCCCTAGAAATGCCTGCGAGGCGGGCGTAGTGGACTCCTTCGTGGAGTCTACCATGAATGTGATTCGAGGCGCCTGCAAAGCGTCCATGCCCCGAAAGAGGCCGTGGAGAGGTAAGACACAGGTGTACTGGTGGAATCAGGCCGGCTACTTCAGAGGAACATTTACCATGAAATTAACGGTAAAATAATGATACACACCCTACATCACGACGACGCACCAAGGTTTCAATAGAGCTGGATACCCTACTGTCCCCTATATGTTTTAACGCACGACATTGGACACGGTCTAGGAGCTGAAGATATGCCCGCGAAGCTCCCGACCATATATGCTAATTGTAGTCCATTTTCGGCCGGATATAGGTGGTGTAGATACAACGAAGATCGGTTGGAGTGAAGTATTTCTTCACTACACCGCTTAAGAAAGCCTAAGCACTTGGCTGCTTCTTTCGACACGTCAAAGATGTGATCGTTCCAGCGAAGATCGCATTGGATTCACATGCCCAGAACATCAAGAGCCTTCGACTCATTAATATCTACACCACCCATATTTAGAGGTGGGAAGTTGTCACCCGCCAGACGCTTGTGGGTCAACAAACAGCATTGGGCTTTACGCGCATTAAAATCGACCCGATTCGCTCGACCCCACTCATGGATTTTGTTAAGGTCGGATTGGAGTGTTTCATTCATATTTCTGCGTTTTCTAGTGATCTCCAGAATAGAGGGACGGCTGGAGAATGAATATGAATGACCAATGCTGCTGTCATCAGCAAACGAGTAGACGGGGTTTGATGTCAGTGACAGAAGGTCATTGATAAAAATGAGAAAAAGAGTTGGAGACAGGACCGAACCCTGCGGAACTCCAGCATTAATTGAGTGCTCTTCGGAAGCAAAGCCGTCTATCACAATCCGAATCAGTCAGTTTAGAAACGAGTGCTTTATGTCACACCCGATCAAATGCCTTGGAGATATCCAGCGCAACAACCTTGCTCTCACCGAACTGGTGAATACAACTGTTCCACCGCTCAGTGAGAAACGCCATCAGATCGCCGGTGGAACGGTGAGCACGAAAGCCGTACTGGCGATCGCTGATCAACTCGTTGCTCTCTAGATACCTCATCAGGTTAAAATTTACAATGAGCAGATTGCTATGGGCCGGTAATTGGCAGGATTCGTAGCCTCACCTTTTTTGTGTACTGGCTGCACATTGGCAATCTTCCAGGAAATGGGAAAAACTCCTGAAGTAAAGGATAATTTAAAGAGATTGCGCAAAGGGCAAGCCAGTGTTGAATCGCACTTTCTCAATACATGGGCTCAAATGCCATCCGGTCCCGAGGATTTGTTGACATTGAGGTCTGCAAGCACTCTTTTAACAGCTCGCGTTCGAAAATAGTAGTAGGAATAGGCCGGTTCTGGACCAAATGGCACCTCCTGTGTATTTCGGAGGTGCCACCTGCTGTGTGTGTGTAAGAGTGAGAAAGGAGATTGAAGGCTGGCGGCTGGCGGCTAGCAGCTGGTGGACGGACAGACGATCAGTCGGTCGGTTGGTGAGATGGTGTGGAAGAAGGGGGAGGGGAGAGACGTGTGTTATGGTATGTGAGTATTGGGGGAGCAGCAGTGGCAAGATACTTGCCTTTGTAGTTGTTGTTGTCGTAGTATATCATATTAAGATTTTTATGAGTCAAGCGACTGTGGGAATGTGTGTGTGGTCGCGGGTGGCAGCTTGCTAAGCAGAGGCTGCGTAAGCAGAGGCTGCGTAAGCAGAGGCTGCGTAAGCAGAGGCTGCCTAAGCAGAGGCTGCCTAAGCAGAAGTGTGTTGTAGTTGTTGTTTATTTAATTGCTTCGCTTCTGATTCGCCGCCTCAGAAGTGTAGTGAAATTTAATGTAAACATAAAGTGAACGGATCGAACTGTGGCTTCGCGTGCATGTATGATCTGGAGCGTGGGGCTGCGTAAGCAGAAGTACTGTTGTAGTTGTTGTTGTTTATTTAATTGCTTGCGACCGAAGTGCGACTTGACTGGAATTTGCTGGAATTAAAGTAATGTAAACATTTCCGAAGAATGCAATGAAATTAGGCGGAACTGAGTCGAACATGATTGAACATATTTAGATTTGTTTTTTTTTATTTTTTTTTAATCTCAATTTCGTTTTCTTGTTGGCATGCTTCTTCTTCTTTTTTTTATTTTATAAGGGTTCAGCTGGGAGTATGAAAATGAATGTACACTCGTAAATTTTACATTTTATTGTTTTCTTAATTCTTGGAATTAGCTTAATTATAGTAATTCTTGGAAAATACGGTATACAACCGTAAGTAACGTGCGAGTTTTTCACTTTATAAAATTATGTAATAGAAGAAATAAAAGTCAGTCAACAATAAACTATTAACTAAACAAGATGAATCACGTAAACAAGACAACATTTTTAATTCGAGTTCATGAGTTTTTAGTAACTCACAGGGAGAATATACTGGAGGAGCATTTTGATTACATTTTAACAAGCTATACAAAACTAATCAAATACAAAGATGCCTTTGTGATTGAGTCACGATATGGATGCCATTACAGTATATGTTGCTGGTCTTCTAGTGAAACTGTGGATGGACCAGACACCTGCATCTGCTGCACTATAAATTTAACTATTGCCAGAATAAATAAATTGTTAACATTTTATACAAGAATCTATAAATAAAAGACGACATATTTGTACAATTAAATTATTTCTTTATTTTTTTTATTAAATTTTTTTCATAATTTGTATAATATGTTTCGAGCAGGAGTTGCGATTGAGGAAAGTCGACCTGAACCTCCAATCGAAAATCTTCTCCATCTTCCGCCATCAGTTTTATTATGTAATAATTTCCGTTGTTGAACTCTGCTATAGTCGCATCACAAATATCATTGAATTTCTGAGGTAGAAAAATTACGCAATCTTCCAGCTCCATTAGAATGCGATCCCCATATTTGGTTTTTGTCCTGCGCACACTTTTTATTGTATAAAATCTGCTGGGTTCCATGTCCTTGACATACAGAATATTTTTCTGATTAAAGTTTTTTCCATTAAAGTCCTTCACAGCAGTAAATGAGGAAGACGTGCAATCATCTTGGTACAGTTGATTCATTTTTGTATTCTTATTATTTTTGTATTTATTTAAACAAATAATTTAGTTTATTTTTCGAGTTGTCTACACCGATTCAAAACTACACAGAGACTAAATGTTCAAAGCTGAAAATGCAGTATTTATATATCCTAGCTATAACGAACATGTGTTAAAATAAGTTAATAGTGGTGAAAATCATCAAAAAGCTTTAGTCGCATCTTGGAATTTGAATTACAAAGACAACAACAACAACAACAAAGAGCAGTACAATGGATAAGAAGAAAGACATCGAAATGAAAGAATCATGGTCAAAGAAGTTGCAGTATACAGTGGTGAAAAACCCATTCAAGTCGGATAAAGAGTGGAAAAGCTCATCCTCCTCATCATCTTCACCTTCATCATCAACTTCAGCATCATCGAAATCCGACATAGAATATAAAAAATTTAAATAATGTTTATATTTAAAGTTCAATAAAAAGTCAATACTATTACTTTTTAAAACTATATTTATTGTTTAATTTGTTTAAATTATAAAGAAATTTTAAACATAAATGACCACAGTTGTATGAATTATAGTCTTGGTGTTGGGTGTAGTTATAATTTACGTCATCTCCCAAATAATTTATTATTTCATGCGGTGGTTGCAAGTTTCCAAAACTATCAAAATATTCTTTGCAGTGCCTGTCTTTGTAATACGCTACCCAATGAGTACCAGGGCCCTTTGATGTATCCAGATTAACGATGCCACATTCTTGCTGACGAGGTCGTTTCGGGAGACTGTCTCGCATAAAAATACCTCTGAAATGCGGTAAATTCTTTGCATGTTTCATCAAGTCGACGTCTGTGAGGGCTCTTTTGGGTAGATTCTTTAAAAGTTTTTTGGTTGTGGACTATAATATAAACCCAATCCTTTTCTGTATGGCTTCAAGTATAAGCCTTTTCCCATGGCGATTGCTTCCATAGTTTTATTGTGTCGATTTGCTTCTTCCAATTGTTGGCGTGCGGCTTTTGTTTCATTAATTGCTTTTGCAATTGCAGCTCCTCCAGATGCTAAGCCTCCAACAGCTCCCAGAGCAGTTAAAATCGGTACTAGTGGTAGAAACCCTCCTGTCTTAGGAACGGGTATAACGCGTGGAATGTCAATAGTGGATTTCTTCCGTCCGAAAGAATTTTTCACAACCTTTTGCGCGATTTTTATAGCACTGGGAATATCTTCGGGTTTTCGTTGTTTAATAATTTTCAGAGCGCTTTTAACTGCATTAGTGAATATTTTTTTGGTACATTTCTTTTTAACTTTTTTCTTAATTTTCTTAAGAGTTTTACTCATCGTGCTCCCCATACCGAATTTTACTTTAGCTTTCATTGCGTTTGTAACTAATCGTGCGTTTATTCGCTCACTAAATTTGTTGTCTTTTGATTTTACTCTTTGCCACGCCCTTTCAATTAATATTTTATCTGCTTCGTGGCGCTTATTCAAGTCTCGTGTTTTATCATAAGCTATGTCGTGCTCTCTACATGCGGCGTCCAGGGAATTGATTCCTTTATCGCCTCTTGCCAAGCGTTGGTTTAGTTTAGTTCCTGGACCACAAAACTGATAACCCGGTAAATGAAGTTCAATTGGTAGAGAATTTATTACACCATTTAATAAACCTCTTCCGGTTGCTGACTGATTATTACTGACATGTTTCTTGTAAATTATAGCCATTTTATATCTTCTCACCTACTCGTACTGAATGAAAATTAATATAAAGGTGTGGTTATTGTATATTTATATTAATTGCTAAAATGCGTTTCGTTAAGCAAGACAGAAATATTGTTGTAAAAAATCTGGATTCTGTTACTGACAACGTGTCGAAATCCCGACACGGCTCCCTGCCGCCGAATTCAATAAGATGTCTTATTGTCGGGCCTTCAAATTGTGGAAAGACCAACGTCATGCTGAGTTTAATAGAAAGTCCTAATGGACTGAATTTTGCAAATATATACTTATATTCAAAGTCGTTGTATCAACCTAAATATGAATATTTAAAACAATTAATGAAACCAATTCAAAATATGGAACTATTTACATTTTCCGACAACGAACAAGTTCTCAAACAAGATGAAGCAAAAACCAACTCAATAATGATATTCGATGATGTTGCTTGTGAGAAGCAAAATAACATTAGAGAATACTTTTGTATGGGCAGACACAAATGCATCGATTGCTTCTATTTATGTCAAACATATACACGCATCCCCAAGCATTTAGTACGCGATAATGCCAACATGATTACTATGTTTAAGCAAGACGAGATGAACATGAAGCACATATACAATGATCATGTAGGAACAGACATGTCTTTTGAAAAATTTCTAAATATATGTAGAGAGTGTTGGAGGGACAAGTATGGATTTCTGGTAATCAGCAAAGACGACCCGATTGATGATGGGCGTTATAGAAAAGGTTTTAACATTTACATCCAACTATAAATAAAAGCATCCCCGATACTTTCATACTAGTATGAAAACAGCCTTTAAACTGATCTGATAGCTGTTGTTCCTGATCTGATACCTGATATACCTGATCTGATCTGATAGCTGATATACCTGATCTGATCTGTTAGCTGTTTAAGCAGATGCTAAGAATGAATGAAAAAATATTAAAAGACCTGGTAAAAACCAGACGTATTTTGAAACAGAAATTTCACAACCTAAAACTGAGTAAAGCAGATGTAGAAAATCAAATAGAAGAGTCACTTAAGCCAATCACAAAACCCCTAAAGGAATTGATTCGAAACACTACAATATCAACAACATCAACAAATAACAAGAATGTTCTAGATTTTACGCATAATGAGATGCCACTCAAACTAAAAACAAGTACACCACATAAAACAAAGAAAGAGATCGATTTTACAGACGAGACTCTTGCCAATAGTAATGAAGACGGCGCCTTTTTCTCTCAAATAAATGATACAGAGGAAGCTGTAAATAAATCAACTAAAGTCATGGATTTATCTGAGCTGGAACAACAAAATGAGCTGGATACTGCATATGGACTGCACAGAGGAACAGATGGTGAATGGAGATTTGGAAACAGTGCTTTCACAATACAAAACGGCGAAATATTATTATCCGACAAACCGTTTGACACTTCATCCCCCACTTCTTTCAACCTTACACCCGGTCTCTTTCAGTTATTGTTCCACAAGACACCATCAAATTATAACGAAGCAGATCTACAAGTTTACAAAACAATTTTAAACAATACTAGTGCTCACAAACGTAATTACGATGAAAATGAGCAAATGAAGGGGACCAAGGCTTTCAAGTATATTAACATCATAAAGGGATTATTTAGTGATAAATCTTCATCGACATATAAACGTAAAAAAGGAACCGGTTTGATGAGAGTCAATCCACAAAAACCTAATTACATTTACTGGGATGATCCGAATGAATTAGTTGATAGATTACGACTTTTATTATCCTCACAGTCAGCTGGACACAACAATCACAACAATGAAATTATTTCCATCATTGAGGAGTTGAGAGAAGCTAATATAATTGTATAAATATGCTGTATTAATAGAGTTGTAAGCCTAATTGACAATGAGCGTCGATAAGTTCGGTCGTCATTCCATGCGAGAAGCATCAAATAATAAATTAAAAAGAAATTTTTCCAAAGTGTTGGGATTTAATTTGGATAATGATAACCATTTAGATCTGCACTGGAAGCGTTTAAAAAGTGTTGGTGAGCCTGTTGAAAATAATGATGCTGCAACAAAATCTTTTGTGAAAAATTATATGAATCAAATTACCACAGAATTTAAAAAAGAAACGCAAATACTAAAGGAAAGAATAGAAGGTGACATTGAAGTAGTCTACACAAAACTTCAAGACACGAAAGAATACGTTGACAGTAATATTCAAGATTTCACAAAATATATTAGTGAACAAATTGAACGAATTGAAAGCTATCTATTTCAACAAGCACAAAAACCCAAATCAATAGCCGCATTGGAGGACAAAATTCTAAAAGAAATGTCAAAATGAGTAAGAAGCGGGGTTTAGTTGATGAACTGCACACTCAAGCCCGAAAAAATTTTAAACGAAGACGTGTAATTACTAAAGGGATTGACGACCTCTGGCAAGCGGATTTAGTAGAAATGGGAAGCTATTCCACAGATAACAGCGGATTTCGCTTCCTTCTCACCGTAATAGATACATTTACAAAATTTGCCTGGGCTGTACCTATAAAATCGAAAACATCTGCTGATGTTACCAAAGCCATGGAAACGGTATTCAATTTAGGTCGGATACCCAGAAATTTACAAACCGATGATGGTAAAGAATTCTTTAATCGACAATTTCAAAATTTAATGAGGAAATTCCATGTTAACCATTACTCTTCGTACAGTGTTTTGAAGGCATCAATTGTTGAGCGTTTCAATAGAACACTAAAACAAATGATGTGGAGGGAATTTAGTTACCATGGATCGTATCGATGGATTGATAATTATAAAAATTTGATCGACAAATACAATAAGAAAAAGCATAGAACAATAAATATGGAAAAAAGTGGAAGCTAAGAAACGTTGCATGTCTCTTTTACAAGAAGTTAACGATGCCTATGGTCCGTGATTTTCTTAACGTTCTTTCATTTAATGTTAGGTCACTAATTGAAGTGAGCCGAAGACTAGATTTACTACAGTTGTTAAATTTAAATAACATTGACGTTGCGTTTGTTCAGGAAACTCACTTGAGGGCTAATCAAAAAGTTTACCTGGAGGATTTTACATTTCTTCGTGATAATAGTCAGCTTGGGGTTGGCATAGTATTAAGGAAGTCTTTGAAATTTTCGAAAATTAACGGTGTTGGAATAAGTTTTCCTAATTTATTTATATCAATTGACACTCTAGTTAATGGTGTCACCAAGAAATATTTATTTGGGTCGTTTTATATTCCATGTAACTCTCCACATTCTTTAGTCTATGATGGGCTATCAATCTTAGCGCGCTTGTCTCAAAATTTTGATGGAACCATTGTTGGAGGAGACTTCAATGCAAAAAACGTTGACTGGGGTGATTCCATTAATAATACCAATGGTAATGCACTCTTCAGTTGGTTACAGCACAATATTCTCAGCTTCACAAGGTTATCGGACTCAACACCTTCTTATCCTAACGGTTCGTCTTTTCTTGACCACTTCCTAATCAGCTCAAATCTTTTAAACTCCACAAATCCAAATTTTAAAATTTCCAGTCTTCCTACTTTTTCTGATCATTACCCTCTTAAATTGCATATTAAATTCACGGATTTTGAGTTTCTTCTCCATTCCCCCCATTTTTTCACCTCCTTCAGAAGAACCAATTGGGATACGTTTAGAAATGATTTCGTTAATGAAATAATAAATCATTTTCCTCCGTCTTGTAGAAATTTAAGTAATCACGAAATTGATGCTTTCATATCACTGTTTTCTAATTCTTTAAATTCATTAGTTACACTTCATTCTGAAAGAATTGTTAGAGAAAATAAAAAAATTATTATTTCTGACAATATAAAATATTTGTTTAAAATCAAGCATCGTTGGCAGAGGGATTTGAAGCGTATTTATCATTGTAATTTCAACCGTTCAAGTCCAAGTTACTTACTCCTGTCTAAGCAAATTCAACTGTTGAGCATTATTATTAAAAAACAAGTAGAAATTGAACAGTCCAAAATTTTTAGCGTTAAACTGAGCAAAATTGTGCCAGGCCCAAGGGCTCATAAACAAATCTATAGTTTAATAGGAGCTAAAAAAAAATCATTAGCAAAAAACCTTTCAGTTAACGGCGTCGATATTGAAAATAACGATGAAAAACTGCAACATCTGCTAGCTCATTTTTCCAATATTTACAAGGGTTCTCCTCCTGGCAGGGACATTTCTTATATAGAAAATTCGCTAACAAATATTTTTGCTCAATCTCCACAAAGCATCCATATTTTTAGTAATGTTTTAAGTGCACTCAATGAATGCCACCTTCCTAGGTTGACTTATTTGGACGAAGTTTTCTCTTGTGCTGTTAAACTGAATAGCAAAAGGTCTTCTGGTCTAGATGACGTCTCTAATTTCTTAATTAAAAGACTTCCTATGAAAGCTTTTGAATATATTGCAATTGTTTTTAATAATTGTTTAAATAATTCATATTTTCCTGACGCGTGGAAAGTCTCTAAGATTATTCCTATTCAAAAAAAGTCAAACAACTTTGAGGTAAATAATCTGAGACCAATTTCTTTGTTGTCTAATCTAGGAAAGCTTTTTGAAAACGTTATTCGCAGAATTATGGACGTCGGGCTGGATCCATCTTATATTCCAAATTTGCAGTTTGGTTTTAAAAAAGGTCACTCAACAGTTGATGCTTTATTGAAATTTCAAAATGATATAGTTTCTAACTTGCGTAATCGTCGTTGCACCGTTGCAATTTCTTTAGACATTGATAAGGCTTTTGATCGCGCATATCATAACGGAATTCTTTTTAAAATGTTTCAAATTGGTTTCGCTCCCTCAATTATTAAATTATTCAAGAGTTTCTTTGCAAACAGAAAGTTTTGCGTTCTTTTTAATGGATTGCTTTCGGATATTGGTGACATAAGTTGTGGAGTCCCTCAGGGTTCCATCTTAGCTCCTCATCTTTTCAATATTTTAATGTACGATTTCCCACACTTTGGGCCTAATTCGACGGGTCTTTTGTATGCTGACGACTCTCTTCTGTACTCTCACCATGAGTCCCCTAAGTTGGCGTTAGATCAGACTTTGCAACATCTGCAAATTGTACGACGTTTCTACGAGAAATGGGGTATTAAAGTTAATGCATCTAAAAGTGAAGCCATTTGCATCAGGAATGCTTCAGGGAAATGTAAGTCGTTTGTTGTGCCTGAAAGCAAAACTTTACAATTCGCTCTGAATGGGTCTGAGATTCCTTTCAAGGATTCCATTAAATATCTTGGCATTAATTTTTACAGTCTTCTGAAATTTAACAAACATGCAAGAATTGTACTGAAAAAAGCTTACAGAATTTTGGGCACTTTTTCAAGTATTTTTTGGAACAGAAACTTACCAAAGAGGACAAAACTTTTGTTGTATAAAACCTGTATTAGACCTGTTATCTTGTATGGATTTCCTATTTGGTTTAACGTTTCTCCAACTGTCATTAGAGAATTTGAAATTTTAGAACGCAAGGTCTTACGTCATTGCATTGGAAAGTATTTCCAATCGCCTACAAAACGTTTCTCGAATCGTTTCGTTTATTCGGAAGCTAAAGTTTGCCCAATTGGCCTTTACGTGTCAGATATTCTACATAGATTTATCAATAGAATTTCTTGCCATGTTAACGATTGCATTCTTGATATCTTCAACCAACAAAGAGTTTTTAGCTGGTCAAATTTAAGGTATTTATCACCCATTGGCTTCGCTAACGAAGCTCCCGCTAATTTTGATTTAAATGTGTCACTTTGTCACAATTTTTATAAAAATACAGTTCCTGATTCTCATAGAGGTTAGCACTCAAATGTGTCTAAAAGGTTTGTTTTCTCTTTTTTGGTTTTGTATTAATTTTTTATTATTTTTTTTTTTTTTTTCTTTATTTTTCTTTTCTTAGAGCACTAAGTTAGCATTAAGTTAGCATTAAGATCTAATCTAGGTTAAGTGATCTATATATCTCAATCCATGTCAGCTCCGGGAGCAAGAGCGTTTAATGTTCATGTTATTGTTTTCTTCAATGTTCTCTTCTTATTAATAAGTTTGATACTGCTGTACATATATGTTTTTTAGATAATACATTATAGTCTTTAATTTTTATCCACAATTGTAATTTGAATTTTTGTAAACTTATAATGTTGTTGAAAAAAAGGCTCAATAAAATTTCAATTCAATTCAATTCAATAAATATGGCTCCCATTGATGTAAAGCCGTCTAATGAAAAGTTGCTACTAAATACGGCCTACAACAATCTGAAAATATTTAGAAAGCCAAAGTTCCGGATAGGAGACTATGTTCGCATCAGTAAACATAAACACATTTTTGAAAAAGGCTACACACCGAATTGGACTACAGAAATTTTTAAAATTAAAAATATAAGAATTACAAACCCTCCGACGTATATTCTTGAAGACTACCAGGGAAACACAATTGGAGGAGGATTTTACGAAAGCGAACTATTGAAAACAAAATATCCCAGCACATACCTTGTAGAAAAAGTTTTAAAAACTAAAGGGAACAAAGTCTTTGTCAAGTGGCTAGGGTTTTCCAATAAACATAATTCTTGGATCGATAGTAATGAAATTTTGTAAATAAATTTTCTTGTATAAAAAGATTCCTTTGTGTGTTTTTTATTTCATTAGTTGGCCAACATTCAAGATGTCAATAACCCTTACCCTAAGTGGAAACAAATCCATTTTATCGGCTGATTACTTTCCGCCTATAGATTTAGATGGGAAGTATGTATGCGGTCTCGTTGACTTTCATAGCTACAACACCATACCAAACGTTGACCATGAAAATAATTTATTTCACATCGGAGACCATACAATTGAAATTCCTGTTGGTTCATATGAGCTCGACGATATTGCCGAGTACATTCAAAATAAATATTTTACTATAGTGCCACATGAGAAGCTGCATGAGAAACTGGAAATAGCCGCCAACCCAAATACACTGCAAGCAATCGTAGGGTCCAGTAAACATAAAATTTTCTTTAATAAAGAACGAAGCATTGGTTCACTGTTGGGCTTCAGTAAAAAAGTATTGGAAGCAGGAAAACTGCACACTTCCGACTTGCCTGTGACCATAACAAAGATCAATGTTATACACATTGAGTGTGACATTATAAGCGGTTCATATATTAACAACACACCGGCGCATACAATTCACATGTTTGCACTGAATGTCAGCCCCGGGTATAAAATAGATGAGATTCCGAAAAATGTCATTTATTTGCCAGTAAACACTAGACAGATAAGTTCAATTACAATAAAAATTGTTGATCAAAGCAGTAACCTAATTAATTTCTGTGGAGAAACTATAACCCTCAGACTGCATTTAAAACCCCAAGAACAATGATTATCTATAATAAAAGCGCTTACATGGGTGTACCTGCATTCACTTCTACTTTGCCATTTAAAGTAACAAGGTCACAGACAACACCTAACGCTCTACAACGCAAAAAGTTTACATTTGCTAATAAACAGTTTCTAAAATCTTTGGGTTTTCAACTAAAGAGAAACTAAATTAAAATGAGTCAAATACATGACGTTGTACAAAAACCACTATATGATGAAAGCATCATTAAAAAGGAATACCATAGCTACTCGTCATATCTACAATCGTATAAAAGCAATGATGAGATAAGGATTGCAGTTCAAAACCAAGATCTATACGTTTTACCCAGTGAGAGTTTAATCTATATTGAAGGTAGAGTCACCTTGGAAAATGGAGATGCAACTTCAACCGCAAAATTAAAAAACAATTGTATGGCATTCATGTTTGATGAAATTCGCTATGAGATGAATGGATTGGAGATTGATCGTACACGTCACTTGGGTGTAACTACAACACTGAAAAATTACGTCTCTTTGAGTCCGACTGAGAGTAATACACTGAAAAATGCCGGTTGGTTTACAAAGAATGAAGTTGAAATAAAGGATGGATATTTTAATTTTTGTACACCATTGAAAATGCTACTGGGCTTTGCTGAAGACTTTAATAAAATTATCCTAAATTCTAAACATGAACTTGTACTACTGCGTTCGAAATCAGACGAAAATGCTATTTCTTCAAGTGTTGCAACCGAAAAATTAAAACTGAGTATAACAAATATTACATGGAAAATTCCTCATGTGCAGTTGGCTGATTTTGCCAGACTACAACTCTTTCAAATAATCCAAAGCGGGAAACCTTTATCAATAGCATTCCGCAGTTGGGATTGTCATTTCAATCCATCACTTGCTCAAGGAAGCAACCACCTGTGGAACGTTAAATTATCAGCGCAGAATGAAAGACCACGCTTTATACTGATTGCTTTTCGAAGAGACAACAAATTTCAACATTGCCATTTGTCTGATGTTAAAGTGCATTTAAACTCTGATACATATCCATATGATGACCTCAATCTGAATTTCGATCGTGATCGCTATGCTCTGATTTATGATATGTACATAAAATTTCAACAAAGCTATTTTAATCGTGAATCTCAACCTCTGTTGCTGCCTGGAGATTTCAAAGATACTGCACCGATAATTGTAGTGGATGTTAGTCATCAAAACGAAGCGATTAAAAGAGGTCCGATTGATATTAGAATTGAATTTAAGACATCAAAGAATATTCCAGCCAACACATCAGCCTATTGTGTACTCATACACGACAAAATAATTGAATATACACCAACGACTGGTGAAATTAAAAAGGTCGTCTAAGTGTAAATGGAGAATGACAAATTTATTACTCTGGATGTGCAGGGCTTCAAAGGCAATTTTAATGAATTTATTGTCAAAGAGTTGGCAGTTACCTTCAGCTTTAATGAGTATCAGAATTTTATTATAAAACCGCCATATGGATTTAACAAATTAACACGTCAGTCTCAAAAACAAGTACAGTGGTTATATCATAATCATCATGGTTTCACATGGAATGATGGGTTCATCGACTATTGTAGTGTAAAACATTTCGTGAAGCAAAATCTTAAAAATATACCCGTGTACGTTAAGGGAGCTGAAAAATCTAAATGGGTTGAAGAACTTTTAGACGCGCCCGTATTTAACATTGAAGAGATCGGATGCAGCAACTTTGAAACTCTTCGAGATACATACTTACTACAGAGGATGTGCCATTCCCATAATGGCTGTTGTGCGCTTCAAAATGCTCTGCTATTAAGAAAATTCCTAAATTCCATCAATAAATAAAGAAGAAAATGTTTTCAAGTTCATATTTACACTTTTTTATTCATAAATTTCTTAACCTAACAATTGTACACTTAATGTCTATATTTACAATATTTACAATATATATATACATTAATAAAAATTGTTTATAAAATTAAATTATTTTGTTTAAATTTGGAAATATTTTATGCTTATTATTAAAAATTAAATTTAATTATCAATAGTTTAAATTATCAAAAATATCATTGTCTACATCTAATTCCATTTCTAAATCTATTTTGTGATGGCCCCACGCATAAGTGTGGATGCCATCACTTCTAATATACCGCTTATCATCACTAGAATTTAAAGCTATCTTATGAACTAACTGTGTATAAATATTATGCATCTTACTTCTAAATATATACATGTCTCCATATACAATATTCTTATTAACTAGACAATTCTTATAATCATTAAGACTTAACCTATTTAATACTAATTTTTTCACTCCCTTAGCCTTTTTGATTTCTTTGCTATTTTCAATGGCTATGGAGTACATTTTTGAGCGGAGGCCTATGAACTCCCTCATTATTTTCCCCTTACACTCATCCTTCATCATGCCGAGGACTTTGGCATTCCTAAGAGGAAAATTATATACATTGTCCTCCGGATATTCGGATGTATCGAATTTTGATTCGATATCATCTCGAATATCCCTATAAAAATCTAGAGTCTTGATTGAATATATGTATGAATCTGTATCCATATAATTCAACGCAAGACTCTGTTGGAATTTCGGTAGCATGAAGTCATAGTGGAAGTTATACATCTTCCACTTTGACAATTCAAGCACCGAAAATCCTAAATAAATGGGTTTGTTGTAAACGGTGCGAATCCTACTCATTTGAATCGCAATCATGTCTTCTGTAAATTGTGAAGAGCTGTGAAAATTGGGTTTAGCAATTAGTGCGCGAACTCCTAATCGCTTTCCTCGACTTTCCCAGCTATTCACAATTTTGACATCTTTCCGTTTATCAACATTTTCCATTGTTTTCCCGTACACCGCATTGTTTAGCAGTTTAAAGAAATTCTTTTCAAAAGTATTTCTAGCTAAACTGCGGTGATGGGTATTTAAGTCGATATATTGTTTTAACCAACAAGACTGCTTAAACTTCAATGCCTTGTGGACTTTCTTTAAAATTAAGCCATTTCTAAGGCATTGCTGTAAATTTTTATAATGAATTACATAATTAGTCTTGTTGGTTAAGTCAACTATCAACTTTTTACACTTGGAGCTACCCACAGTTTTATTTTCCGCGCAAAATGGTAAATCATTATGCGCGTCATGTAAACTCTGAGGGTAGTCCAAGTCTACTTCAAAAATAAGCCCAGTGGACGAATCCTCTGGCATTGAAAGAATGCTGCTGACGCTAAAATTATTAACGTTAGCAACCCATTCAAATCCCCCATACGGTAAATATTGCGACATTGCCCAACCGTACAAGTTATTGGTATCCAAATACATTAAGTATTCTGACGGCTTACTTGGATCGTAATCCGTCATATACTTATTATTTGCATTTGAATGCCTCTTGCTACATTGAACAATGCCGCCCCGTATGCCTTTCTGTACGAAAAGATACATGTCAACGTCAGTAAGCAGCTCCAGTTCTATGTTGGTTGTTTTCAACATTGCATCCCAAGACAAACCTGGAGCTGTATAGTACTGACAGGGATCCAGATTGTAAATATTTTTGCACACGTTTCTGAAATTTTCAAAAACGTCTACCAAAATAAGTACATCTGTTTTCAGATAGAGGATCATGTAATCATTCAGTGTTTGACAATTGAAAACTTGCCAAACTCTTTGAGCATGCTCATAATCCTCCACTGCACATTCTGTACCAGTCAATCGACTGAAGAAATCAGCCCGAGTAGGAAGGCTGGTTTCTTGCAGGCGATCAACTGAATTGATGTATTCATATGGGAATACACCTTTCCTCCTGAGAAGATTAAATTCTTCAACATTTGGATACATTCGACGCACTGCATGAAAATCATTAGGTGTAAGATTTTGCGCCAATGTATCCAAACCGGAAGCCATAAAGCGAAAAGAATCCAAGAATCTGAGTTCAATGGTCTTCTTTTCGCTTACGCGTATCCTCTTCGACAGGGATACGTACAACTCTTTATTTAGGGGGATAACATTTATATCCCCCTCCAATAAATTGAGTTCCTTAATAAATAAGTGGCAGTCATAGCCAGAAAAATTGTGAAAAAATATAGGGATAAAATGTGCAATTTGATATTTCAAATTACACTCATTGTGTGCTGGACCCCTATATTTTCCCGTTAAATGGCAATGATCTGCCACCCTATCTGCACCCAATGTTTGTTCACAAATGTGACAGACATTGCACTCAGACTGATGTCTGAGTTCTCCCAAACCCAAGGGAGTCATAGGCCTCACGACACTCAAATAATTATTATAAATTTCTATACAATCCCCCACCAAACTTTGAATAAATTTAGTGGGGGCATCCTCACCCGTATACACAACGAACTTATTTAAATTACTATTATACTTACAAACTATGTAATAACTAAAAGCTATTGGAATATGTGTATTTACATTCTTACTACTACTATTTAAACTTACATCTACACTACTATCTACATTTCTTAAAATACACTCAAAGTCACTATAAACTACAGACGGTATATTTAACTTACGTTCCAAATTCTTAAAACTAAGTGATGCCTCCTCCTGTTGGGGCATCACCGTCACCACCTTTTTACATATTTCCTTGTGCTGCTCTGCAGTAGTCGCATTGTGCGAGTACTGCAGGCAGCTGTTGCAGAAATACGCCCTGTGCTCCTTTCTCGTGTGCTGACTCATCAATAATCTGAAAAGAGAAAAGAGCGAAAACACATAATTAGTTTTATGAAAATCAATAATAATTAGTTTTAATTTAAATTACCTCGACATGCTCTTTATCCATACATAGTGGGACCGCTCCTCCTCCTGAACCAGCAGGAGGTTTATGTGGGAGGACTTCTCCTGCTTGGTGGAGTAATAAGGTCCCACGATGCTCCCGATCTCCTCATCATATCCAAACACATTTATACTGATGTTTGGATTTATTGCTTCGAATCGGGAGACTTGATTTAACGGTAGTGGGAACGTTAATGCGTTGAAATTTAACGACACACCATTCTCCAATATTATTACAGGCTCTTCAATATTATTAATATGATAGCTGGAAGGTCTATCCGTGTGATGTGTTGAGGGACTTATGGCCGATATTATTGCCCACTTGAAGCAGAATGCGTCGTCATTTTTGACATTGACACACGCATGCTTCTCCTGCAGCTTCTTCGGGAGTGGGATGTACGACGATCCCTTCAGAGGCCGATATTGGTTAACATTAACCTCCAAGTGGCATATTTTAATCAACGACCAGCTACTGTCCCTTTCCTGGAACTCGGACATTTTTTTCCGTAGCTGGTCGTGCATATCATTGTATATGTTTGCCAACTCTTCGGCCCGGTTAACCATTATCATTTTCGATTGAAATGATTTCATTTCAACAATCATTTCATCATCATTAGTTATTTTCACATACTCAGCATATATCTCCATATTGAATTTATATGCTGAGTGTTTCATTAATAACTTTCGCAGAGCAGCCAAAACTGCCTCCTCAGCCTTTTTAAAAAACAGCTCCGGTATTAGCAAACCCTCATCATCATTCTCCAACACATATGTCTCAATTCTGCCATTAAAAGCAGACTTTATTATTTTTAGATGACCGTTTATTGGGACCCAACAATTCTTTTTATGTTTATTGGTCCGAACATGATGGGCCCAATCTTTTTGTGAGACATTTTCGTTGCAGTTGGGACAACGAATATGAGTTGGTAATGATGATGATGCTGTTGATGTTGAAGACTGAGGATTGGTTGAATACGCTGCTGTTGCTATTGACGATGATGATGAATGAGAGTGAAATTTTGTATTATGCCTCTGAAGGTTGTCACGTCGTGTAAATTTTGTATCACATTCGCTGCAATCGAATGTTTGCTTCTCGTGTTTCGACTCAATGTGTCGTTTTAAGCTGCGCTTTTCAGAAAACATCTGACCACACTCGCTACAAATAGAGCCGTTCATAATATTGGAAATGGTGGTGTTATTGATGCTATTGTTGATGTTGTTGTTGGCAGCCATGGTAGTAGTGGTGGTGACGGTGGTGGTGGCGGTGACGGTGGAGGCGATGTTGATGTTGTTGATGTTGCTGTTGTTGGTTTTATTGATGTTGTTGTTGGTTTTATTGGTGTTGTTGGTTTTTATTGATGTTTTTGTTGTTCTTGTTGTAGATTCTGTAAATTAAAGGAATATATTAAACATACAAATCTATAGACTACAGAAAAGAAAATATTAAATATATTCGTATTATATTATTTTATATTTTTTAAAAAATTGTTGTGTTATTACTATAATTATAATCATACTTGTAAATACTTTCAACTATTAATTAATATTTTTTAGAGACTATTTTATTATAGGTATCTTATATAAAATTTACTTACCTTGTAAATAATGTGGTTTTCCTTATCTGTAGTTGTTATTGGTGTTGTTGTTGGTGTTGTAGTTTTTTTTTGTTGGTGTTGTAGTTGTTGTTGAAGACTTTTTTAAAATGTTTTTCCAAGTTTTTCACTTTCAAAATATAGTCTTGACTTTCAAAATGTTTTTAAATTTTTTAAAATGTTTTTCCAACTTTTTCAATTTTAAAATATTGTCTTTACTTTCAAAATGTAGTATGCACTTTCCAAAATCTCTTCCAAGTTTTCACTTTCAAAATATTGCCTTACTTTCAAAATGTTCTATGCACTTTTTAATTTCAAAATTTTTTACTTTTTAAAAATCTTTTTATTCTTGCTTTAATTTTGATAAAAATCAAATATTTTCTTTTTTTTATTACTGCACAATTTTATTAGGTACAAGTAAAACACAAGCGACTTCAGCACTTCAATATCCAAATACTGAATGAAGTCTGATTATAAATTTATAGTCCTTTATACTCCCAGCTGAACCCTTCTAAAATAAAAAAAGAAGAAGAAGCATGCCAACAAGAAAACGAAATTGAGATTAAAAAAAAAAATTAAAAAAAATAAAAAAAAAATCTAAATATGTTCAATCATGTTCGACTCAGTTCCGCCTAATTTCATTGCATTCTTCGGAAATGTTTACATTACTTTAATTCCAGCAAATTCCAGTCAAGCCGCACTTCGGTCCCAAGCAATTAAATAAACAACAACAACTACAACAGTACTTCTGCTTACGCAGCCCCACGCTCCAGATCATACATGCACGCGAAGCCACAGTTCGATCCGTTCACTTTATGTTTACATTAAATTTCACTACACTTCTGAGGCGGAGAATCAGAAGCGAAGCAATTAAATAAACATCAACTACAACACACTTCTGCTTAGGCAGCCTCTGCTTACGCAGCCTCTGCTTACGCAGCCTCTGCTTACGCAGCCTCTGCTTACGCAGCCTCTGCTTAGCAAGCTGCCACCCGCGACCACACACACATTCCCACAGTCGCTTGACTCATAAAAATCTTAATATGATATACTACGACAACAACAACTACAAAGGCAAGTATCTTGCCACTGCTGCTCCCCCAATACTCACATACCATAACACACGTCTCTCCACTCCCCCTTCTTCCACACCATCTCACCAACCGACCGACTGATCGTCTGTCCGTCCGCCAGCTGCTAGCCGCCAGCCGCCAGTCTTCAATCTCCTTTCTCACTCTTACACACACACAGCAGGTGGCACCTCCGAAATACACAGGAGGTGCCATTTGGTCCAGAACCGGCCTATTCCTACTACTGAAAATGCATCTCAGGCATAGCATGAGATACACCATCGACCGCGAGCAGTGGTTGGCTACTCTCAGGAAGGGAGCAGTTTTCAGCAAACTTGACTTGACTTGACTTGACTTGATTTGACTTGATTTGACCTGATTTGACTTGATTTGACTTGATTTGACTTGATTTGACTTGATTTGACTGATTTGACTTGATTTGACTTGATTTCACTTGATTTCACTTGATTTGACTTGATTTGACTTGATTTGACTTGATTTGACTTGATTTGACTTGATTTGACTTGATTTGACTTGATTTGACTTGATTTGACTTGATTTGACTTGATTTGACTTGATTTGACTTGATTTGACTTGATTTGACTTGATTTGACTTGATTTGACCTGATTTGACTTGATTTGACTTGATTTGACTTGATTTGACTTGATTTGGCCTGATTTGACCTGATTTGACTTGATTTGACTTGATTTGACTTGATTTGACTTGATTTGACTTGATTTTACTTGATTTGACTTGATTTGACTTGATTTGACTTGATTTGACTTGATTTGACTTGATTTGACTTGATTTGACTTGATTTGACTTGATTTGACTTGATTTGACTTGATTTTACTTGATTTTACTTGATTTGACTTGATTTGACTTGATTTGACTTGATTTGACTTGATTTGACTTGATTTGACTTGATTTGACTTGATTTGACTTGATTTGACTTGATTTGACTTGATTTGACTTGATTTGACTTGATTTGACTTGATTTGACTTGATTTGACTTGATTTGACTTGATTTGACTTGATTTGACTTGATTTGACTTGATTTGACTTGATTTGACTTGATTTGACTTGATTTGACTTGATTTGACTTGATTTGACTTGATTTGACTTGATTTGACTTGATTTGACTTGATTTGACTTGATTTGACTTGATTTGACTTGATTTGACTTGATTTGACTTGATTTGACTTGATTTGACTTGATTTGACTTGATTTGACTTGATTTGACTTGATTTGACTTGATTTGACTTGATTTGACTTGATTTGACTTGATTTGACTTGATTTGACTTGATTTGACATGATTTGACTTGATTTGACTTGATTTGACATGATTTGACATGATTTGACTTGATTTGACATGATTTGACATGATTTGACATGATTTGACATGATTTGACATGATTTGACATGATTTGACATGATTTGACATGATTTGACATGATTTGACATGATTTGACATGATTTGACATGATTTGACATGATTTGACTTGATTTGACTTGATTTGACTTGATTTGACTTGATTTGACTTGATTTGACTTGATTTGACTTGATTTGACTTGATTTGACTTGATTTGACTTGATTTGACTTGATTTGACTTGATTTGACTTGATTTGACTTGATTTGACTTGATTTGACTTGATTTGACTTGATTTGACTTGATTTGACTTGATTTGACTTGATTTGACTTGATTTGACTTGATTTGACTTGATTTGACTTGATTTGACTTGATTTGACTTGATTTGACTTGATTTGACTTGATTTGACTTGATTTGACTTGATTTGACTTGATTTGACTTGATTTGACTTGATTTGACTTGATTTGACTTGATTTGACTTGATTTGACTTGATTTGACTTGATTTGACTTGATTTGACTTGATTTGACTTGATTTGACTTGATTTGACTTGATTTGACTTGATTTGACTTGATTTGACTTGATTTGACTTGATTTGACTTGATTTGACTTGATTTGACTTGATTTGACTTGATTTGACTTGATTTGACTTGATTTGACTTGATTTGACTTGATTTGACTTGATTTGACTTGATTTGACTTGATTTGACTTGATTTGACTTGATTTGACTTGATTTGACATGATTTGACATGATTTGACATGATTTGACATGATTTGACATGATTTGACATGATTTGACATGATTTGACTTGATTTGACTTGATTTGACTTGATTTGACTTGATTTGACTTGATTTGACTTGATTTGACTTGATTTGACTTGATTTGACTTGATTTGACTTGATTTGACTTGATTTGACTTGATTTGACTTGATTTGACTTGATTTGACTTGATTTGACTTGATTTGACTTGATTTGACTTGATTTGACTTGATTTGACTTGATTTGACTTGATTTGACTTGATTTGATTTGATTTGATTTGATTTGATTTGAGTTAATTTGACTTGATTTGACTTGATTTGATTTGATTTGATTTGACTTGATTTGACTTGATTTGACTTGATTTGACTTGATTTGACTTGATTTGACTTGATTTGACTTGATTTGACTCGATTTGACTTGATTTGACTTGATTTGACTTGATTTGACTTGATTTGACTTGATTTGACTTGATTTGACTTGATTTGACTTGATTTGACTTGATTTGACTTGATTTGACTTGATTTGACTTGATTTGACTTGATTTGACTTGATTTGACTTGATTTGACTTGATTTGACTTGATTTGACTTGATTTGACTTGATTTGACTTGATTTGACTTGATTTGACTTGATTTGACTTGATTTGACTTGATTTGACTTGATTTGACTTGATTTGACTTGATTTGACTTGATTTGACTTGATTTGACTTGATTTGACTTGATTTGACTTGATTTGACTTGATTTGACTTGATTTGACTTGATTTGACTTGATTTGACTTGATTTGACTTGATTTGACTTGATTTGACTTGATTTGACTTGATTTGACTTGATTTGACTTGATTTGACTTGATTTGACTTGATTTGACTTGATTTGACTTGATTTGACTTGATTTGACTTGATTTGACTTGATTTGACTTGATTTGACTTGATTTGACTTGATTTGACTTGATTTGACTTGATTTGACTTGATTTGACTTGATTTGACTTGATTTGACTTGATTTGACTTGATTTGACTTGATTTGACTTGATTTGACTTGATTTGACTTGATTTGAGTTGATTTGAGTTGATTTGAGTTGATTTGAGTTGATTTGAGTTGATTTGAGTTGATTTGAGTTGATTTGAGTTGATTTGAGTTGATTTGAGTTGATTTGACTTGATTTGAGTTGATTTGAGTTGATTTGAGTTGATTTGAGTTGATTTGAGTTGATTTGAGTTGATTTGAGTTGATTTGAGTTGATTTGAGTTGATTTGAGTTGATTTGAGTTGATTTGAGTTGATTTGAGTTGATTTGAGTTGATTTGAGTTGATTTGAGTTGATTTGAGTTGATTTGAGTTGATTTGAGTTGATTTGAGTTGATTTGAGTTGATTTGAGTTGATTTGAGTTGATTTGAGTTGATTTGAGTTGATTTGAGTTGATTTGAGTTGATTTGAGTTGATTTGAGTTGATTTGAGTTGATTTGAGTTGATTTGAGTTGATTTGAGTTGATTTGAGTTGATTTGAGTTGATTTGAGTTGATTTGAGTTGATTTGAGTTGATTTGAGTTGATTTGAGTTGATTTGAGTTGATTTGAGTTGATTTGAGTTGATTTGAGTTGATTTGAGTTGATTTGAGTTGATTTGAGTTGATTTGAGTTGATTTGAGTTGATTTGAGTTGATTTGAGTTGATTTGAGTTGATTTGAGTTGATTTGAGTTGATTTGAGTTGATTTGAGTTGATTTGAGTTGATTTGAGTTGATTTGAGTTGATTTGAGTTGATTTGAGTTGATTTGAGTTGATTTGAGTTGATTTGAGTTGATTTGACTTGACTTGATTTGACTTGATTTGACTTGATTTGACTTGATTTGACTTGATTTGACTTGATTTGACTTGACTTGATTTGACTTGATTTGACTTGATTTGACTTGATTTGACTTGATTTGACTTGACTTGATTTGACTTGATTTGACTTGATTTGACTTGACTTGACTTGACTTGACTTGACTTGACTTGACTTGACTTGACTTGACTTGACTTGACTTGACTTGACTTGACTTGACTTGACTTGACTTGACTTGACTTGACTTGACTTGACTTGACTTGACTTGACTTGACTTGACTTGACTTGACTTGACTTGACTTGACTTGACTTGACTTGACTTGACTTGACTTGACTTGACTTGACTTGACTTGACTTGACTTGACTTGACTTGACTTGACTTGACTTGACTTGACTTGACTTGACTTGACTTGACTTGACTTGACTTGACTTGACTTGACTTGACTTGACTTGACTTGACTTGACTTGACTTGACTTGACTTGACTTGACTTGACTTGACTTGACTTGACTTGACTTGACTTGACTTGACTTGACTTGACTTGACTTGACTTGACTTGACTTGACTTGACTTGACTTGACTTGACTTGACTTGACTTGACTTGACTTGACTTGACTTGACTTGACTTGACTTGACTTGACTTGACTTGACTTGACTTGACTTGACTTGACTTGACTTGACTTGACTTGACTTGACTTGACTTGACTTGACTTGACTTGACTTGACTTGACTTGACTTGACTTGACTTGACTTGACTTGACTTGACTTGACTTGACTTGACTTGACTTGACTTGACTTGACTTGACTTGACTTGACTTGACTTGACTTGACTTGACTTGACTTGACTTGACTTGACTTGACTTGACTTGACTTGACTTGACTTGACTTGACTTGACTTGACTTGACTTGACTTGACTTGACTTGACTTGACTTGACTTGACTTGACTTGACTTGACTTGACTTGACTTGACTTGACTTGACTTGACTTGACTTGACTTGACTTGACTTGACTTGACTTGACTTGACTTGACTTGACTTGACTTGACTTGACTTGACTTGACTTGACTTGACTTGACTTGACTTGACTTGACTTGACTTGACTTGACTTGACTTGACTTGACTTGACTTGACTTGACTTGACTTGACTTGACTTGACTTGACTTGACTTGACTTGACTTGACTTGACTTGACTTGACTTGACTTGACTTGACTTGACTTGACTTGACTTGACTTGACTTGACTTGACTTGACTTGACTTGACTTGACTTGACTTGACTTGACTTGACTTGACTTGACTTGACTTGACTTGACTTGACTTGACTTGACTTGACTTGACTTGACTTGACTTGACTTGACTTGACTTGACTTGACTTGACTTGACTTGACTTGACTTGACTTGACTTGACTTGACTTGACTTGACTTGACTTGACTTGACTTGACTTGACTTGACTTGACTTGACTTGACTTGACTTGACTTGACTTGACTTGACTTGACTTGACTTGACTTGACTTGACTTGACTTGACTTGACTTGACTTGACTTGACTTGACTTGACTTGACTTGACTTGACTTGACTTGACTTGACTTGACTTGACTTGACTTGACTTGACTTGACTTGACTTGACTTGACTTGACTTGACTTGACTTGACTTGACTTGACTTGACTTGACTTGACTTGACTTGACTTGACTTGACTTGACTTGACTTGACTTGACTTGACTTGACTTGACTTGACTTGACTTGACTTGACTTGACTTGACTTGACTTGACTTGACTTGACTTGACTTGACTTGACTTGACTTGACTTGACTTGACTTGACTTGACTTGACTTGACTTGACTTGACTTGACTTGACTTGACTTGACTTGACTTGACTTGACTTGACTTGACTTGACTTGACTTGACTTGACTTGACTTGACTTGACTTGACTTGACTTGACTTGACTTGACTTGACTTGACTTGACTTGACTTGACTTGACTTGACTTGACTTGACTTGACTTGACTTGACTTGACTTGACTTGACTTGACTTGACTTGACTTGACTTGACTTGACTTGACTTGACTTGACTTGACTTGACTTGACTTGACTTGACTTGACTTGACTTGACTTGACTTGACTTGACTTGACTTGACTTGACTTGACTTGACTTGACTTGACTTGACTTGACTTGACTTGACTTGACTTGACTTGACTTGACTTGACTTGACTTGACTTGACTTGACTTGACTTGACTTGACTTGACTTGACTTGACTTGACTTGACTTGACTTGACTTGACTTGACTTGACTTGACTTGACTTGACTTGACTTGACTTGACTTGACTTGACTTGACTTGACTTGACTTGACTTGACTTGACTTGACTTGACTTGACTTGACTTGACTTGACTTGACTTGACTTGACTTGACTTGACTTGACTTGACTTGACTTGACTTGACTTGACTTGACTTGACTTGACTTGACTTGACTTGACTTGACTTGACTTGACTTGACTTGACTTGACTTGACTTGACTTGACTTGACTTGACTTGACTTGACTTGACTTGACTTGACTTGACTTGACTTGACTTGACTTGACTTGACTTGACTTGACTTGACTTGACTTGACTTGACTTGACTTGACTTGACTTGACTTGACTTGACTTGACTTGACTTGACTTGACTTGACTTGACTTGACTTGACTTGACTTGACTTGACTTGACTTGACTTGACTTGACTTGACTTGACTTGACTTGACTTGACTTGACTTGACTTGACTTGACTTGACTTGACTTGACTTGACTTGACTTGACTTGACTTGACTTGACTTGACTTGACTTGACTTGACTTGACTTGACTTGACTTGACTTGACTTGACTTGACTTGACTTGACTTGACTTGACTTGACTTGACTTGACTTGACTTGACTTGACTTGACTTGACTTGACTTGACTTGACTTGACTTGACTTGACTTGACTTGACTTGACTTGACTTGACTTGACTTGACTTGACTTGACTTGACTTGACTTGACTTGACTTGACTTGACTTGACTTGACTTGACTTGACTTGACTTGACTTGACTTGACTTGACTTGACTTGACTTGACTTGACTTGACTTGACTTGACTTGACTTGACTTGACTTGACTTGACTTGACTTGACTTGACTTGACTTGACTTGACTTGACTTGACTTGACTTGACTTGACTTGACTTGACTTGACTTGACTTGACTTGACTTGACTTGACTTGACTTGACTTGACTTGACTTGACTTGACTTGACTTGACTTGACTTGACTTGACTTGACTTGACTTGACTTGACTTGACTTGACTTGACTTGACTTGACTTGACTTGACTTGACTTGACTTGACTTGACTTGACTTGACTTGACTTGACTTGACTTGACTTGACTTGACTTGACTTGACTTGACTTGACTTGACTTGACTTGACTTGACTTGACTTGACTTGACTTGACTTGACTTGACTTGACTTGACTTGACTTGACTTGACTTGACTTGACTTGACTTGACTTGACTTGACTTGACTTGACTTGACTTGACTTGACTTGACTTGACTTGACTTGACTTGACTTGACTTGACTTGACTTGACTTGACTTGACTTGACTTGACTTGACTTGACTTGACTTGACTTGACTTGACTTGACTTGACTTGACTTGACTTGACTTGACTTGACTTGACTTGACTTGACTTGACTTGACTTGACTTGACTTGACTTGACTTGACTTGACTTGACTTGACTTGACTTGACTTGACTTGACTTGACTTGACTTGACTTGACTTGACTTGACTTGACTTGACTTGACTTGACTTGACTTGACTTGACTTGACTTGACTTGACTTGACTTGACTTGACTTGACTTGACTTGACTTGACTTGACTTGACTTGACTTGACTTGACTTGACTTGACTTGACTTGACTTGACTTGACTTGACTTGACTTGACTTGACTTGACTTGACTTGACTTGACTTGACTTGACTTGACTTGACTTGACTTGACTTGACTTGACTTGACTTGACTTGACTTGACTTGACTTGACTTGACTTGACTTGACTTGACTTGACTTGACTTGACTTGACTTGACTTGACTTGACTTGACTTGACTTGACTTGACTTGACTTGACTTGACTTGACTTGACTTGACTTGACTTGACTTGACTTGACTTGACTTGACTTGACTTGACTTGACTTGACTTGACTTGACTTGACTTGACTTGACTTGACTTGACTTGACTTGACTTGACTTGACTTGACTTGACTTGACTTGACTTGACTTGACTTGACTTGACTTGACTTGACTTGACTTGACTTGACTTGACTTGACTTGACTTGACTTGACTTGACTTGACTTGACTTGACTTGACTTGACTTGACTTGACTTGACTTGACTTGACTTGACTTGACTTGACTTGACTTGACTTGACTTGACTTGACTTGACTTGACTTGACTTGACTTGACTTGACTTGACTTGACTTGACTTGACTTGACTTGACTTGACTTGACTTGACTTGACTTGACTTGACTTGACTTGACTTGACTTGACTTGACTTGACTTGACTTGACTTGACTTGACTTGACTTGACTTGACTTGACTTGACTTGACTTGACTTGACTTGACTTGACTTGACTTGACTTGACTTGACTTGACTTGACTTGACTTGACTTGACTTGACTTGACTTGACTTGACTTGACTTGACTTGACTTGACTTGACTTGACTTGACTTGACTTGACTTGACTTGACTTGACTTGACTTGACTTGACTTGACTTGACTTGACTTGACTTGACTTGACTTGACTTGACTTGACTTGACTTGACTTGACTTGACTTGACTTGACTTGACTTGACTTGACTTGACTTGACTTGACTTGACTTGACTTGACTTGACTTGACTTGACTTGACTTGACTTGACTTGACTTGACTTGACTTGACTTGACTTGACTTGACTTGACTTGACTTGACTTGACTTGACTTGACTTGACTTGACTTGACTTGACTTGACTTGACTTGACTTGACTTGACTTGACTTGACTTGACTTGACTTGACTTGACTTGACTTGACTTGACTTGACTTGACTTGACTTGACTTGACTTGACTTGACTTGACTTGACTTGACTTGACTTGACTTGACTTGACTTGACTTGACTTGACTTGACTTGACTTGACTTGACTTGACTTGACTTGACTTGACTTGACTTGACTTGACTTGACTTGACTTGACTTGACTTGACTTGACTTGACTTGACTTGACTTGACTTGACTTGACTTGACTTGACTTGACTTGACTTGACTTGACTTGACTTGACTTGACTTGACTTGACTTGACTTGACTTGACTTGACTTGACTTGACTTGACTTGACTTGACTTGACTTGACTTGACTTGACTTGACTTGACTTGACTTGACTTGACTTGACTTGACTTGACTTGACTTGACTTGACTTGACTTGACTTGACTTGACTTGACTTGACTTGACTTGACTTGACTTGACTTGACTTGACTTGACTTGACTTGACTTGACTTGACTTGACTTGACTTGACTTGACTTGACTTGACTTGACTTGACTTGACTTGACTTGACTTGACTTGACTTGACTTGACTTGACTTGACTTGACTTGACTTGACTTGACTTGACTTGACTTGACTTGACTTGACTTGACTTGACTTGACTTGACTTGACTTGACTTGACTTGACTTGACTTGACTTGACTTGACTTGACTTGACTTGACTTGACTTGACTTGACTTGACTTGACTTGACTTGACTTGACTTGACTTGACTTGACTTGACTTGACTTGACTTGACTTGACTTGACTTGACTTGACTTGACTTGACTTGACTTGACTTGACTTGACTTGACTTGACTTGACTTGACTTGACTTGACTTGACTTGACTTGACTTGACTTGACTTGACTTGACTTGACTTGACTTGACTTGACTTGACTTGACTTGACTTGACTTGACTTGACTTGACTTGACTTGACTTGACTTGACTTGACTTGACTTGACTTGACTTGACTTGACTTGACTTGACTTGACTTGACTTGACTTGACTTGACTTGACTTGACTTGACTTGACTTGACTTGACTTGACTTGACTTGACTTGACTTGACTTGACTTGACTTGACTTGACTTGACTTGACTTGACTTGACTTGACTTGACTTGACTTGACTTGACTTGACTTGACTTGACTTGACTTGACTTGACTTGACTTGACTTGACTTGACTTGACTTGACTTGACTTGACTTGACTTGACTTGACTTGACTTGACTTGACTTGACTTGACTTGACTTGACTTGACTTGACTTGACTTGACTTGACTTGACTTGACTTGACTTGACTTGACTTGACTTGACTTGACTTGACTTGACTTGACTTGACTTGACTTGACTTGACTTGACTTGACTTGACTTGACTTGACTTGACTTGACTTGACTTGACTTGACTTGACTTGACTTGACTTGACTTGACTTGACTTGACTTGACTTGACTTGACTTGACTTGACTTGACTTGACTTGACTTGACTTGACTTGACTTGACTTGACTTGACTTGACTTGACTTGACTTGACTTGACTTGACTTGACTTGACTTGACTTGACTTGACTTGACTTGACTTGACTTGACTTGACTTGACTTGACTTGACTTGACTTGACTTGACTTGACTTGACTTGACTTGACTTGACTTGACTTGACTTGACTTGACTTGACTTGACTTGACTTGACTTGACTTGACTTGACTTGACTTGACTTGACTTGACTTGACTTGACTTGACTTGACTTGACTTGACTTGACTTGACTTGACTTGACTTGACTTGACTTGACTTGACTTGACTTGACTTGACTTGACTTGACTTGACTTGACTTGACTTGACTTGACTTGACTTGACTTGACTTGACTTGACTTGACTTGACTTGACTTGACTTGACTTGACTTGACTTGACTTGACTTGACTTGACTTGACTTGACTTGACTTGACTTGACTTGACTTGACTTGACTTGACTTGACTTGACTTGACTTGACTTGACTTGACTTGACTTGACTTGACTTGACTTGACTTGACTTGACTTGACTTGACTTGACTTGACTTGACTTGACTTGACTTGACTTGACTTGACTTGACTTGACTTGACTTGACTTGACTTGACTTGACTTGACTTGACTTGACTTGACTTGACTTGACTTGACTTGACTTGACTTGACTTGACTTGACTTGACTTGACTTGACTTGACTTGACTTGACTTGACTTGACTTGACTTGACTTGACTTGACTTGACTTGACTTGACTTGACTTGACTTGACTTGACTTGACTTGACTTGACTTGACTTGACTTGACTTGACTTGACTTGACTTGACTTGACTTGACTTGACTTGACTTGACTTGACTTGACTTGACTTGACTTGACTTGACTTGACTTGACTTGACTTGACTTGACTTGACTTGACTTGACTTGACTTGACTTGACTTGACTTGACTTACTTGACTTGACTTGACTTGACTTGACTTGACTTGATTGACTTGACTTGACTTGACTTGACTTGACTTGACTTGACTTGACTTGACTTGACTTGACTTGACTTGACTTGACTTGACTTGACTTGACTTGACTTGACTTGACTTGACTTGACTTGACTTGACTTGACTTGACTTGACTTGACTTGACTTGACTTGACTTGACTTGACTTGACTTGACTTGACTTGACTTGACTTGACTTGACTTGACTTGACTTGACTTGACTTGACTTGACTTGACTTGACTTGACTTGACTTGACTTGACTTGACTTGACTTGACTTGACTTGACTTGACTTGACTTGACTTGACTTGACTTGACTTGACTTGACTTGACTTGACTTGACTTGACTTGACTTGACTTGACTTGACTTGACTTGACTTGACTTGACTTGACTTGACTTGACTTGACTTGACTTGACTTGACTTGACTTGACTTGACTTGACTTGACTTGACTTGACTTGACTTGACTTGACTTGACTTGACTTGACTTGACTTGACTTGACTTGACTTGACTTGACTTGACTTGACTTGACTTGACTTGACTTGACTTGACTTGACTTGACTTGACTTGACTTGACTTGACTTGACTTGACTTGACTTGACTTGACTTGACTTGACTTGACTTGACTTGACTTGACTTGACTTGACTTGACTTGACTTGACTTGACTTGACTTGACTTGACTTGACTTGACTTGACTTGACTTGACTTGACTTGACTTGACTTGACTTGACTTGACTTGACTTGACTTGACTTGACTTGACTTGACTTGACTTGACTTGACTTGACTTGACTTGACTTGACTTGACTTGACTTGACTTGACTTGACTTGACTTGACTTGACTTGACTTGACTTGACTTGACTTGACTTGACTTGACTTGACTTGACTTGACTTGACTTGACTTGACTTGACTTGACTTGACTTGACTTGACTTGACTTGACTTGACTTGACTTGACTTGACTTGACTTGACTTGACTTGACTTGACTTGACTTGACTTGACTTGACTTGACTTGACTTGACTTGACTTGACTTGACTTGACTTGACTTGACTTGACTTGACTTGACTTGACTTGACTTGACTTGACTTGACTTGACTTGACTTGACTTGACTTGACTTGACTTGACTTGACTTGACTTGACTTGACTTGACTTGACTTGACTTGACTTGACTTGACTTGACTTGACTTGACTTGACTTGACTTGACTTGACTTGACTTGACTTGACTTGACTTGACTTGACTTGACTTGACTTGACTTGACTTGACTTGACTTGACTTGACTTGACTTGACTTGACTTGACTTGACTTGACTTGACTTGACTTGACTTGACTTGACTTGACTTGACTTGACTTGACTTGACTTGACTTGACTTGACTTGACTTGACTTGACTTGACTTGACTTGACTTGACTTGACTTGACTTGACTTGACTTGACTTGACTTGACTTGACTTGACTTGACTTGACTTGACTTGACTTGACTTGACTTGACTTGACTTGACTTGACTTGACTTGACTTGACTTGACTTGACTTGACTTGACTTGACTTGACTTGACTTGACTTGACTTGACTTGACTTGACTTGACTTGACTTGACTTGACTTGACTTGACTTGACTTGACTTGACTTGACTTGACTTGACTTGACTTGACTTGACTTGACTTGACTTGACTTGACTTGACTTGACTTGACTTGACTTGACTTGACTTGACTTGACTTGACTTGACTTGACTTGACTTGACTTGACTTGACTTGACTTGACTTGACTTGACTTGACTTGACTTGACTTGACTTGACTTGACTTGACTTGACTTGACTTGACTTGACTTGACTTGACTTGACTTGACTTGACTTGACTTGACTTGACTTGACTTGACTTGACTTGACTTGACTTGACTTGACTTGACTTGACTTGACTTGACTTGACTTGACTTGACTTGACTTGACTTGACTTGACTTGACTTGACTTGACTTGACTTGACTTGACTTGACTTGACTTGACTTGACTTGACTTGACTTGACTTGACTTGACTTGACTTGACTTGACTTGACTTGACTTGACTTGACTTGACTTGACTTGACTTGACTTGACTTGACTTGACTTGACTTGACTTGACTTGACTTGACTTGACTTGACTTGACTTGACTTGACTTGACTTGACTTGACTTGACTTGACTTGACTTGACTTGACTTGACTTGACTTGACTTGACTTGACTTGACTTGACTTGACTTGACTTGACTTGACTTGACTTGACTTGACTTGACTTGACTTGACTTGACTTGACTTGACTTGACTTGACTTGACTTGACTTGACTTGACTTGACTTGACTTGACTTGACTTGACTTGACTTGACTTGACTTGACTTGACTTGACTTGACTTGACTTGACTTGACTTGACTTGACTTGACTTGACTTGACTTGACTTGACTTGACTTGACTTGACTTGACTTGACTTGACTTGACTTGACTTGACTTGACTTGACTTGACTTGACTTGACTTGACTTGACTTGACTTGACTTGACTTGACTTGACTTGACTTGACTTGACTTGACTTGACTTGACTTGACTTGACTTGACTTGACTTGACTTGACTTGACTTGACTTGACTTGACTTGACTTGACTTGACTTGACTTGACTTGACTTGACTTGACTTGACTTGACTTGACTTGACTTGACTTGACTTGACTTGACTTGACTTGACTTGACTTGACTTGACTTGACTTGACTTGACTTGACTTGACTTGACTTGACTTGACTTGACTTGACTTGACTTGACTTGACTTGACTTGACTTGACTTGACTTGACTTGACTTGACTTGACTTGACTTGACTTGACTTGACTTGACTTGACTTGACTTGACTTGACTTGACTTGACTTGACTTGACTTGACTTGACTTGACTTGACTTGACTTGACTTGACTTGACTTGACTTGACTTGACTTGACTTGACTTGACTTGACTTGACTTGACTTGACTTGACTTGACTTGACTTGACTTGACTTGACTTGACTTGACTTGACTTGACTTGACTTGACTTGACTTGACTTGACTTGACTTGACTTGACTTGACTTGACTTGACTTGACTTGACTTGACTTGACTTGACTTGACTTGACTTGACTTGACTTGACTTGACTTGACTTGACTTGACTTGACTTGACTTGACTTGACTTGACTTGACTTGACTTGACTTGACTTGACTTGACTTGACTTGACTTGACTTGACTTGACTTGACTTGACTTGACTTGACTTGACTTGACTTGACTTGACTTGACTTGACTTGACTTGACTTGACTTGACTTGACTTGACTTGACTTGACTTGACTTGACTTGACTTGACTTGACTTGACTTGACTTGACTTGACTTGACTTGACTTGACTTGACTTGACTTGACTTGACTTGACTTGACTTGACTTGACTTGACTTGACTTGACTTGACTTGACTTGACTTGACTTGACTTGACTTGACTTGACTTGACTTGACTTGACTTGACTTGACTTGACTTGACTTGACTTGACTTGACTTGACTTGACTTGACTTGACTTGACTTGACTTGACTTGACTTGACTTGACTTGACTTGACTTGACTTGACTTGACTTGACTTGACTTGACTTGACTTGACTTGACTTGACTTGACTTGACTTGACTTGACTTGACTTGACTTGACTTGACTTGACTTGACTTGACTTGACTTGACTTGACTTGACTTGACTTGACTTGACTTGACTTGACTTGACTTGACTTGACTTGACTTGACTTGACTTGACTTGACTTGACTTGACTTGACTTGACTTGACTTGACTTGACTTGACTTGACTTGACTTGACTTGACTTGACTTGACTTGACTTGACTTGACTTGACTTGACTTGACTTGACTTGACTTGACTTGACTTGACTTGACTTGACTTGACTTGACTTGACTTGACTTGACTTGACTTGACTTGACTTGACTTGACTTGACTTGACTTGACTTGACTTGACTTGACTTGACTTGACTTGACTTGACTTGACTTGACTTGACTTGACTTGACTTGACTTGACTTGACTTGACTTGACTTGACTTGACTTGACTTGACTTGACTTGACTTGACTTGACTTGACTTGACTTGACTTGACTTGACTTGACTTGACTTGACTTGACTTGACTTGACTTGACTTGACTTGACTTGACTTGACTTGACTTGACTTGACTTGACTTGACTTGACTTGACTTGACTTGACTTGACTTGACTTGACTTGACTTGACTTGACTTGACTTGACTTGACTTGACTTGACTTGACTTGACTTGACTTGACTTGACTTGACTTGACTTGACTTGACTTGACTTGACTTGACTTGACTTGACTTGACTTGACTTGACTTGACTTGACTTGACTTGACTTGACTTGACTTGACTTGACTTGACTTGACTTGACTTGACTTGACTTGACTTGACTTGACTTGACTTGACTTGACTTGACTTGACTTGACTTGACTTGACTTGACTTGACTTGACTTGACTTGACTTGACTTGACTTGACTTGACTTGACTTGACTTGACTTGACTTGACTTGACTTGACTTGACTTGACTTGACTTGACTTGACTTGACTTGACTTGACTTGACTTGACTTGACTTGACTTGACTTGACTTGACTTGACTTGACTTGACTTGACTTGACTTGACTTGACTTGACTTGACTTGACTTGACTTGACTTGACTTGACTTGACTTGACTTGACTTGACTTGACTTGACTTGACTTGACTTGACTTGACTTGACTTGACTTGACTTGACTTGACTTGACTTGACTTGACTTGACTTGACTTGACTTGACTTGACTTGACTTGACTTGACTTGACTTGACTTGACTTGACTTGACTTGACTTGACTTGACTTGACTTGACTTGACTTGACTTGACTTGACTTGACTTGACTTGACTTGACTTGACTTGACTTGACTTGACTTGACTTGACTTGACTTGACTTGACTTGACTTGACTTGACTTGACTTGACTTGACTTGACTTGACTTGACTTGACTTGACTTGACTTGACTTGACTTGACTTGACTTGACTTGACTTGACTTGACTTGACTTGACTTGACTTGACTTGACTTGACTTGACTTGACTTGACTTGACTTGACTTGACTTGACTTGACTTGACTTGACTTGACTTGACTTGACTTGACTTGACTTGACTTGACTTGACTTGACTTGACTTGACTTGACTTGACTTGACTTGACTTGACTTGACTTGACTTGACTTGACTTGACTTGACTTGACTTGACTTGACTTGACTTGACTTGACTTGACTTGACTTGACTTGACTTGACTTGACTTGACTTGACTTGACTTGACTTGACTTGACTTGACTTGACTTGACTTGACTTGACTTGACTTGACTTGACTTGACTTGACTTGACTTGACTTGACTTGACTTGACTTGACTTGACTTGACTTGACTTGACTTGACTTGACTTGACTTGACTTGACTTGACTTGACTTGACTTGACTTGACTTGACTTGACTTGACTTGACTTGACTTGACTTGACTTGACTTGACTTGACTTGACTTGACTTGACTTGACTTGACTTGACTTGACTTGACTTGACTTGACTTGACTTGACTTGACTTGACTTGACTTGACTTGACTTGACTTGACTTGACTTGACTTGACTTGACTTGACTTGACTTGACTTGACTTGACTTGACTTGACTTGACTTGACTTGACTTGACTTGACTTGACTTGACTTGACTTGACTTGACTTGACTTGACTTGACTTGACTTGACTTGACTTGACTTGACTTGACTTGACTTGACTTGACTTGACTTGACTTGACTTGACTTGACTTGACTTGACTTGACTTGACTTGACTTGACTTGACTTGACTTGACTTGACTTGACTTGACTTGACTTGACTTGACTTGACTTGACTTGACTTGACTTGACTTGACTTGACTTGACTTGACTTGACTTGACTTGACTTGACTTGACTTGACTTGACTTGACTTGACTTGACTTGACTTGACTTGACTTGACTTGACTTGACTTGACTTGACTTGACTTGACTTGACTTGACTTGACTTGACTTGACTTGACTTGACTTGACTTGACTTGACTTGACTTGACTTGACTTGACTTGACTTGACTTGACTTGACTTGACTTGACTTGACTTGACTTGACTTGACTTGACTTGACTTGACTTGACTTGACTTGACTTGACTTGACTTGACTTGACTTGACTTGACTTGACTTGACTTGACTTGACTTGACTTGACTTGACTTGACTTGACTTGACTTGACTTGACTTGACTTGACTTGACTTGACTTGACTTGACTTGACTTGACTTGACTTGACTTGACTTGACTTGACTTGACTTGACTTGACTTGACTTGACTTGACTTGACTTGACTTGACTTGACTTGACTTGACTTGACTTGACTTGACTTGACTTGACTTGACTTGACTTGACTTGACTTGACTTGACTTGACTTGACTTGACTTGACTTGACTTGACTTGACTTGACTTGACTTGACTTGACTTGACTTGACTTGACTTGACTTGACTTGACTTGACTTGACTTGACTTGACTTGACTTGACTTGACTTGACTTGACTTGACTTGACTTGACTTGACTTGACTTGACTTGACTTGACTTGACTTGACTTGACTTGACTTGACTTGACTTGACTTGACTTGACTTGACTTGACTTGACTTGACTTGACTTGACTTGACTTGACTTGACTTGACTTGACTTGACTTGACTTGACTTGACTTGACTTGACTTGACTTGACTTGACTTGACTTGACTTGACTTGACTTGACTTGACTTGACTTGACTTGACTTGACTTGACTTGACTTGACTTGACTTGACTTGACTTGACTTGACTTGACTTGACTTGACTTGACTTGACTTGACTTGACTTGACTTGACTTGACTTGACTTGACTTGACTTGACTTGACTTGACTTGACTTGACTTGACTTGACTTGACTTGACTTGACTTGACTTGACTTGACTTGACTTGACTTGACTTGACTTGACTTGACTTGACTTGACTTGACTTGACTTGACTTGACTTGACTTGACTTGACTTGACTTGACTTGACTTGACTTGACTTGACTTGACTTGACTTGACTTGACTTGACTTGACTTGACTTGACTTGACTTGACTTGACTTGACTTGACTTGACTTGACTTGACTTGACTTGACTTGACTTGACTTGACTTGACTTGACTTGACTTGACTTGACTTGACTTGACTTGACTTGACTTGACTTGACTTGACTTGACTTGACTTGACTTGACTTGACTTGACTTGACTTGACTTGACTTGACTTGACTTGACTTGACTTGACTTGACTTGACTTGACTTGACTTGACTTGACTTGACTTGACTTGACTTGACTTGACTTGACTTGACTTGACTTGACTTGACTTGACTTGACTTGACTTGACTTGACTTGACTTGACTTGACTTGACTTGACTTGACTTGACTTGACTTGACTTGACTTGACTTGACTTGACTTGACTTGACTTGACTTGACTTGACTTGACTTGACTTGACTTGACTTGACTTGACTTGACTTGACTTGACTTGACTTGACTTGACTTGACTTGACTTGACTTGACTTGACTTGACTTGACTTGACTTGACTTGACTTGACTTGACTTGACTTGACTTGACTTGACTTGACTTGACTTGACTTGACTTGACTTGACTTGACTTGACTTGACTTGACTTGACTTGACTTGACTTGACTTGACTTGACTTGACTTGACTTGACTTGACTTGACTTGACTTGACTTGACTTGACTTGACTTGACTTGACTTGACTTGACTTGACTTGACTTGACTTGACTTGACTTGACTTGACTTGACTTGACTTGACTTGACTTGACTTGACTTGACTTGACTTGACTTGACTTGACTTGACTTGACTTGACTTGACTTGACTTGACTTGACTTGACTTGACTTGACTTGACTTGACTTGACTTGACTTGACTTGACTTGACTTGACTTGACTTGACTTGACTTGACTTGACTTGACTTGACTTGACTTGACTTGACTTGACTTGACTTGACTTGACTTGACTTGACTTGACTTGACTTGACTTGACTTGACTTGACTTGACTTGACTTGACTTGACTTGACTTGACTTGACTTGACTTGACTTGACTTGACTTGACTTGACTTGACTTGACTTGACTTGACTTGACT
>OV277349.1:62734371-63031871 GCA_922984085.1 Sicus ferrugineus | reverse complement strand
ATTTGTTAAAACGTGTTAAGTGATTAATAAATATTTCAAATGTTATAATTCATTATTATAATTCTATTTTTGTTTCTTTAAACAATAAAAGTTGTTGGAAAATTGATTAAAAACCATTTAAAAAGTTTAAAAAATATTTAAATTAATCAATTATTTGGGTTAATCTAAAAGCTGAGTGAAATGAAGAGGAATGGATGGACTTGAAACTCGCCACCGAGGAATGGATGGACTTGAAACTCGCCACCGAGGAATGGATGGACTTGAAAGGTTTATGGAAATTAGAAAGGCCAGGCTAAAACTAACATAATCGAAATAAAACTGAAACCAGGTTCAACGGCAAAAAGCAGAAACAAACACACACTCGCAGGCGCCAAAAATAATGCGGGGGGAGATTTTTCTATATACAAAAAAGGGAGGAGTAACACAAAAAAGAATGCCAAAAATTGGTTGCAAATAGAATTTCGTATTTTTATTTCCATGCAAGCACAACTACACAGCTTATTAGTATTTTACAATAAGTATTGTTGAAATTTTGTTGTACATAAAACTATTATAAAAATAAATGTCTTTGTATTTGTATACAAATGTACAGAGATTGAGTGGTGGATTTTGATGGAAGCTTAGTAAGTTCGGATTCTGAGAGGTTTTTCTCATTCGGTTTTGCTGTACATATATTTCGTCATCTTTTCTGCATTTATTTTTAGTTTAATAATTTAGTAATTTTAAGCTTATTTTAAAATTGCGTTAATTGTATTTGCAGCTGCTTGAATATTTATTGCTGTAGAATATTTTCAAATTTCTTTCGGAAATTTTTTTTCGATTAAACTAATTTAAAATTGAATTAAATTAAAAATCACGAATTCTAAAACTTTGAAAGGTTTTAGTTTATTATAATTCCTACATTTAATTTTTCCAAAATTTTATTTATCTATTAAAGTTTATTGAGTTTATTAAAATTATTATTCTTCTGGGGCTAGAAATATAATTTTAGATCCAATTTTTCAGATTCCTACGTGAAGCTTTCTAATAATATTTTCAAAAATAAGCTAAATTTTTCGAAATTTGCATAAAATATACAATTTTTTTTTTAATTCTAAAAGTAGAAAAAACGCGTAAAAAAATTTCTATTACTCTTATATTTTATCTTTAATTTATATATTTAAAATTTGCTTACAATTTATTTGAGGTTTTTAGATATATTACAATTTTCCTGATAATTTGAAAATTTCAGAGATTTCCTCTCAATCACCAATTTAGCAAAAAAACATTTATAACCTCATTTTGTAAAACGAAACGCAATGAAACGCAGCAGTGAGCGAGACGCAAATTCCTCTCTCCGATTTAAAATTCCGTTTTCTCTAAATTTGCTGAAAATTTTGTTGTTACAACTGGCGCCAAAAACTATGCAGTGAAAATTTTGTGGAAATCTCTCGCTCCCTCACACCCACGTTACGTTGCGTTTCGTTATTACGAAATAAAGCAATAAATAAATCAGCAAATTCTTGAAAGACGAAATCGAAATACAATTTCTAGTAAGATTCGGCAATAAAAAGAAATAATATAATTTCAATTTTAAAAATTGCTACTATTTCAGTTATTTAATTCAATCTGTGCAATTTCAATAACATAGAATTTAGACTTTTATTTTAATTTATTTTATTATTTTATATATTATTTTATTTCGAATTTATTCTAAAGCATTTAAAAATTCAATCAGCCCGTGCTTATTGTTACTGAATACCAACTATAAAAATGCAATAATGCTATTTTGTAACTTCGAGTTCTTTGTTCGATTTCTTCCGAGTTCTTTCGAGTCACACATTTCTTGGTTTTCGCGTAAAGAAACGTTTAATCGCTCTCAAAGTTCTTGAAAATTTTAAAAAACAACAAAATATCAGTTTTGACAGCGTGAATAGAAATAATTAAGGAGGATTATATAGGTTGTAAAATAGTTTAAACTATAAAAGTGTTAACAATTGCCCAGATTAAAGAAGAATTTAACTTAACAAAATAGAAAATCGAAAAAGTTTCAGCAAAAACCAGCAGTGCAAAAATGGATTCATAGAAACCAATAAAATATTATTAAAAATCACAATATAAATAGAATTAGATTAAATCTACAAGACACATTAGAATAAAAAGCGGAATTTGAATTCGATTCGTGAAGAATAAGCTAAGCTGAGGCGTTAAAAGGAATTCATAATTACTGGGAATAAATGATTATTGAGGAAACGCGCAGACACTTTAAGCTTTAACTTGTTAATTCTATTTAAACTAATATTTGTTTGTCTTTTTCTTTTCTTTTTCACAAAGTTTTAAGTAGTTGCCAAGGTAATTTTTTTTCTACAAAAATTAATAATTAATTAACGCTGTATTATAAATAGAAAAATTTTGCTAGTAAAATTTTACTACAAGAAATACACTTATTATTAAATAAAGTTGTATAAAATACATTTATAAACGAATGACATGTGTGTGGAGAGGGAGAGAGAGGGATAATTTGGTGTGAGAGTGAGTCAGAGAGAGAGGAGAGGCAAGAGGGCGTGGCAGACTTACCTTTTGCTATAGATTGCCAAACTCTTGGCACGCGTTGTGACAGCGGGATTGCCATGTGTGGAGCCACTCATGTTATTGGTGTTGTTGTTATTATTGTTAATATTGTTAATATTAATATTATTACTAAGACTGCTGTTATTGTTATTTGCTAAATTTGCCATCAAATCATAACCGCCCCTGCTGGTCAAACATGTCATGGAGTTGGTCGCCGCCGCCGCCGCCGCCGCCATCTTCAGTGACGACGAAGGCGCTGCCGTTGACGACGTCAGGACGTTCACAATGTTGCCGTTGTTGCGGAAGGGCTGCGAGCGAGCTCGTGTTTGACGGAAGGGAGTCTCGCCGGCATTACTGTGAACATATTTTCGTTTATTACGATTAATCGACAACAATCGAATGGCGCCCTGATATGATCAAGAGTCGCTCTTCTAATAATACTCACTGCATTATATGGGGGGCTGCAGTGACAGCAGTCGCGTTGGTCGCAGGCATATTTGACACACGCGACAGATGCTGCCGGCGCATCGCTTTGATTTGATTCAATTTGTCGCCTTGCGTCTGCGATGCTGACCTCCTGTCGATTGCTGCCTGATGCATTTTCACCGTGGATGCAATCGTATGCTTCTGTGCAGCTTCGAAAATTGTACCGCCCGGTGGTTTCTTCGAACGCTTTTCCAAGTAAAGAGGCTCTGAAGAGGTGGCCGCTGTTGCTTGTTGCCGCGACTCAAAGCCGGACGGTGTTAATGAGCGTCCCGCCGCGGTGGCATCGTGATGTGTAGACAGAAGCGCGGAGGGCGTCGGCATCCTGGCACAGGATGTTCCAGCGCAGGATGCAGTGGATGCCAGCGAGGTCATGGGCGGAGGCGTTGATGTGAGTGGAGGATTTGGTGACTTACGACGTCGCAGGAAATTCGGACGTAGTGTTGCATTTGAACGCAAGTGATTACTGGAATCATAACAATCCTCTTCATTGCGCTCGGTGTGGCTGTTGTTGTTGTTGTTGTTGCTATTGTTGTTGTTGCTATTGTTCAAGTTGCCCTCGAGTTTGTCTTTTTTATTTGCTGTAACGGGTGTGGCGCGTGTATTGTATGCGGTGGCGACACCGTTGCCATTACTTTCACACCCGTTAGCGCTATCGTGCAGATGCATGGTGTCCACTTTCTGTGAGATGCCTTTGACTCGTGTCAGCAACACTTCCGAATTCTCATTCTCCTCTTGTCGATACTTGTACTTCAGCAGCAAGCTGTAGATGCCGTACTTGTGCTTCACGATGCTGCCGTTTGTACGCTTGCGCGCACGTTCGCCTTCGGACCAAAGCCACGCCTGCTTACTGCACGCATGAAAGAGGAAGTCAAAAAAAGAATTATACATGTTTAATATCTCATCAAACTATTAGTCGACGTAGTATTTACTCTTCCATCCACTGCTGCTGATGACCGATTACCGAGCCAGGTCGGCACAAACGCAGCCACGCTATGGCTTCCAAGGCCGAGAAGTTGTAGTGTTTCATCATGTAGGCACCAATAAGACTGCCAGTGCGTCCAAGACCAGCTGCAAGAGATAAAGGCCCTCAGTATGTGGAACAACTCTACTGTCAAGATACCCACCACCCCCGCCCTCAAACACAAACCTTTGCAATGCACCGCAATCGCACCCTTGGTTGTCTCACATATCGTCAGGAACTTCTTCAGAATCAGGTCGCTCGGCGTACTGCCATCGATGAAGAATAGATCCTTGTGATCGAAGCCCGCACTCTCGAAGCTGGACGCATGGTAAACCTTCGCATTCAGCCGTATCACGGTCGTCACATTATTTGCGCGAAAATAACTGAAATACGTTTCGGGCGAATGGCAGGGATAACCGTTTGCCAGAATTTTCGATTTCTGATGTGGCCCACAAAACGCAATGAACTTCTGTGGCACAATCCAATTGAGATCGCCATTCTCCACGCGCTCATAGAACTCATACTCGTCAGCATCGAAATCATCGAAGTCGAAGAAGCCGGCTTTCATGGCCTTGTGCACCGCATAGATGCAATCGATGAGTGAGATTTTGTAGCCACTCGGCTCGTAGGAAGCATCGCAGAAGCGTGTATAAGCGGGTATGTCGCCAGCGACAAGAGGTCGATACGCTTCATCGGGTGTTCGGTTCAAATAGATGACCTGCGTGGAAAGTGGGGAGGAGTGAAGAGTGGTTTCGCTTGTGGTATAGAATAACTTTTGGAAAAGCTGTTTTTTCGAACTTACTGCATACGAACCAATAAGGCAGGCGGCATTCAGTCTCTTGGCCGGATTCATAGATGTGTAATGCACGATTTTCTTATTCGCATGCAACTTGTTGCTCAATTTGGCATTGAGTTTCTGGCAATAGCGATACAGCATGCAAATATTTAGCGGACCGAAATCGTTGTAGAAGTTCTCGTAAACGAAATCATCGTCAATCGAGAAGTAAAGGGTGTTGCATGTGTTCTTTGGTTTGTAGCTTTTTTTGAATGCAACAAAATATAGGCGACCTGGAATGAAGGTGGAAATTTATTGAGTTGAAAGATAAGAACGAATAATGCCGACAATTTCTCCATATCGATATTTATTATGTGTTTCTCTTTTAATTCTTATTTTATTTAAAGTAAATATACACACGATCGATATTTATTTACAATTGGATTACCACCTTCTCAGTCTCGACTATCGTCTCAAATGAAAAAGGATCCGACGACCCTGATTATCGCCTTCACTTCGATTGTGGCAGTCTCAGTGTCGATTGTGGCTTCAAATTCAAGACTAAAAAGGACTTTGCAACTTTACTTTTATCTATATATTTTATTTAACTTTGTATGCGGTTGTGTTTGCTAACATTTGTTCATTTGTTGATCTAGTTATCATATAAATAGGGCGACTTCTCAGCGGGAAGAGAGTCATAGCGCGAAAACTGCTTTTATTATTTAAAAATGGGACCTATAAGCCCTCCTCGCAATATCAGAATATGACTTTTCTGTTTAAAAATAGAGGTGTTTGCGTCAATTTTCAGTTTTTTTTATTTCATTCTTTGGTTTTTTCTTTTCTTGTATGTAAAGAACACAAACTAGAGAGCAGAAGAAAAATAGAATCTTGTTAAGTTATTGATTTTTAATTTATTCGGTTTCTTAGTTCTGAAGGTGTTTTACTTGTACGATGTCAATCAATAAAATGACAAGCGAGCATTTCGAGTGTGCGGTCTGTTAAGATTTAGAATATTCCAAGAAAACTACAATAGTTTGGGGAAAACATATTTTCTAGAATGATTCCTGGGCATTTTCAGGGATAGAGAGTGTGGAATAAGAGGTCCTAGAATAGGGTGTCCTAGAATAGGGAGTCCTAGAATAGGGAGTCCTACAATAGGAAGTCTTAAAATAGAGAGTCCCAGAATAGGGAGTCCTAGAATAGGGAGTCCTAGAATAGAGGGTCTTAAAATAGGGAGTCCTAGAATAGGGAGTCCTAGAATAGAGAGTCCTAGAATAGAGTATCCTGGAATAAGGAACCTAGGGTAATTCTATTATTTGAGAGCCCCACCGACTTTTCTACGCGGTTTAATCTGTATGGCGATGACTGTTACATTGTGTTTGAAGTCTTTAAGTGTGACTTCATTATTTTCATAGGGAGCTCTGGAAAAATACAAAGCTATGAATTGCGTGTGAAACACACACACACACACACACACATTTACATATGTTAAACACAAAGAAACGAAAACCTTGACATTTTGTGACATAAATTGTTTTTTATTTTTACTTACAGAACAATGAAACTCCTCAAAGAGGAAGTCAATGCTTGCTAGACACGAATTTTGTAAACTAAAGTCTGAAGAAGTGAATTCTTTTGCATTTCCTTGATTTTCTATATTTGTGTACAACGTTATCTTCAGTTTGTATATCATATCTTCAGCATTTTTAAGATATATTTATATTTAAGATAAATATAACTTTTTTGCAGTGATTTTGTGAAATTAACTGGACAAAAAATGCCATCAAACATCTCTGGCCGCACTGAGTTTCCGAAAAGAAAATAAATACAAAAAAAGCGAATTAATAAATTTATAAGATATTTATTTATTTTAGATATTTTTATGCCGCTTTAAGCATTTTTCTGTAATTTATTATTTAATTGTTTTCTTTACATTCTCACCTAAAACTGCATCATGCAAGCAATAAAAACCTGAAATACTTTGAACTTTAAAACCCAACAGTTCTAATAATAGAAAAAGCTCAAGAAAGCCAACATTCAACAGAAGAAATTCAGGTTAACATGCAACACAACAGAAAACAAAAAATTTCAAATAAAATAAAAAGTTTTGCTGCAAAAGGAAAACTGATTTCGTTGCAATAAATAATGAAATGTCTTGGATGTAAATTTATTGAGTTGTTGTTGTTGTTGTCTTGTTGTTGTTGTCATAGTTGTTGTATTCGTTATTATTGGTGGGGCAGTTTTGAAGACCGAAAGGAAAGTTAGGACTGCCCCGTCAGCTGTATTATGAAGCAACAGAAACTCACAGAAAGTAAATTTTAAAATTTCCATTTAAGTTTTCAACCATCAGCCAGCCCCGCCTTTGTAGACCGAGCAGCAACAAATGATTGCAACTGACAGCAATTGTTGCTGAGGCATGCTAACACACTAAAGAGAGACACACTGAAGAGAGACACACTAAAGAGAGACACACTGAAGACACACACACACACACACACACACACACACACACACACACACACACACACACACACACACACACACACACACACACACACACGCACACACACACACACACACACACACACACACACACACACACACACACACACACACACACACACACACACACACACACACACACACACACACACACACACACAGAGCACTCACCGCGTTGTATTTCCGAAGCCGAAGCCAGCAGATCGCTGTTGTCATCATCCATTATGACGGCAAGTGATGAGCTTCGCTGCGTCGATAGCAGCAACAACAGCAGCGAAGGCGGCAGGCCAGCCACCAAAAATCACACTGGAGCGCAGCAGCAGGCACAGCGACGATGATATCTGCTGATGGACGTGAGCAAACGCAAAACGCTGCCGCACGCATACACACGATACACGAAGATAGAAAAACAAAAAAGAAAGCAAAAACAACAGCAACGACAGGTGAGAGCGACTGCAATTGTTGCTCGCTCGAGTTTCTGTTTGGAGTTTTTTTTTGCTTGTAAATTGATTTTGTTGCTCTCTCCTTCCTCGTCGTCTCCTCCCTCGTCGTCTCCGCCTCTTTCAACAGACGATGAAAAGCCAACAATTTAAAATTTGAATTTTAACTGAAATCATTCGTGTGAATATGCTGTCGTGCTGTCAAACGACTGACTCTGACGTACGCCTCGGCAGTTGTGGCAGTCGGCTTCTCCGTTCGCTGCTGTTGCAGCTGTAGAAAAAAAGCTGGTGGCACGAGCGCATGTGTAAACTACACAACTTTGGAATGCTGTTGCTGGTGTTTTTGTCGTGTTTCCACTTGATTAGGAGCGACAGCAGCAGTTGACGATTGCGTTGCGTTCATTGACGACTGAAAGTTCAAGTTTTTGATTTACGATATTTTAATGGCAGGCAGCGGCAGCAGCAACGACAACAGCAGCAGTTTTTGTGGTGTTGCCAACTTAATTTTAATATCCACAGCTAGTTTTTCCAATTTACAATTACAACGAGATGATATCAGCAGCGCTTCAGCAATCTTCAAAATGATATAAGCGGCGGCGTTAATTGCCTGCACTCGTTAGATGTTGCACTCGTTAGATGTTGCACTCGTTAGAAGTTCATGCAATTTTGTTTCTTCGGCATTCTAATTTGCGTTCTTAAAGTTCGGCAGTTCGGCGGTTCGACTTTCTTCCGTTGAAGGAAATCCACGTGTTCAGCTGTAAAGAGTATTAAAAATATCAAATTTAATTTTTTTTTTTTTTTTTTTTTTTTTTTTTTTTTTTTTTTTTTCCTACATCAGAGTTCAGGAGCTGCTAAGCTTCAAAACTTTTTTGTGCTGATAGCACGAGCTCCTGTTAAGTGGGTTGATAGAGGGAGGGGAGTGGAAAGTTGTTTTTTTTTTTTTTTTTTTTAAACAATAATTAATTGCAGAAATTAATATTCTTACTAAAAATTAATCACGCTAAATTGTGTGCAGAATTTCAAGTTCAAGCTTTCAGTGATGAATGCTGAATGAATGGCCGATTCTTCTCAATAAATAATCTAACCTCACCTTTTTGCTTTCCATGTTCCACCCACATGCATGATATTTCAAAAGAGAGAAACTGATGCGAGTATCAAAGTCAAATTGCTGATACGCAATAGAAAATACGCAAGAAACAAAATAGAAAATACACAAGAAACAAAATAGAAAATACACAAGAAACAAAATAGAAAATACACAAGAAACAAAATTATCGCAAAAATCTCCGATTTCAAGCCAGAAACAATAGAAACGAGAAATAACAAAAATTCTATCAACCGCTGAAATAATAACTTTTATTTTGAATTAAAGTATTAAGAAATAATCATTATTTTTTAATAATATTTTTATAATCGAATTTTTCAGAATTAATCTAAATTACATTATTTTGCTTGTTTTAATTTTATTGTTTAGATTACTATTTAAAATAAGTAATGTAATATAATTAATAATATAATAATTGTAATATAATTAGTAATATATTACTTTAATATTATAAAGTACTTTAAATACTTAAGTTTGCTTTAATTATAAAATAATTAGTAATATAATTTATTTTACTTTCACATTATATATCAGCAGCTATAAAATTATCAGGATGAAAGTAATCGCAATATTTTTTCAGTCTATAATCGTAATCCAATGTTATAGATTACCATTACAGTGAATCTGTAATCGTAATCCAATTTTATAGATTACTCTTAGAGTTAAAAATATTAATGTGGATGCAATTATTTTGATTATTTTATGAATGCACGCTAATAAGTAGTTAAAAAGTACGTTAGTTTTCTGATTACTTTTACAACAACTATGCAAAAAAGTAATCTGAAGATTAACCTAGAAACAATCAAAGTAATGTTATTAAAATAATAATTTTAAAAAGTAAAGTAAAGAGTAATCAACTCAAAAAAACTAAATTAAATAAGTAATTTTAACCTTTTCATTAACTATTTGGTGTTTCTAGTAGGTTTTCTATCGAAATTCTTTATTGCAGAGGCTTAAATTATCGAATATAAATTGCAATAAAAGCAAAACTTTTCTCGCTCAACTTCACACGCCCCCACCGACCCCTCCACCCCTCCTCACCCTTACTAGTTATGGCGGAGAATACGCAAGCGAAGAGAAATTTTTATAACTGAAGAGCGATATAAAGTGAAGAAGAAGCAGAAGAACTGAACGAGTTCAAATGCAAACAATCGCAACACACTTGAAACTATTTATCACGGTTTCTGTGAAGACCAGCAACTGCGAAAACAAACTGAAATACTTTTAAAATGTAATTTGAGTTTTTTTTTTTTTTTTTTTTTTTTTTTTTTTTTTGGGTGTGTGTGTGTGATATATTTGTGGTTAAATTCATCGTATTTTGCAGTACGTTTGCATATTTTAAATATCCTCCTCCATTAAATACAAAAAGTGAGATTCTACGAAAGTGAGATGCTCCGAAAAATAAAACACAACAATCACAACGCTTTCAGAGCGATTGAAGGCGGTGTGAAAAATCCAAAGTTTGATATAGGAAATTGAAGCGAAATTAAGTCCGCAATAAAGTAAAAAATTAAATTAGAAAACCTCAAGAGCATCATCACGTTGCATGAATTCAATTATCTGGCGAACGATTCTCTGACTGAAAGCTAGCATTTTGCGCTGACATCACGCAATCGCCAAGTTAATCAATAATCAATTTATGCAAGTATTACGCGCACAAATAAATGGGAGAGTTTAATTTGATGCTTCTGTGTTGGGTTTTGTTGGTTTGGTTTTGTTGGTTTTGTATTCGATGGCGTTCTATAAACTAACCTTGAACACTCACGCACAATCGGGGTCCCCTTAACCTGTTTTGCGCGAGTAACTAAATACTGAGCAACTAAATACTGAGCAACTAAATGCTTGAGTAACTAAATGCTTGAGTAACTAAATACTTGAGTAACTAAATACTTGAGTAATTAAATACTGTTACATACACATACGTAGCACATAGACATCAACCACAAGCGTATTCTATACATCGATGTATTTCATGGTGTTAATCAAACCAAGTTTAAACTAAATTGTGACTACAACTGGAAACTTAAAACTCTTAATTCACATAAAAAGCTACATTTTTTTTCAGTATTGAAAAGTAAAGGATTCCCTAAATATCCTCCGCTCACTTTTTTTTTAATTACATATTTTTCTCTTTCTCTGTTTTTATTTTTTCCAACTCTTTTCCACCACCCACTTGTTCAAAATCCCAAGATTTTTCCCCATAATTCCAGCACACGAACCTCTATGATGTCATTAATTTTCAGAGAAAAAATGTTCTACATAAACTTTCCCCCCCCCCCCCCCCGCCCGCCACAACCCACTCAATCTTTTACTTACTACTTTGCGTGAAATGAGTGTGTGAGCTCCTCTGCTCTCGCTGCTCTTTAAGTGTTGAGTTAAGCAATTAACTAGAGCTTTAATAAAATTTACACGAGTGCTTAAAAGGTAGTCAACTGTGTGGGTGTGCAGGTGAAAACTAGAAATAGGATGAGATAATTTGCGAGAGGCAGGGCGAGAGCGAGGGAAATAATGAGTTACATGTGGTGAGGAAATGCATTGCAACTTCTAAGGTTGCCAACGATTTTGAAATGTCAGAAGTGATTTACATTAATTCAAATAAACTTCTTAAACATCAAAGTTGTTAGGAGAGAAAAATTGTTCTTTCTCCTAAAGTATCGTAAACTTTTACTATATTATTTGATTGTTTAAAGGTTGAAAATTTAGTTTTAAAAACTTTGAATAGTTGTGAGTGTGCGTTTCACGCTTTATTTTTTTATTTCATAGTTTTCTATTTTTCAGAAACCTGATCGTTAAACTTCTCTAATAGTTGTCATCTCTAATAGTTACCATCTCTGATAATTATCATCTCTGACAGTTATCATCTCTAGTAGTTATCATCTCTAATAGTTGTCATCTCTAATAGTTGTCATCTCTAATAGTTGTCATCTCTAATAGTTATCATCTCTGAAGATGATCTCATCGTATTCTTCCCTCCAAATAGGTGTCATCATTAATTTGATGTTGATTTCTCGCGTAGTTAAGTGAATAATTGCACTACAAGTTATAAGATATTTTCGTTAAGAAGGAAGAAAAATGAAGCGTAAAAGCAATAACCGAAAAACAATAAAGTCACAATAAATAATAATTTATTAACTTAACTTGAGATTAAAAGTGGGCCGAAGAACAGTTAAGACGTCATTTACGATTCTTCAAGTTGTAGACAAAAACGCAGAAACACTTTATAAGGTAGAGATAAATTCTGCTGATAAAAAAATAAATGGAAGAAGCGAATTGGTACGAAAACCTCATCATCGTCCTACATAAAAACTAACTTAATAAATCAAACATTAAAATGAAGAAATAAGAAATGAGAAAAGTTATATTTCTATGGTGAAAATGGACATTAAAAGCGCGCCAAAAATTTGAACCATAATTGTGCCGCCACTGAACAATAAAAAAACGGATGAACGGAAAAGAAAGAAGAAAAAGAAAAAAAAAACACAGCAACAGCAAGAACAAAAAAATCAAAAAAAAGCAGAAACCAGCGAAAACATCAAAGAAGAAAACTAAAAACAAAATTATAGCCGGTTTTTCAGTCCAAGTTAAAACGACGTTTTGCTGCTTGCAATTCTGGTTCGCAAAAATTGTTTGAAACGTCAGTTTAAACGTACACTGGAAAAATTCAGGTATAAGCAAACCTAAAAAGCAAATCAATGAAAAATGTAATAAGAAAAAATTACAGCAGAAACAAAACTTTAAATTATAAAAGAATTTATTTGAAAACAAAAACTAATTTTGTGTAAAATGAGTACAAAATAAAAACTCGTGAAACCCAGTAATGAATAAAATTAAATTTTATGTGCTTTGTGAGGAGTAGAAACTGTCAGGAAACCAACGACCTTGAAAATATTACTAAAAACAGCAATTAAAAATAAAAATAACTTAAAAATAATAACGAAAAATATAAAATTTGCACGATTCGTTTGCTCGTTGAAATTTTGCTAAATCGTCAGCGATGCGTTAAATTTGAACAGCAAAACACTGAACGCCGCCGCGTTGAATTTTTATCTTTACAACGCGACCATTAAAAACGCGTTAGATGAGATGCACAAGTCAAAAGAAGAATGAGAGTGCATTTTGTAAAGTTTATAAGTTAATTAAGTGAATTTTCACTATTTGTAAATGATTAAAATTCTTAAAGTCTTTACAAGTTTAAGTAAAACATGTAATTCTACTATTAATTAAATGAAATCACATGTAATTAAAACTCTATAGTTAATCTAATTGGAATCTAAGCTTATTTAATTATCTAAATTTATGTCATTAAAAAGTAAATGAAATTGAACTTGTTTCAAGTAAAACGGTTATAATATTGTAAATAATGTAATTTTCATTAAAAATGCCTTTAGTTGTTTAAAAATTTTAACGTTTCTCACTTTTTCTAATTAACTAAATCACGTTTAACATAAAAATATTTGATTTTCCAACGAAATTCACTTTCTATCAGATTCCAAAAACCAAAAGTCACAAAAACCACAAGAGTCTGTTTTATTAGTTTCGCCAAATTATGAAAAAACTATATAAACAATTGCGAGAAAACCATCTGCGGTTCAGGTGGAGTGGGCGCAATCACACCGCAACCACGACAGAATATTTTATATAAAGGTAAAAAGATATTAAAATAAAACTGATGAAAAACGAGATATCGTATAACACGAGAGAGTTTTTTAAAAATTAGCAAATTTCGAAGTCGAGGGGGAGGAAAATAGAAATGGAAGGGATTGAAGTCAGTGGTTATTAATGGTTCCACGGTATTAAAAAAAAAACCAAAAACAGAGTTTACTTGTACTTCATTCAATATGGATTAAACGCATTCATACATTTAAGTGTGAAAAGCCGGAAAAGGGCGAAATGGAGCACCGGAAAACCCGATCCCAATCCTTCTTTATTCTTGCCACTCAGTCGGTATAACGTACAGTTTTTGGGTCAAGGAATTTATGTATAAACACTGCATGTGGCCCACTGGTAGGGTGAGTCTTGAAAATTGGAATGAATGTGTTGTTGCTCACTGCAAAGAAAACAACGCAACACCGGGTATTTTGCATGTTAAAAAGAAATTATTTAAGTTACACACTCGCAATCTCAGTTTTTTTTTTTTAACAATATCTTATCGTAGAATTTAATTAAAGAGGGGTTTGAAATGGAAGAGTAATTAAAAAATTATACAATTGAGTATTTTGCTCTATTTAGACTTGCTTTGCGTTGAAAAAATACATTGTATAGCAAAATTTATAGTGAATATATCTTCAAGGAGTTCTTTTTAGTCGAATTTATATATTTTATTTATATATTTTATTCACCAAAGTAACGCGTATCACAGTCCAAAGTCACCATTAGTAAGTAACCGACTGAAATAATTAATAAAACAATTAAAAAAACTACAAAGTAACGTAGTGTTTGCACATTTGAATTGATGAATAAAACATTATTAACAAAAGCTACGAAAAAACTCAATAACGTAATATGAAAGTTTCTGCATTTAATGGATGGATTATTAAAAACAGCAGTGTAGTTTGCTCAATTAGTTATAATAATTTATTGCGAAACTATTTTACCCAGAGAGATTGAAAACTCTTATAATAATTTCCATTTAAAATTCTGAAACTTACCTTCGATTAATTTCGATTAATTCCAACAATTACGTTGCAGCACTCAAATTTTATCAGAAGACTCTGCAAGGAAAGAACAAATTTCACAATGATAAAAGTTTGACTGACAAATTGTTATTATTATTATCTTATGTTATTATCTTATCGTTATCTTACAGAGTTTTATGTACCATATGGTGTACAGAGTACAGAATTATTAATAAATCTTTCGTTATACGTGCAGTTTTCAGAAATTCGTCATGAAAATGTTGACAAATGACATTCTTGATCATCGACGACTGGATGAGTACGAGACCAATATTCTGGAAAATCCTTTACGAAGACACAAACGCCTCATATTTAGCGCATTCCTTTCATATTCTAAAATCCGAAAATTCATACCGTAAGTAAACTTTCGTTTTTAGTCGACCTCTTCAATATAACAATCAGTGTGTCACAAAATGACGTAAGAATTCCTATTTACACACTTTATGTCTTGGCGTAAAATTGGAATTTTAGTGCAACAAGCGCTTTCCTTCGGTCGGTCGGTCGGTCGGTCGGTAGGTCTGCACTTGCTGGCCCAGTGTGCTGGCATGAACTGTACCAAAGTTCAACGTTCATCCTCATTAGTAGTCGCAACGTGTCGGCATACATATTTTCGACATGACTACCAACACAGCCAAGTGTTCTTCTTTTTCTTTCGTTCTTTTTGTTTTTGGCCTTCTGTTGCTAACCACAACTAAAGCTTGGAAAACATTTAACATTCTATTTTTCTGTTTTTTAAAAGAAGGAAAGAAAAGTTTAAAAGAAGGTGGTGTACAAGGAGATTTGGGTGTAAAGGAAAATTAAGGTTAAGAAGTTCAAACATTGAAAAGGAGGAACTACAGTCGGCAGGAGAGAAGCCGAGGAAAAGTTTCGGAAGGAAGGAGTGTCAGCGGGTTGGATGATTGTAGGCTGAGAGTCAGGCTAACTAACCGGAACGGTCGGGAATCATTTTGTAAGTGAAATTCCTACGCAAAAGTAGCGAAGTCAATGCATTCGTGTTCAAAAAACCTTTCATATTTCTATTTCACAAAACCCTTACTTTTACAAATACTGACTGAATGCGCAATATTTACTCTTTGCATGAATATTTTCAGTTCTAGAGTTTTTTTGCAGGTTTGACACCAAAAACAAACACGCATGACTAACAACGATTTCCGTTGGAAAGATAAAGAAACACACGGATTCTCCACTGGCAAGACTTGTAATTTCAGTAAAATTGAATATGAGAAAATTGTTGATTCGCCCGACATAAATATCTGAGCTAATAATAAATCAGAAAACATAAACAGAAAGCAAATCCATAAGAAGACTTTAGTCTTTGGCCGGTCCAAAGTCTGAGCACCCTACACCCGCAAAGTAAAAACTATGTTAGGAAGCATTTAAAGGCTTCAGTGAAATACTTTATAACTGTTTAAGTGGGAGAGTCACACCCGATTTTGGGAAAATCGTGCTAATATCGGAATTAAAATTCGTCTTAATATTACCGCGTATGAAAAATGTACTCGTAGAATAAGAAGAAGAAGAAGAACACTGTGAGCAATAACTTCGATATTCGGATTTCGTGTCGTGACAACTTTTGTATGAGTGGGCGGACCACGCCTATTTTTTGGTAGATCTTTTGATAGTCTTGCTCTATATTCTAGATTAAAATTTCGTCTTTATATCTCATACCGTTTATGAGACATTCATATTTTTAAAAAAAGGTCTTTATATTTAATATGAAAGGTGGGCGTGGTTATCAACCGATTTCGACCCATACCAAACTGCTCTATATAACCAAAAATATTTGTGCCAAATTTCATCGCAATATCTCTTTCCGTTCTCCCGAAATCGTGATTTCAACGAATAGATAGACAGACAGCCAGACGGACGGACTGAGTTAAGACGACTCAGAAGGTGTCACTGAGCAAGATATATAATTTTCTATATTTATCTTGTCTCCTTCTCTCCGTTAAAAATGGAAGAACAAAGTGAATATAGCCTCTCCCTTCTGGTGTAGGGTATAATAAACGAAAACATCAGAAAAGTTTATAGAAAAAACAAATCGTGTTTCTTCATTGATAAAATATACAGCAAATTATAGTGATAAATAATGATTAGTAAAAATATTTATAAGGAAATTGATGTCTTAATGTGATCAAATTTCAATTGACTTTTCATTTTACTATACAACACAATAAAGAAAAGCCTAATATGATATGAATTAATGCATGAAAATAGAGAGGAAAATTGAAATGCGGAAAGTAGATAATAATTGTAGGTTGAAATATTTAATGATGTCAATGAACTGCGACCAAAAAAACTGCTCGCGTGATATTTTCCTAAAACGAGCAGCATATTAAAAAAGAAAAAGCTGCGCAGTGCGAAGTGAATGAGGAAAAAGAATAATAAAATAACTAAACGGGAAAAATTAAGTGAGAATATTATTTTCTTTTGATCACAGATAGATAGAAGAAGGAATAGCGATCTGTACAGTGGAATAAAAATTTTCGAATTCGTCTATTTGATAATTCCAATCCATATTTACGTATTTTTTTAATTTTCTAAGAATTCGTTTATCTAGAAAAAATGCTGAAATTTACTGAAAAAATGCCAAATTTCACAATTTTCTATTTGAAAATTACTTGCTCTTCATATCGATTTCATTACTTGTCCTCCATTATCGATTCAAATATCTCCCGTATTGACTGTTTTAAATATGAGTATAATAAATATGATAAAATGACGTGTACATCCGTTGTGTTGCATCATGCCGCTCCTCTCTATTGCACTTCTTACCAGTCCACTAAATGTCTGTCAATTTACTGGCAGCACTCGATACAGTTTTCGTTCTGTTTAAGGTTACTGCAATTTCAATCCATCACAATATATTGACATCGTCGAACATACTGGTCGTTGTTGGATGCTTTGAAAAAGTTGACTGGATGATGGTTTGAGAAAACTAAGAAAAATCAATTGTTCGATTTTCTATTGAGAGTTTTTTTTCCGAAGCGTGTTCAAAACGTGTTAAAGTAATACAAAAATAAAAAATAAATAAAAAAGGCAGTAAATTGAAAGTAAAAGAGAAAGAATGAAAAAGCAAGTACATCTTTTAAAAGGAAATTTCACTTGGATTACTTCAAAAATATAACTGGTAGCGCACTCAGAAAACGAATGTTATTAGAGTTCAGATTCTAGAGTATCGAAAAACCTTCAACTTTTCAATTATCTAAGCTTTTCAATATTTAAACTTTAACCAGCACCAAAAATAAATGGAAAAATAATTGAAACATCAAAGCGATTAGGTGAAAATTCCTTTTAAAGGTGTTTCATCAAATCAAAAGCCTATTTATATATTTCGCCTAAAAAGCGAAAGTCTTTTGAAAAGTTGATTTAATATTGTAGGGATATAACTACATATTAATTCCGTCGTTTCACTTTTAAATGAACTCCTCATAAAAAGTTGGGAGTGTTTTTGACTTGATTGATTTTATAACCCTTTTAACCTTTACACTTTTCAAGAACACTCAAGGACAAGAAATCTTAACTCAATTTATAGTAAGTGCAATATTTCATGGTTTCAATTTTCTACTTCATGTTGTTAGCTAGTTGGTTGTTGGTTGCTTTTTGCAAATGCAACAATTTGAGAGAAGTTGAAGGGAAGTAGAGGGTTAGCAGGGGAGGTCACCCACCATCCTGAGTGTTTAGAATGTCCGGATAGCTTCGCTCTCATCTGCCATTCAAGAAAAACCTCTTGTGCTTTTATGCTTTGGTGGATTTCCTCTAAAGTTGGTATCACACACACGTATATAATCCTTGCAAAGTATTCCAATTTATTTCCTCCATGGCATTCACATGGGGATATAAAAATCAACCGCCATTTGATGGTTGTCACTAGCCTATCCTTTCCATTTGTCCCACCTAGCGTTGCCGTTGATGTGAAATCAGTAGATATTGTGGAAACGAGAATCAGTAGATATTGTGTCAAGTTTCATTTTTAACAATTTAGCTCGATAATAAAGACGAAAACTTTCGACTTTGAGCATCTGTAAGTGAAAAACTTTTACTATTTAACTATTAACTATTTCAAAACAAAATCAAATGTTCTCTTCATGTAATATAATCGGATTTTAAGTTTGAAGTTGCCGGATACACCAGGTTAAGGGATTCTGACCTGTGATTGGAAGCCATAGTTTCTAAATAGGATTTCGGGTGTAGAAAAATTGTGATTGTGCATTTTATGTCCGCTGATATCGAGGGAAAAGTAGTCTGATGTCTGACGAAGACATAAGCGGTGCCAATATTTTAGCATAACTTACTGATTTTTACTGATTTCACTTTGAAACGAATGATCAATATTTGATGATCACTATTTACTTACCAAGTCACTAAATGACTCATTGACTGACTAGCGTACATAACGAATTCACAGATAGTGCGTACAAAGAAAGATATAAAACTGATTTTAACATCCATTTCTGAAAATGCAAGTGCGTTGTATGTTTTTTCGCCGATAAATACTCGTATGAACGCAAACGTTGTTCCTTCCGCAGGAAGCCTACAGGCGATATTCAGTGTGGTAGCAATATAAAAACAAAAACGGCATCCAACTCGGCAAATTGATATGAAACATTTATGTGGAGGAAGGAGAAAAAGAATGTTAAAATGAGCAAAAAAGGCCTACGAGGAGGGACTTTATGCATCACAATAATTGTATGCATCACAATAATCATTGTTTCCTTATCTTTTTTTGTTTCAAGTCTCTGCTTGTGATGGCAAAAATATTGGTCATGAAAAAAAAAAAAAAAAATAAAACAAAGAAAAGACATCTTCGTTTACATCTATTTTTGTAAATACAGTCAGTGTACTGAATGGTTTTGTGTTGAATTCTGTGGTGATGAATTCGCATATCCTTGAATCTCTTTTATTTTATATATGAAACGAAGCCGAATTTGAGCGAAAGTGTTTTATTTATGATTTAAAACTCGTAAAGTTTTAATGTCTTTATTGATTCCGGTAGTTGAAATGGTATTGAGGTTAAAAAAATCGGTTTAAAAAATTATTTTTAGTATAAAATTATTATCATTTAATCCATTCATATTTAAGTATAAAAATATGCTCATTAAATGCCCATCAAATTTATCATATCAATTATTTAACTGACTTAACCTGAGATTTAACTGATTTAACCTGAGATTTAACTGATTGACTCTGAGATTGAACTGATTTAACCTGAGATTTAATTGATTTAACCTCAAATTGAACTGATTTAACCTCAAATTGAACTGATTTAACCTGTTTTTACTTCAGAAATCTCCAAAAGAAGGGTCAAATGAAGTTGGAAATGCAATATTTAAAACTAAAATAAGAGTTTCAAACACGACCACCATATCCAAAATTAATTCTTCTTTCTTTCTTCTTTTGCTTAACTAAATCCAGACCCAAAACTATTTTATTTTATACAAACCGCATTACTGATAAGATTTGAAAACATGCAGGTTGTGGTTATTGTGGGGCGATACTTTCACGATGGGAAAAGTAGAAAAGGCACCTAAATTCACCAAGATAGCATTCAATTGTTTATACAGTGTGCACAGAGAGAAAAAAATTACTAGATGTTTATAATCCCTTCCATCGCCAGCGGGAAAACTGTTAAATTACATAAAACTCAGAGATTTTTTGTGTTTCCTTCTTTATTTTTCCACTCTTTCAACCTTTCAATTAACTTTTTCACTGAACTTTATTTGATGATTTCACAATTGATTTATTTGATCATTTTTATTTAAGACAAATAATTCAATAGCTTTTATTTATGACAAATAAATTAGATTCAAAGATAGTCCTGAACTCCTATCAGAGAAAATTCCAATTTAGAAAAAAAACAAAGCAATTCAAGAGAAACCACATAGAAAATTTTCCTCAAATTAAGTTCACATTTTTTCCAGTGTATGTATGTATATTGAACACATTTTCATATTGGACTGCCAGATATGAAATGGTATTTACTTGTGTTTGTTTTCTGAAATTTGAAAAAACAAGTAAGAGTTTATCTATAATATTTATGATTTTCTAACAAAACTAGCATTTTTGTTGGGATTACTAATAGCAATGCGATTTACGTGAATTTCTCAAGTGGCATTTTTGTAAATTCCTTCATGTAATTAATGATCGCATTTAATTTAATGTAATTATCGTAAATATTTTATTTGAAAGATTCCCATGGTAATTTTGAAGGCAATTTGGTAAGCGAACCGAATTATTACAGAATTTGTAGAACGTTGAGTTGGCAACCATAAGTTGCTGCGTTGAAATGTTTTTTGCTCTAGCCAAGCTTGGTAAACGGGAAAATTCGTTATCATCTCCTTGTTTTGACCAAAACAATTCAAATGTATTTGACAATTATTTGCAAACGAATGTCAACAAAATGGAAGCGGCAAGAGCTTCCACTGGGATTTTAATGGAAAAGTTTTAATTTTTTTTCCCTTTGTATTCATTGCGTTCCAATAGATGCTCCCCCGCCCACAAACAAGAATCGGGAACAACGAAATTCGAGAATGATTCGTTTCTAGGATTTATACCAGTTCTTAATTAAATAAATTACTATTTTAATATTTAACCTTATAACTTTAACTTGCGATCATAATGTCTACCTTGTGATTTGGACGAGATGCCGCTCTTTGATGCTCTGCTCCACTTTTACACTGTTTTTTTTTTCGTTCCACTTAAATTTTCTCTTTAAAAATTTCCTGTTCATTGCATTTCTTTTTACCAATAAATTGCACAATTTAGTTTGTTCTGTTTGCACTTCCTTTACCGAAAATATTTACGAAATATATTATTGCATTTTTATAGATTTTAGAAAATTAAAGTTCCCGAAACCAACAAGCCAATCGACAACGTCCGTCGCCGACAAGCTCTAATTTTCATCTTCTGCCAAGTTGGAAAAAATTATTGGAACTCGAAAGTGAGTATGGAAAAGATTATTTGACAATCGAGTTTCCAGTTGAGCCCCCAATTGGAAAAGATGCGTTCGAGAAATAAAGTAATAAAAGCCGTGACATGTGAGCTACGTAAACAGAGCGTTCCAAATAAAAATTTAATAATTCACCCAAAAAGCAATACAAACTTTATATCAAAATAAAGCTTTTTTAAAAGTGCTTCTTTAAATTTCTATTCTAAATGATGCTTGTGGATGTCTCGGGGGCGTGGCGTAATATCTGCAGTTTATGGGCCAAACATCAGTCAGTTCCTCATATCTATTCGTTTTTAAATGCGTGTCACAGACAACAAGCTGTCATTTAAGAAACTTATTAAAGTATTTTAATAGCCGAAATATAGTTTCCAATATTTGGTTTAATAAAAATTGTATACGTAAGATTTTCGTGACAAGTTTTAATTTCCGTGGGTCTTTATGAACACTTTTTGAAAGCAAAAATACAGTAAATTTTGTTATTGCTGTGGGATTTCTAACTTGAGAAATGCAAAGTGGAAACTTTTAATTTGGTAAGGCCGTGCTTACGCTATCGAGCATACTCGAGAGGTAGGACTTTTTTGTTGTTGTTTTGTGTGTAAAAGAGAGAATGGGATTTTTTCCGTTCTCAACACAACGCTCTCACATCGAGCACGAAAACTCGACACATCGAGCACGAAAACTCGATGTAGCCTACAACAAGCACGTGGATACACCGGTGTTGCTTATATTGTTAATAAGCAAAAAGTATTGGAAAATGTAGTGAAAGGTATGTAAATGTAGCAAATATACATAGTAAAAAAAGCAAGTCTGTGTTGTGTGTTTTTTTGCAATAATTTCTTGCTTTCAATAGCACTGGCTGTGAATATAAGATTCGTATTATTGGTTGTGCATACAAGATATAAGTGATGCGGACATTATATTGCATTTTAAGCTCGCGTATTGTATTTAATTTCACGTATTCCTATTAATATTACTATTTTCCGTGCTAGTTTTCATATAAAAAGTATTTTTCTTGGGATCGAGAAATAACTCATAAGGCACTCCAAGCATGGTGGGAATTTAACTGTCTAGCGTAAACACGGCGTAAGGGAAATGAAAATCAAATCTCCCTTGTGCAGCAAAGAAGTTGTCCTTGTTTAACATGTAATTTTAAAAAGCCCTAAAAAGCTTTTCTATAATTAAAATTTATTTTTGTTTTTAAAAGCTGCCATCTGGAATACGCAATGAAATGCTCTCTTTCTCCGAAACGTTCGAATTAAAATTTTCCACGAGGAATGTGGAATGTCCTCGTGAAAATTTTGTGAATATGAATTCAATGAATAATGTCCCGTCGGCAAATCAGTCGCGAGCAAGTAAGACCGAAATTTTTCTGTATTGAAAACTATATTTTTGGCCACAATATAATATCTGGCTTCATAAAATCATAAACGGTTTTTAGTATTAATTGTAATTTAGAAATTTTTTACTTCTTCGGCATTTAGTTTTACTTTACTCGCCATTGTTTTCTTCGGCTATTCGAAGGAATGTTAAATGCATTGATAATTAAGCTTCAATTAGCGAAATAAAAACTGTGAGAGCAATTTTATATTCCCACGGAAATTCTAATCCCATATTAACTAAAAATGAACCCACAAATCTGGCAACTACATTTAAATTTCTTGGTTTTCTTTTCCATTTCGTCGAAAGCTTCGTTGAAAGTCTCCGCCAGGAGGAGAGTGTAATTAATAGTCGGAGTAATAATTTCTTTCATTAATTATTTTGTGGGCATTGTAAGAAAAAAGCAGCTATAGAAATTAATGCTTGATTTTATGATTTGAGAAGAAACCCAGAAAATACAGGAATTGAATAAAAACCAGAGCCCTCGAATTTTCTTGTCATCAACACTGGAGGAAAAAGAAGAAGAAGAGGAAGCAAACAAAGTAGCACAGGTGAATATTTTATTGATATATTTTGGAAAAACTGGGAAAAACTAGAAAAATTTTTTCATTTATTTCGATATTTTTGGTTTCTATCATCTTTGTTTAAAATTCGTTGTATTAAATTTATGCTGGAGCTGGAGCAGAAAGCGGAACGGCCATTCAAAATTCCACCAAAGAGAAAAGTTGATATCCGTATAGATTTCCACAATACAAAACGCAAGAGAATTCATAGAGAACCGAAAAATTTTTCTCGACAACAGTCACAAAATTTAATGGAAGAAGTCATTGTGTTGAGTAGCGATAACGATTCGTCCTCAGACATGGATGTGGATTCAGTTGATACCGATATAGATCAGATTGTTCCCAAGGACAATGAAACGTAAGTATACACAACAAGATGGGTTAGTTAAAAGTGTGTGTTGATGCTGGCAGATGACGTTTAAATTTTTTTTTATCGTTGGAGTGATTAAATTCACCTCAACCTTCTTTAATTTTATATAAACCCTCAAGTTTGGTGCGCGATTTGGTTACCACAGTATATTAATATTAGTTGCATCTCAGATGGAATTCACAAATTTCCCCAGCAGGCAAGCAAGCAGCTTTGGTTGCCAACGCCAATTCCCAGGAAAATACCACTTCCCTCACTTCCGAACCCACACCACTTATTGCTAATTGCAAATTAATACGATAATAAAGATAAATTATGAATAAATTCAGAAGTACCATTAAAATTCCCCAATTTGGTTTGATGTTGCTTTAGCTGTTCTTTTTTTTTTTTTTTATTTATTTTTTTTTTAAACATCAAAACAATACGAATGAGTCATTAGTGTGGCTTTAGGCACAGCGTGTCTGAATCAGGCCGAAGTTGCCAACTCATTTCAAGCATTTTCTCCGTCGCGCCTACTAGAAATTTCTACAAAAATGTTTCTGTTAAATTTAAAATATCGGTGCGGATTCCAACCACAACCTCTGAAAAATCCCACATGTGGGGAGAGATCTACAAAATTGTGGCAAATATGACAAATATAAAAAAAGTCTGACTCTGAACACAGAGCTTTGATTGGTTTGTTTTGATTCTACAAAGTCATTTTGAATTCATTTATTAGTTTATATTCCACAATTTGTTTTAATATTGCATGAAAAAGTGATACCGTTTGCTTGGAATCGAAGCCATTAATTCTCTGTTTAACGGAAAATCTGCAGTTAGCAGTTAATTTCTTTTAAGAGCTTGATTAGAAGCTAAATTTTTGCTACAACGCCATTTTAGAATACTGTAGATAAAATTTCCTCTATAAAAGCTTTGTAAATCTCTTGTTAATTTGTATTAATACGCCTACTAGTTAGTTACAAGCTTGAAGTTACTAATTTCCTTTTTGCAATTTTATAAAGAAAATCTGCATTTGTAAGAGAAAACGCTAATAAATTAAATTCTTACCTTATTTGGTAAGCTGGATAAGAACAACTTTCATACATAGCAAATTGTAGAGGGGATTTCTGGAATTCTATTGAGAATGAAATACTTACAATATATTCAGTATTTGCATTTTGCACGAAGACATCTTTTTGGTTTTCTCTTCTAATTAGAATTATTCTCTCTTAAATATATTAAACTGTTCATTTTTATATAACTTCCTCTCTTCTATTTTTAATTAGTCAAAAATATTTACCACCGTCAGATGATTTCCTCAATTGACGTTAACTAAACCAACTTTCGTCGTTGCGCGTAGCATAAACAAACGCCTACGAGTTGTCATAAAAATAAACTTGTTAAAATCATTCATTAGACATTATATAACATTAATATTCTGACACTTTCTCTTTTTTTAGCAAACGAACTATTTTTGCATTGTAAAAGTTTGCATCGTCCTAAAAATATCTTTGTTTCCTTATTTATATTCTACTGTTCACGTCTTTTCATACGAAAATAGTGCAGTATATATCTCGAAAATCCGTGTGAAAAGATTGTTTCGCATCAGTGCATCCTTCATCTCCACTCAAAGGCTGTTTCCTCCATCTGTCATAAGTTATTTTCCCTGCAGTGCGTATCATATTTTTTAAAATGTTAAATAAACTACTGATGAAAATATTTTAAAATTGATATTTACGGGATTTGCATGCGTTTGTTTGAGTTATTGAACTTTGTAAGTAAAAATGGAAGAAACAACCCATTGTAATGCGCGAAACCTTAAGAAAACATAAACTTCTACGTTGTACGTACCTGAATTGATGATAATTAAAAGCATTTCTACTTCAAATTGACACGAATTGAAACTCGTACGCAACCTTTGAAAATGCCAACACGAAAAAGTCAAAGCAACAAATATTGAAATCACTCACCTATATTATGTGGCTTATTTTTAAGTTAAATTTTTTTTATTTCTCAAACTCCAATTGATTGATGTCATTGAACGAACTTGACTCATACAATGTGTGATTTAAAAATATTTTTTGTTGAATCTCTTTATGGTTCTAAAATTGGTTTTATTGTAGTTAATTTGTGTTTTTAGGTTATACAATTGAGAAAATGAGGGCAGATGATTTTCTGATCTAAAATTTCTTGCCTTACTTTAGTCATCTGAAAGGTCAGCGGTGTAAGATTAGTTTAGTGATTAATTGTTTATTTTATTTGATAAATATAACGCTAATTTTCATAACAGAACAAACGCTGCATAGATAAGTGTGTGTCGTGCATTTTTATTTATATAATCTAATCACGTTGCGAGATATCGAATTACAATCATTTGTTCGTTAAAGAAAACTGTTTGTGAATCGGTTCTAGCAGCTAGAATACTTTGATCTAAAGCTTTCCCTCCAAGTAAAAAATGTGTTTTCTAGAGTTATTTTGTTCTTTCTTTAGGAAAATGCGCTTGAAAAACTCTACAATTGCAATGCTTTTTACGTCGTTTAACCTATTTGTATGCCACAAAATTTCATTTCACAAATAACACGAATTTCTTGGTTAAATCGGTGGGGTTGTGAAGGTTTAATAGATTTTTTCACTTTTGTAGTAATCATTCCGCTTTCGTGACAAAACTGGGTCTTGTATGGATTTTATATAGTATGTAGTTGATCTATGAATGGCCACGATATGAAAGTCTCTCAGAAACTGGTCCACCTCTCACTTCTTTCAAAATTAGCCAGTTTTTAACAGCTGGGAATTTTAATAACTAATTGTCGATTTTGATTACAATTCTTTGGGAATTTTTAATTTATTTTGAAGAAAACATGAAAAGAAACTATTAGTACTTTAAAATGACTTGATTTCCTCTATACAATAGAAATCCATCTGATATATTTAATATTACTTATTTATTTAACTAAAACTAATTCAGCTGTATAATACATATTTACGAAATAATGTTAAAAATCTAAATGTTTCGAGAGCTAGCCTCTGATCCTCTTATTTCTACGAAAACATATACAATAGCTATATATTATTCCAAAGAACTTAATTTCTGACGACAATCATCCGGATTAATGAGAACCTTAATAAGGCATTCAACTGATGGGCGCTCCGCCGTGCGATAAACTGTCAAACCTTTACTTTCCATGGCACGTCGAGTACTCGGCCCGATGGCAATCAGTTTCTTATCATTGATTTGAACATTATTTTTGGCCAAATACTCGCAAGTGCAGTTGACCCCCGAGGGTGAGAAGAATGCCAAATACTCAATATTTTCCTCTTCCTTCAGAGCTCGCTCAAAGTTTGTACTGAATTCGGGATGACAGATGGTCTCATAGACTTCGCAGGCATCCACGAGGAAGCCTTCGGTGGTCAGCTTCGAGAGCAGAGTGTCGGTGCGCAGATTTCCGCATGGCAAGAGAAATGGCAATGTTTTGTTCCCGTCGAAGGTCTCGATCATGAATTCTGCCAAGTTGCTGGCATTCCCCGTTTGCTTGCCTTGCGTGAAAAGCTGCTGCAGCGAGGACAATGCCAGGTTATGCGTTACTTCGCCGACCGCGTAATTATGCAACATCTTCCAAGCGCCTGGCAACTCTTTCGCCTGCAACGCCTCGCGCACGGCCTCAACGCAACGCGGACTGGTGAAGATGATGCCAGCGTATTTTTCGGGTGTCAAGAGTTTGGCGCGCAGCTCGTCGAGCTGCTTGAAGCCGAACGCCAAGGTTGGCACAAAGACAGCATTGAATCCGTTCTCTTCGAGAAGCTCTGAGTAGACATCGCTGCTGTCCGATTCCGACTTTAAAATAATCACTGTGCGGTCCTTCATTGTTGCTAAAATTAAATCAAGCAAAAAAAAATTAGAACAGGTTTCAAGGAGAATTCAGAATGACCAAAATCAAGTTCCAGTTTAAGCCAAAGAAATATCAAAAAGTAGAAGAGATAAACTTGAAAAGTAACCTTTTTCAGTTCTGTTTTTACCGTCTGTTTTCTTCAGCTGTTGCAGTTAAATTGTGAGAATTTATATTCTACCTTTTTTTGTTGTTTGTTCTTTTAAAAAACTTTAATTTTTCTTTGGTAGTCTGTTGCTTGATTTCCTAATTAGATTTTTTTTAAAATTACCCTAATGTCAGTTGTTTTATTATTTCTTAGAACACAATAAACGTTTACTTCGTTTCACGTCGTTCTATTGACTGCAAATCTTTGCCATTTTATGAGTTTCTCACTTGATTTGCTTTGTATGTGTGAGTGCGCAAGAACGCTACTGTCCGTAGTTGCCAAGCTGTTTTCCATTATTAAGGACTGTTTTCCCCCTTAGAAAAAAAAAAATTCAAAATCTGCCAGTTTTATTTATCCTCACGCTCACTAAAGTCTTTCTATAAGAAATTAGAAATCTAAAAAGTACACACATTTCAAAATTTAAAAGGAATATAAAATCTGGCCAGCTTTATTTTTGAAAGATGGTGCGGCAACTCTTATGGAAAGCTCGCTCTTCAACTCTCTAGTTTGCTTTTTGCTCTGTTCAACCTCCACAGACCTGCAGAGAATTGATTACAAATTTTTATTGTCATCTTCGTTTACTCATTTCTTTTGTTTTGTTTTACATAAACAGAACAGCGGAGCAAAAATTTTTATTATGTGCTAAGGTAATCTTTTTTAATTGAAATTTCAAAAACTTTTATTTAAGTTATTTTGCAGACAAGTTGGTTGTTTTTGCTAGTTTTGTTCTTGCTAGTTTTTGTATGATTTTTTTGCACAGAATATGTTAGACAATTTCCTGATTAATTTGCTAAATTCAAGAATGAAATTTTCTGTAAACAGTGACTGAACCAACAAATCTCTCTTTTATAGCCTCGTATTCTCCTTTTTAGTGCCAGCACTCTCTCACAAATGACCCTGCGAGGAAACTCAACTAATTTAACAATGCAAATAGTTTCCTCTCAACAATAACTGACTAAAGCATTGTTGAGTGAAAATGTTAACATTTTGAAATCCTTTAAGGAAAATGAGAGAATAACTGCCAGAAAAGCTTCTAATATAATACGAGAGTGAATTTTTAATAGAACTTTACTCGGGGACATAAAACTCCTTTCCTTGCAAACCAACTGATTTTCATTAACTAATTTTTGGTTTAAATGTTTCAGCTATTAGTTGAAATTTTCCTAAGAGTCAACACATCTTTGTGATCAACCACAAAATAAGGAGGGCAAGCAAATATACAAAAAATGTAGAAATTTTTTTGTTATTTTATTTAGTACCAAAATTTTGCTTAGTTTTCGAACGAAATTTCTTTCTGCTGGTTTTGACTGCACTGTGTGATTTCCACCACTTTCAGTTCTTTGCATATATTTCAACGATCTTGAGTGTTGTGTCGAGGTCGAGTAAAAGAGCATCGAATTCATTCTGCCCACTGTTGACGAACCACCGTGGGTTTTAAAAGTCTCGCCGTTTCAATTGCACACACAGTTTACTTAAAAAAATTAAAAAACTGCTTAAAAAAGTGTTCAGCAGCCTACGAAATTCTCATTTTTGCCGCGGTTACTGCTGATGTCAGCGTGTTTTAAAAAGGTTTTTATGCGTCGACGCGTCGTACAACGTTGTGTTGATTATATTTCGCATTTCTAAATGTTTGCCCGTCTCTTCGTGTGCAACTCGACCGCAACGGGTTAACCTCGTTTTTTTAAAATCTAAAAGTCGTTCGTAATTTTAAACGGATTCCAATTTAATATCTCACGATAAGGAAAACCTCAAAGTCTACATCAAACTTCTGTGCGATATCTGTCAGTGTATTTTTCACAGAAGGCTGTGAAGAAACGTTTTTACGCCATTATTAACTTTGAAAAAAGTGTTGATTTATAATGAAAATTTTAAAATAGTCTAAATTATTGTCTTCCATATAGTAATTTTTATGTAATCAGAATCGAAGTTTTATCCTGTGAAAGTTTTTAGGCTAAGAAACGTGCAAGAAAATGTTCTAGTAAGTTTTTTGTTTTTGCTGTAATTTGATAATTTCTTTTTTCGTATTTTGAAACTTTGTATGTGAAAACTTTTCGCTCACTCAAAAGGGTCTAAAAATAGTCTCTACAATTTTATTCTCATCGTTGAGAGAAAAAAAATAGCAAATATTAAACACGAAGAAAATTTAAATTGTTTTTTATTCATGAAATGTGAGTCAAAAGTTTGCCTAAATATTTAAAATTAGCTGTTGACAATAAAAGGAGATTTCATTTTTCTGTATCTACTTTTTTTTCTATTTGTTTTCAAATCAATTTCTATATTTTCTCTAACCAAATGATAAGATTTCAAAGTTTTTGACTATTTATTTGTCTTATTTTAGAAGTGCATTTTGAACGACGTTCATTGCTCTCATATCGGCAAAAGAATGCCGATTCTTATTTCTGTAATTTATTTTTAAATTCAAAATACTCGCACTTTGACTGCGAAATCCTCTGAAGTGTCCTCTCATTATTTTTAAACGCTTCATTATAATGGCGAGTACGATGACTTTTTCGTTGAATTAAACGGCGTAGTGAAATAAACGGCGTAGTGGTAAGAAAAAGGAGGCGAAATCCACGTCACGTGTCAAAATGCAAACCAAGTGTTAAATAACATTTTTTAAATTACTTTGCATGCTATTTAGTTCCACTTTTTTAATTTTTATTTAAACGTTTTTTGTAAGTAATTTTTATAAATTTTGCCAAGTTGACATTTTAAAGATTTTATAGCGTCCCTTCTTTTTTGACTTGATTTGAAGTAATTTGGTAATTTTGATTTGATTTAATTAATTTTATCACCAATAAATTTGGTGATTTGATTTAATTTGACTTAATTTGATTTGATTTAATTTGGTTTGATTTTATTTAATTGGATTTGGGATGACTTGGTTTAACTTGACTTGGCTTCATTTGACTTAACTTGACTTGACTCTTGACACTTGAGTGTTAATTTGGGTTTGACTTGGGACTTGAGACTAGAATGGGACTGGAGACTTGACTTCTGATTTAAGACTTGAATTGTGACTTAAGACTTGAATTGTGACTTGAGACTTGACTTGGGCTTTGAGACCTGACTTGGGACTCGAGACTTGACTTGGGAGTTGAGACTTGACATGTGGCCTGAGACTTAACTTGGGACTTTGGACTTTACCTGATTTGAAACTTGACTTGAGGTGACTTGACTTGAGGAACCTGGACTTGAGACTTAAATTGACTTGACTTTAATCAGCTTGACTTAGCCTGACTTGATTGCTTTTATTAGGTTTGATTTCTTTGATTTGATTTGTTTTGATTTGATGTGATTTCATTTAACATGATTTTAAAGTATTTTATATTTTCGTTTTCTTTGGTTTTATTTAGTTTTAGTATTAAATTTCCTTTATTTTATTAAAAGAAGTTTTGTTAGTCATAGTCAAATTCGGTGCGGATTAGAATTTTAACTGTCGGAACGTTTACAACAATAACAAAAGCTACAGTAAATTTTAAACCCTGGGAAGAATTAGAAACCCTTGAAAGTTGTAACAACTTCGCCTCTCATTTCAACACCCTTAACAAGAACGTAGAGTTTTCCTTATTTTCCATTCCCTCAATTCCTTCTCCGCATACCATTACACGCTTCTCACCCCTTCTCTCCCTTCCCATGCCTTCATCTCTCTTTTCTCCCTCTTGCGAGTCCCATACGCGTCGTACTACCCCAACTTTTATCATCATTGAGGTGGGTCATGGACAACACTTAAGGGTTGTTGAGAAAATTTTTTGCCCTCCACACGTTTGGAGCGTCCTATCATTCACTCCCGATTGTCTTTCGTATTCCCATCTCTTTCCTATTTTTGCTCCTTTTCACGCCAAACCAACTTTACTACTAATTTTCACTACTAAAATGCTCGAAACTAGTTGTCGCCGTCGGTTTCCTTTTTTTTTGTGTGTTTATCGTTGATGGCGGCGTCTCGGTGTCTGGTGCATTCTGTGCCGTGTGCATAAATGTACACACAGATGGACATACATATACATTTGTTTTTATCTATTTAACTGGTTTAGCATGGAGTTTGCCAATTCTTGCTGTTAGTTTTTCTCTATAGCATACGCTTTCTACTCCACTTTTTCGGTCGTTCATCCATTGAATGCCTCCACAAATGGCTCCAGTTAGTGGCTGCGGCAGAAACTATTCTGGCTCCAGCTGAAGCTAACTTTGCTCAGTTTGTAAGTCTGTTTGTCGTCTATCTGTCTGTCGGTCGGTTGGTCGGTCCAAGTGTCTCTGCTCTGGTAGCTGCTGTTGTTGCTGTCACCGTTTCTATAGTTGTTGCGGCAGTTGCTGTTGTTGCTGCAGTTGCCGCAGTTGCCGGTGCTGCAATGGCTGCATACAGCATAAACATGGATTCTTGCACCACACTACGTTCAGTTGGTGCGCAGGAATTCGTGTGGCATGTTGGTTTTCGGTTGCGAATAAAGAATCGGTGAATCGAGAACGTTATACGTTTGACGTTTTCTACGTTGCAGTTGTTATTAATTGCAATAATTATTCCGGGTGTTGCCAGAAAAAAAAAACCAATCCATTCTCAGCAGCTTTTTGAAGATTTATTATCGTAATCTTAGGTGAAACAATTTAACAAAAAGTATCTCTTGTTGCTGTTATCGGTTTTGAGTTGATTTTTTATGAACGCAGATGAATTCACATTTTTACCACGGTGAGTGTTTTAAATAGTTCTTAAAAATTCTCTCACCATCGTATGTTAAAATTTAAAATATACATATATAAATTTATACCTTCATCCCTAAACTTTTTTCTTTGAAAATCCTGTAATTCATTTTATTGCCTCATTCATTAAGCCATTGAAATATCGTCAAGACCACTGACCACTTTTGTTTGCTCCTGCTTTTTACGCAGTCAACTCCATCGATGTGTTTGTATCTGTTTGTTTTTCTGCCCATCTCAGCGTTACACCGTATTTTTCACGCCTGACTATTTGTCTGCTTGCCTACCTGCTTTGCTGTCGGTCTGCTTGTCAGCTTTCGCTCCTGCTTGTGTTCTCACCTGGTTGTGTGCTTTCCTGGCACTCCGCTCTGTTTATTGTCATCAGTAGTGCTATTGAAGTTCACAAACTCTATCTATTAAAGCTCTTTGAGGAGGTTAAATTTGTTATAATTAAAAATCACAATCGACTGCATATCTGCTGTCTTCTTCCGGTTTCTACCTGCTTCTTTATCGGCCTAACGGCCTGCTTATCAGCTTGCTGGCATGCTTACTTTTCCGCTCCAACCTTCTTTATCGGCCTACTTGCCCGTCTACTTGCTTATCTGCGCCTAAAAAATGTCTGTCTACTTGCTTGCAAATGCAAGCTTTCTGCTTCTTTATCCGCTTGCCAGATTTCTTATCTGCAACTACCTGTTTCTTTATCGTCTGAGGTGTTTGTTTCTCTGTTTTTTTACTTATCTGCGACTACCTTATTTATCGACCTACCTGCCTATCTGTTTGTCTACACCTACCGTCTTTCTTATCGGACTCTGCCTGCTTTCTTATCAGCTCCTACCAGGTTCCTATCTGCGCCTACCTGCTTTATCGAACTAACTGCGTCCTTGCCTGCTTGCTTGTAAGCTTTCTCATCGGCTTCTGCCTTCTTCTTAATCGGCCTTAACTGCCCAATTTTACCTCTCAATACTTTTTTCTCCTTTATGCCCAACAAATTTATATCCGGCCATTCCCTACTTTTCTCACCCTCTCATTTCTTTGCCATTTTGTGAACCCATCACGACTGTTCTTTGTTTTCAGTATTTCTGTTTGTTAGCTTACCGCTCATTGAACTTTCCCGGTTGCCTCACAACTCAACCCCTACCTTCACAAACTATCACCTCCTCGTTCGTTTAACACCTTGTTTATTTCAATTTTGTATTTCGTCGAATATTCCAGCCAACGAAATTTACACTCTCTGTTACCATCACACGCAACCACCCCCCGCCCAACCTCCCCCATCCGCATATAACATCACTTTGCCGGGGCGCGTCGTCGTCTATCAGCTCAGCTACTTTGAATTCAGATGCGGAAATTGAAAACTCGCCGGTGGCAGCAACGTTCGCAGCTGAATTATTTTCCATCTACAAGTTTTCCAGAGAGTTTATTGACTTTAGTTATTTTTATGTGCTTGTGTTTGCGTTAGAATTGCATTCTGAATGGAAACATTTAAGTCACTTTATTTAAAATGCATTTAAAGGCTAGAAAATAAAAGTTTCCGGTCCGATATTTAAAAAAGGAAGTAACTATCGTGAGAAATAAAATCCAACCCCGTTTTATTTGAGAAGCCGTTAAATTTTATCGCAGATTATTCATTTTTAATAGAAAAAAATCTATTAAGGATTTACATTAAATAATTTAAAAGCAAGAAATTACTAGAAATACTTGCAAAAATTTATTTGTAATACTTGCGACAAATTACTTGAAAGTATGGCACTGTATGAAATCGTGCAAAATTGATAAAAATCCCTTTAAATCGCATAAAGTTTTGCTGAAATCCTGTTTAATCGCTTGAAATAGCATTTAATGCGAAACCAAAATACGCACTACAAGTGATTTCTCGTCAAATTTCTATGATATCGCGTATAGTTAAACAGAATTCTGTAAAATTAAAAAGATAGGAGAATATTTTAAAGTTAAATTGCCTTTGTATTTCACTTTTTTGTGGTGTAAATCATATTTTCATGTGTTTCTCTAAAGTTTTCCTTATCTTCAAGTGTCTCCTTTTCTTTCTTTTCCTATGGCTCTCGCTCTTGTATTTTTGTTTTATGAAGAACATAAAAAGAAGAACGTTAATCTTAAGAAAGCCTTTCAGGAGCTTCACTGAAGAGCTTAATGGTGGTACCTACTTGACTTCACTGGGAACGACTTCCTCGTCTTTGTGACGAACCTTTTTATTAATAAAATAAAACGCCATAATAGACTCTAATGGAACTATTGTACAATATATATAAACCTCCTTCAGATACAATAGTTGTACCATCTTTTGTGGGTATGTAAAAGCTTATAGCGGTGCATTCCCTACCCTTTCATAAGGAATCGTGTTTGTAATCATCGGAAGCTGAAGATCATATCAATAACGATTTGATTATCAAGTTTTTTTCATTTAAAATCAGTATATAAATACAAATTTGCAAAACGGTATGGAAGAAAAGAAAATAGTATGAAATCGTCGGTAATGTAGATCACAGAAATTCGCCTAGAATTGTATGAAATCACACGGAATCATGTGAAAATAGTCCATTTCATAGCGAAGATATCATGTACACATCTCGTCGTATATTTGGAATCACAATAACGACGTTAAGACGCAGAAAATTGCATAAAATTATTATTATTAAAATTATTATATCGTGTAAAATCATCAAAGGTAAAATTGTAGCATATGAAAACGCATGAAATGACATGAAATATTGTAAAATCACATGGAATCACAGAAAACAATGCATAATATAGTTTGAAATTGCATGAATTTCTGCAGATTCCCAAGAAATTATGTGAATTATTATCAGAAAAACTTTTGATATTGCGTTAAATCGTATTTTTTCATGTTATTTATATTATGGAAAAATTTGTCAATAAACAATATCATATTTTCCTTTAAATAAAAATACATTGCATCACTGTGTCGACAAAAAAATAGAAATCTTGACTGCTGTAGAGGAAAAATATTTAAAATTTCAATTCTCCTTGCAAATTATGCTTGCTTCGTGGGTGGGAGGAATCAGGGCTGGAGGAAGTAACTGGAGCTGTTACTGCTAATAGCCATTCTGCGGTGGTTTTCCAATATTGCATTGTATTTGCTGCTATTGCTGTTCGACTTTATTTTCAACGTTTTTCTTGTCTTTTTTGTGGTTGGCGCCGTCGTTATACAGTTCTTATAATCGTCCGAGGTTGTTAACTTCTTCTGTTATGGATTTCTTTCCTTCTTCAACAGCGTTTTTAGGGCGACGTTTTCACCAAGTAAACAAGAAGCTGGAATTTGTATTGTATTTTTACCCGAAATTCCTTCCATTCAATATTCTTGCATGCTTTAACGACGTATAATTAGTGTGGAATATTGCCTCCTGAATATCAGATCTTGCCATCTGCGTTGACTAGAGTGAGGATAAATAAAATATTTCCATCCTAAAAGTATTTAATAAAAAGTAGTTAATAAAATATTTATAACCGAAAGCAATGTGGGAATTTACGAGAAAAATTTAACGCATTTTTAAGGAATTAAAATGAAATATCACTAATTGCCTAGAAGTGGACTTCGACTAACATTCCATTCTGATGCCATTCTATTTCTGCTCTCATTTCTAGTATTGCCGAGGAGAAGAAAAAACTGGGCAATGATCAATACAAGGCTCAGAACTATCAAGCTGCGCTCAAATTCTACTCTGATGCCATCTCACTGTGTCCCGATTCGGCTGCCTACTATGGCAACCGGTCCGCCTGTCACATAATGCTCTCCAACTACACCAACGCTCTGAACGATGCACGCTTTGCCGTACGCATCGATCCCCAGTTCGAGAAGGGTTACGTGCGCATCGCCAAATGTTGCCTTGCCATGGGTGACGTTATTGGTGCCGAGCAGGCGATCAAAAAGGTTCTAGAAATCGATTCACAGAGTACAGCGGTGAGGACCGAACAGCAGTCGGTGGCCGTGTTGAAAGACATGGAAGCAACCATTCAGACGAATTACGAGAAGAAGAGCCACCGAAATGTGGTGTACTACTTGGATAGAGCTCTCAAATTGGCGCCGGCTTGTTTGCGGTGAGTATTCCTGTTTATAACTTCTGTTTTTCTAGTCCTCACTGTCCCTTCTTCCTTCCTTTGCAGCTACCGCCTACTTAAGGCTGAGTGTTTGGCATTTTTGGGCCGCTGCGATGAGGCTCTCGATATTGCAGTGAGTGTCATGAAACTGGATACCACTTCGGCTGACGCCATCTACGTGCGTGGTCTGTGTCTTTACTTCACCGACAACCTGGACAAGGCTATCATGCATTTCGAACGCGCTCTACAGCTCGACCCCGACCACAAAAAAGCCAAGGAAATGCGCAACAAGAGCAAATCCATCAAGGATTTGAAGGAAAAGGGCAACAGTCTCTTCAAATCGGGCCGTTTTCGCGAAGCTCAGGCCACATACACCGAAGCTTTGAAGGTGGACGAACTGAACAAGGATATCAATTCAAAGCTGTTATACAATCGCGCCTTGGTCAACTCGAAAATCGGTTCACTACAGGATGCCGTCGCTGATTGTACCAAAGTTCTCGACATCAATTCTCACTATTTGAAGGCTCTGCTATTGCGTGCTCGCTGCTACAACGATATGGAGAAATACGATGAGTGCGTGAGTGATTACGAGGCTGCTTTGCAGATACAAAAAACTCCTGAGATTAAGAAACTCTTGCGCGATGCCAAGTTTGCGCTCAAGAAATCGAAGCGCAAAGATTACTATAAGATTTTGGGGGTATCGCACAGTGCTACCGATGATGAGATCAAGAAAGCGTATCGCAAGAAGGCCTTGATTCATCACCCCGATAGGCACGCGAATAGCAGTGCAGAGGAGCGACGCGCAGAAGAGATCAAATTCAAGGAGGTGGGAGAAGCGTATGCGATTCTGTCGGATCCCAAGCGGAAGATGCGTTACGATAGTGGGCAGGATGTTGAGGAGCAGGAACAAGGTAAGTGGAGGACAGGAATAGAGGAGGATTGGTGTCTCTAATTTTATCTATCTCATGTTCTCCTCCACAGATATCGATCCGAATCAAATGTTCCGTCACTTCTTTCAATTCAGCGGTGGCGCTGGTCAGGGTACAACTTTCGGGTTTGCGTTTTAAATGTTTTGTGGAGAGGAAACCCCGCCGTTTAAGAACTTGTAGTTGTTTTGCTTCGTTACGAAACGCATTTAGCAGGAACGGCAGCCACAACTAGAGCCGAGAAAACTATTCAATATACAAGTACTATATAAACAAAATGACGCAAGGGCAAGCATCTGAAATTACCACTCCTGCAGTGTAAAAATTATAAGTGTTTAAAAGTTTTTTACAGAAATATCAAGTTCTTTTCTTTAAAATCCTACTGAATTTGGTTGAAAAGTTGAGCTGACACATTCGCTCGAATTTACTTGTAGAGTCTGTCGTGCCCCAACTACAAAACCAAATTGTTTTCTGGGAATCGGCAGACACGAATAAAACATTTGACAAAATAATTTATCCAAACAGAAATGGAACCACATGACAGAAAAAAAAACTTCATGAAGATGAGTAGCATTTCCACGTTGACACGAAAACAGAAAGAAACGGAACTGTAGAATGTTTCTAAAACTATTTTAGTTATTTTAGTCTAAAAATAAGTTTCATATCAACGCAAACAGCTCCTCCTTCCGCCTTTTATGCTTTAATAAAGAGGCATAAAATATGTAACAATATTTCATTATAATTAATTCTGTTGAGGCAACGAAAATGAAAACAGATTTCTTGTTACAATTTTAAGTTAGTAGCAAACAAATTATCTTTCATTATTTCCGCTTTGTATTATATTATTTTTCAGTTATAAATTTTAAAATTCGCTTTAATTAAAATTTGTAAATTAATAGCTTTCCAAGTTTCTATTGCTTTACTTGGCAGAGAGAGTCAAGAGTGACGTGGAAACAATAACGAAAACATATTTTAGTGCTTTCAATGCTTTTATTATAATAGAAATAAATTTCGTTTTGAATATTAATCCTAAAAAATACCGCTATTTACGTCAATTAGCCTCTTCTTTAATGAACAAAATACGTAAAATTAATTTTATTATAACAGAAAATGCTTCAAAAACATTGAAAATCTAAATATAAACTTTTTAAGCCGAAACTATTTTAATTGTTTTATATTAAGTCAATAAAATCTACCCAAAAAAGTCAACAACAAATATATATATACAAGAACACATACTATATACAATAAATAGTCAAAAGTGTTAGTAGAAAACTTAATTTAGCAAATCAGCAACATAAAATTGAATCAATTTAATTCGCTTGTAACGAGTTGCATCATAGATGAGAAGATGTGATTTTAACCTAAAAATTATTGGTTGAGATTATATTTTAAATGTAAGTTATTGTCTAAATACAGGATGTGCAGAAAAGAATTAAATTACAATAAAGATGGGTAAAAATAGTCATAAAAATTGAGGAAATGTTTGCATGTAGTTTGTGTTGTTTTCTTTTTGCCTGCTTAAAGTTAGTTTAAGACCAGTTTGTAGAGTAGAAATAGAAGTAGTTTTCTGTTTTGATTTGATTTTGTATTGCAAAACTACGAAATGGATGGAGTCGTCCTTCCCAGTCCTGGCGAGTGTCGGTATCATGAGTTTTTCGTTGAGATTCTAACGCCCGTTAATCAAAAAGATAATCATTATTGCGACGACTCTTTCAGTCGAGACGATAAAACATTGTGAGTGCTTTTTCGGTCGAAATGGCTCTTCCTGTCGAGACAGTTATTGAAATTGAAACATTATTTCTTAATCAAACGGATAATCGAGGCCGTGACAGCCTTTACAGACGAGACAACAATTGATTGAGACGTCTTTTCCACTCGAGACGGTGATCGGGACCGTGATATCCTTTTTCAGTCCATACTCAGAAGATAATGAGATGATGGCATTACTCAGTCGATACTCAGCTCTTCCAGTCGAACTCATTACCAATATCTTAGTCCATCTCGATGGTAGTCAAGATCGAGATGATAACCGAGATCGTCTCTTTCAGTCGAGACGATAACTTAGATTGCGAAGAGTTCCAGTGGAGATGATAATGAGACTGTGATATCATTTTTGTGGTTTATAGACGAGATCATTACCAAGATCGAAATAGGTCTCAAAATTAATTGAAAACTTTAGATTGCAGCGAAAATTCAAGTAATAGAGAGAAGTTTTCATTTGATAACTTAAGTGTTGGTATTGTTAGAGTTTTCGGTTGGTAGCTAGCTGGTTCTGCGTTTATTTAATTTATTTTCCAAATTTTATGTATTAAGATTATTTAATCTTTTTTTCGAAATACTTTCGAGGTAAACTTCAAATACTTTTTACTTAAAGTAAATACTTTTTCGAAAAGCGTGTTTTTTTTTTCAAGTATAACTAAAACAAAACAAACGGCTGTCCTCCGTTTTCAGCTGAAAACTCAACTAAGAAGTGTGAAAATACAAGTAAAACACCAAATGTTCACACTGAAACGTCACATTTATTTTTATTTAATGGGAATTCTTTTTTCTTTATTATTCCACCGAGTTCTTTACTTTCACTTACGTACGAATGAATACATTTATATACATTAAATAAAAACATACAAAAATACAACTAATATTCTTATAAAAATCTTAATCCTAGAACTGCGAAATAAGGTACGATAGGTTTTATTATCATCTCTAAACCGACTTGCTAGCAATGTTAAACTAGGTTTACTTCTTCAAGGTCGAGCCTAACTGGTTGCGAAGACTCAACAGCGATTCAGGATTGAATTAGGTTTTCACCACTGAGTGAGTGACTGACTGGCTGGCTGACTGGCTGGCTGACTGACAGACTGGCTGGCTGACTGGCTGACTGACTAACTGCTGACTGTTTGAAGCGAGGTACTTGGATCTTTGTTTTAGTTTGCTGCGTTTGTGGACCGCCTCCGCGGATCTGGCGGATCTGCGGACCGGAACGCACTCCGCTCACGTGGGTTTGTAAGTATTTTCGGCCTTCTGAAGGTGATACAGTCTTTTGTTGCTGCACGGAACTAAGCTAACATGAAATTCTTTCTACAGACTGCACCGCTGAATGAAGTTCAAGGTTGCCGCCGTTTCCGCCGCGCCGCACTTCATTTTGGCTCGATCCTGGCACTGCGCGCCAGCTCGTTGAATTGTCCGTAGAAGAGCACCTCGCTGATGAGCTTCTCGGCGATGATCCGTTGCGTTCGATCCATCGATCGCAGCTTGAGCGATACGTTCGAGCCCACGAAATCGCATTCGTCGCGGTTCAGAGTGTCAGCGTAGAGCTGCTGCTGGGGTGCGGCTGCTGCCGTCGTCGAGTTGGAAGCCGTCGCTTGTGAATCGTGATGCAAACTGCCAACTCCTCCGCCGCTCGCAACACCGCCGCCAGCGCCACCACTGCTATTCTTGCCACCGCCACGCGTAGCCGACATCAGTGTGCTGTTGGCCGACAGGCTTTCGTGCGACAGCAGCGAGTTCATCAGCATGTGGCCGGCAGCGCTGTTGGCCGCACTCAGCTTGCGCATGTTTAGCGGCGTGAATTTCTCGTCCATGGATTCGACGGAGGAGTGACGCATGCCGCGCGGCGGCAGTACGAAATGACGGAAATCCAATCCCTTGGCTGCGGCGGCCGCTGCTGCAGCTGCCGCACTGACGCGCAAGTCCTGCGCGAAGTCGTCGGCATCGACGCCACCGCTGGCGCTCAGCCGATTGTCGTCGGTGGAGCTGTACGAGCGGTGGGAGTCGGGCGGAGCCGGTGGCTGTGGTGCGTGGAAGTAGTCGACCAGCTCCTGCTTGATGTCCAGTTCGTCCTGCTCGTGAGATTCGTGGCGGTGGCTTTTGTGCGGCGCTTCGTGTGCGGCCGCCTGAGGTGGTGGAGTCACTGGACTGGAAGCGGCGCCACAACTGGTGGTGATGCATCGTTCGTTGCCCAGCGTCGCCTCCTCGGCACAGACGTCGCTTCGTGTTGTCTTCGCTGGATGCTGCGGCTTGGTGTCGCTCTCATCCATGTCAGTCGCGTCCATGGGCTTCTGCGGCGATGCCGTCAGATCGCTGTTGCTGCTGCCGAAATGACTTCGGCTAGCGGTCGCGTTGCTGAAGCTGGTGTCGTTGTGCGGGGCGTAGGGAAGCGGGGGCAGCGGCACGCGCAGATGGCTGCGCTCACTGATGGGCGGCGAGTACTGGCCGACGGAGTTCCACGAGTCTAAAGTCTGAGTATTTGTGATGAGCATCGGCAGATTGAGACCCATCTGGAGGAGTGAGAAAGAGAAACAAGTGGAATGTATAAGAAGTGAATAAATTATTTAATTTTTTTCATTTGCATTTAATTTTTTTTGTACTTTTTTATGCTGTGTTGAACTCATCATTCCCGTTAAGGAATACGAAACCTGAACCGTTATACGAGTCTGCAATGGAGGCGCTCGGAAAAAGTAAGCGTAGAAAATCGGAGTTCAATGGGAATCTAAACGCGATCTTAAGGAAGATGAAAGTTTTAGCAGGAGTTAAGGAAAATCCGACGAAATCTAACGGCGGCCGGAGAGAAGAGCGACGCGAGCAGCACTAACGGCGACCGCAGCGTAACGCGGAGAGAACAAAACTGCTGAACGTATTGGCGCAGCAGTGTTGTTGCTTTGATGGTTGTAATGTTAGTAGATTTATGTTTTTGTTGTTGTTGTAAACTAAATGGAGAATTAAAAAGCAGAGAGAGAGCATTTTAAAAACAAAGATGACCAAGAACGGCAGTTGTCATCGGCAAAAACAACAACCCAAAAAACAACGGAAAACAAGGGCGTAACGAGAAAGGGAACGAAGAGGAGGGGTGTGTTTCCCCCATGGATTCACATTTTTTGTATATTTTTTATGTACAAATTTTTTATGTATTTTTAAAATTTTTTCTGTATATTTTTATGTACAAATTTTAGCTGTAGTTGGAACTCCTCCAGACTGTGAAGGAGTTCCATAATCAAGCAACAGAGGGCGCTTCAAATCTCTGTTGAAAAATCGCTGCTCCAGAATCACTTAAAAAAATAATAATTGACTACGACAGTGACTAAAAATTCCCCTTCCAGTTGGGTTTTCTATTTGTGAATAATGTTTGTGTGTGTTTTTGTTGTTCCTGCTGTTGTTGTTTTTGCTTGCGCAAATAAAAAGTAAAATGGAGCAACTAAAAACGTAAACAAACTGATTATCATCCAATCCCATGAATAAACAAAAGCAGCGGGGGGGAGGTGGGCGGGACCTGCTAGCTGGGGGGGAAAAGAGAAATAAAAAAGAGTATCAACAACAACTACAACAGCGAGCATGAGGCCAGAGAACGAGTTGAAAGTGTTGGGAAAAACAAGAGAAACCAGGGGAGAAATTGGATGATTGAGCCAAATAATTAGAAGAAACAGCAATAATAATAAAAATAACGAAACAGCAACAGAAACAATATATTAATAACAACAACAACGACGACGACAACAACACATCAAGAGGAACAACAAACTAGCGTAGTAAAACTACGCAAGCAGCGTTGACACGCGCACACACACACACAAACCCAATGCGCAAATTTTTGTAAACAACCACTTGTCACCACACCGCGCTCACTTATTGACACACACCTTGCCGATCCGACAACCTCTCTCTCTCTCTAGCTCTCACCAACAAAACACACTTTTAAATAAAACATTCCAAGAAATCAACAACAACGACGGCAACGTCAACCTGAAGAAACGAAAAACAACAACATTTAGTTAGCGTGCCTCTACGCACGCACTCTTCAAACATCGTCACCCCACCGGCACCTCCTCGTTTTCACCTCTCTCTCGCGCACCAACAAGCTCCCATAGTACAACAACAAAGCAAGGCAAAATATCCAAAACAAAAACAACGTGCAAAAGAAAAAAGAGCAAAAATCCCTTGCTTTGTTGATAATGGCCTCTTCGACGCTGGCGTTTATTCTTGGAAAAACGATGAGTTCAAAACTGTTTTTGTCCACAAAACAACAACAGGAACAACAACAATACTGGTTGTTTATGCTTGTTGATTTTATTGGGGCGTCGGGTTTTTCTTCTTTTTTTCTTTCTATTTTTACTCACCGCGCCAAAATATTTCATCTCTTTACTCTTCATGCGCCGGTGGTGATGTGATGCTGTCGTTGTTGTTGCTGCAGCCGCAGCCGTAGCCGCAGCCGCAGCCACACTTGACGATGCTACTCCATCGTAGCCAGCAAGGCCGTTCAATGACGCAGCGGCAGCGGCGGCGACGGCAGCGGCGGATATGCTGCCATGATGACCATTTGTATTACTTCCGCTGCCGATACGATTAGCAGCGATTGCGCTGGCCGAGGTGCCGCCGCCCGCCTCCATAAAATCGAAGCGCTTGAACGCGTACCACTTGGAAGGATTCGGCTGAATGCCTTGATACAGCTTCACCAGCATTTTGTGCTTCTCGCGCCGATACTGCGTCAGCAGCACGTTCATCTTCCGCTCGACCTCGGCCTTGCTGCAGCCGAAGCGCTCGGCTATTTCCGACCACGCGCGGAAGCGACACAGCTTGTCTTTGTATTTGGGATCGCTGCGATTCCAGAGTTCGGTGTGACTGCGGTACTGTTCGATCAGCTCGAGCGCGTCGTCGTTCGTCCATTCCATGGCAGCGGCGGCGGCGTTGACGGTGGTGGCAGCGGCGGCGTTGGTGGCGCTAACATCGGCGGCGGGGAAGTTCATGAAGTGCGGCTACAGTGACAACCGGCTGGATTATCGATGGTGTTTCGTGGGGAGCGGAAGGTGAAGAAGTGTGTGAAGTTTACCACGAGGTGAGGAAGTTGCTTGGCTTCGTTAATTTGAATTTTATATGTGATTATTTCGGTTATTTTCTCTCATTTTTTTTTCTTTAATTCTCTTTTATGTAAAAAAATTCACTCTGTAAAGAATGTAAATTCTTGATAAACGTTTTGTAAATTTTTATTTATTTTAGAAGTGCTAAAATTTAACAGCCTCCGGTATCGAAATGTTAGTCAACACTATTATTTTAATTACTTAGTAGTGAAAAAACATCTCGACTGAATAAAAACAACAAAACTGTCACAGTTACGATCGGTTTGATGTTGGTGGTGGTGAGGGACGAGGTGAGCTGAACGTCTTTTATGATTCTAGGAGGCCAGACGTTGTTATTGCTGTTGTTGTTATTGTCGACACAGTGATTTGAGTAGAATGGAAGATTTTTACAGCATTGTGGTGAATTGCGACTTCAAAACAAAAAAATTATAATACAAAAACAAAAAAAAAAAAAAAAGAGAAATGGTCAGTCACGTAGTCAGAGAGCGACTTCTTGGGTTTCACTCTCTCTCTCTCTCTCTCCCCCCCTTGAAATTGAAGTATTACGTGCCTCTCGCTTGAGCTCTGCTTGAGCAGCAGAAAACCGTAATCAACTCACGGTGGTGAGAGGAAAAGTTCAACGAAAAATTTTCTAGTTACGCCACTGCACAGTTACAATGAGAAACTTTATTTACATTTGATCAGCGCTCTCTCGGCAGCGCAGCGAAGAGACAAAAACTGCGTTGTTATTTTTAATAACATTTTACACTAAGCAAAATCATAGGAAATTTCGTTCCTCTCTTCTGTTGTCATGAGTGGAGAGTGGGCAGTATTACAGCAGCAACAACAACACGGCCGCCGCCTGGAAAACATGTGTGTGTGGTGGAGCTGTCAACTGTCAAGTCTGACACTTGATTCTTGCGTACGCGTTGTTTGTATGCAAACTTCTGATAAGGACGACGACGACAACACAAAGTTTTCCACTTCTCGTGCATGAAGTTTACTTGTTATTTGTTGCGTTACACGCTGAGTATTCAAATGGTGTGGATTTATTTCGTTAAGAATTCATTAGCTCAGCTCTTCTTCTTCTTCTTCCTGTTACGTTTGTGATTCATTACGTTTTCGCTGCACTTACGTTGCGGTCACGTTTTTTGCGCGCTTTTTTCCCACTGCTTTACTCTAATTTTCCCAACACCAAACCAAACTTTTGTTGTCCCTCTCACGCGCGCACGCTGCTCGTAAAGTGTTGTAAAAGATTTCCGAGAAAAAGAAAATTTTATATTTTACACTCTTCCCGTTTCGCGACAAACACTTCCAAACCTCATGAAATCGATTTGTAACTAAATGCAACGTTTTGAAATAAAGTTTCTCAACAGCCGACGACGACGACGACGACTACGACTACGACAACAACAGCGATGAAGAAAAAACAACAACAGCAACGACGACGACGACGACGACGACGACGCCGCTGCCATCATGTTTACGTAGAGCGTTCGGCGCGTTCAGTGCTCGCAGTGAGAGTTTAGCTGCAGGAATGTTTGCTTCCACGACGATGGCGACGTAAATGATGACTATTGTAAAACCAACAATAAGCGAATACTATGTACAGCAACAACTACGTAATAATGAAGTTTTTTATTATTTTGTTGTGTGCCATGCTGCACAAACATTCAAACACATCTGCTCGGGTATTCATAAGAAGCAGCGACCAACAGCAACAGCAACAACAACAGCAACGACGGCAGTTCACTGCATTAACGACGGCAACGACGACGGCAACGACGACGACGACGACGGCGTCGATGTCAGCGCAGTTGCCGAACGAGAGTGGAACAAACAAATGAAAGGTGAAGAGAAATGGGAAAAGATGTACAAACAACAAGCAGGAGCGCATTCAAGGGGCGCCGCGAATTTGCGTTTCTTTTATTCCAGGTTGTGGTTGGGAGGTGAAATTTTTCTTGTCACTGGCAGACAAGAATTCTGTATTTTTTATCCCGGTGGTGGCAACAAAATTTTGCGGAAAATTCCCTGGAATTTTAAGGCAAACAAAGTTTTTATTTACTCTGCTACTGGGATGGACTGACTACACCTGCTGCGGCTCTCTCACACACTCGCTTCGTCACTCTGTCTCTCGCTCTCTCGCTCTCATTCACCCTCTAACGAGCGCAAATACGCACTCGCAGCGATGTTCTCGGTTTTCCCGTTACTATTGTTGTTGCTTCCACTACCGAGGGGGTTTTTGTCGGCCAGCCGGTTGAAGCCTCGGCAGCAACGCAACGCGCAACGTTTGTTATGACTGAAGGTCGTTATACGCCTTACCTTGCGTTGTTGTTGTTGGTGTTGTTGTTGTTGTTGTTGTTCGATTTCATCTTGGCTAAATGGTAAACAACAGTAAACAAGCTGCTAGCTGCTTTTTTGCTTTTCCTTTTGTTGTTGTTGCTGTTGCTGTTGCTGTTATTCCTGTTTTTCATTGGTTTCAGCAAAATTGAGGAGAAAAACAGAAAAACGCAAAAACAGGGTAATCAAAGAAAATGAGTTAAATGGGAAAAAAGTTGCAACTAAAATACCAACAACAACACGGCAGCAACTGTAAGCTTAATAAAAACAAACTGAAATGATAATGAAGTCCGCACACTCTTGGCAGAGAAGCGGGCAGGCAGACGTCGACGACAACCACGACGACGACGCCGACGACAACGACGACGACGACGTCGTAGAGAGCGGAGGATGAGTTCGGCCGAAGGTGAGAGCAGTTTCAGCACTCGTTTCTTGTGCGCTCTCATCACTCCACTTGTTTGTAGCTGATTGACAAACGGCAAAAACTAACGGCAAGGAGACTGAAATTAAAAATACGTACACAACTAAATAAAATGAAGAGAAATTCGCTCAAGAAAAATTGCAAAAGGGGAGAAAAGAGGGAAAAAAGCGAGACAACAACATAATTATTAAGTACGATGCAATGAACTCAGTTTGCGTAGATCTGAGATCAAAGAAAGTAAAACAGATGAGAGAAAACCAAAAGTAGGGATGACAATTTGCAAATGTTTTCCTCTTTGCTAACATCGTTTTTTTCTTTCAGTGTATCGGGTTATTTCATTACACTCTGATGATAGCAAAACAGGTTGCAACTTGGCCGGAGTGGGAAGACTTCTCTCAGCAAGAAGACTGCCTTCGTGTGCTTGAGATCGGCTATCAAATCGTCACTGGAAAGTTACAGAACCACAGAACAGCACTGACACACTCAAGGCTATCAACGAGTCTCACCCATGTAATCCTCTTACGCTCTTCCTTTCACTTCACTTCGATGTGTGAATGATCGTTGAATGAGAAGAGAGAAGAAGGCATCTTCAGAGAGCATTGGGATGCAATTCGGAGCAAATGCTCACTGGAATTTCCTTGTGGTCAGAGAAGTTTGCAACAAGCCTCAAGCCAGAGAAACAAGGATTTCTTTCAAGTGAGAAGACGGCAACGGCACTTTCCCGTACAACTACCCAGTAGACAAATGTGTAACCAAAACCAATAATAATTTTAACACTTTATAAAATTAAGACGACATAATTTATTATCTTAATAATCTAAAACTAAATTACAAAATAATCTATTGCGTTTAGTTTACTGAAAATAAACGAGAATATGTTACAATGTGTTATAATTAATCTTTGTATTATTTAAAAAACACGAAAAATAATCTAAAAACAATCATAATAATTTTAATATAGTATTTAGTTTTTGTGGAATTTTTGTGGATGTGGAATTCTATTTTAATGAAAACAAAACAATTGAAAAAGCGCATTTGTTGTCATTAAAGTAGATAAAGAAGAAGAAGGAAGAAGAAGAAGAGGGAAGAAGAAGTAGAAAATTGGAAAACTCGCCATTTCAATGTATCAACGAAAATAGCAAGAAAACTGCACAACAACCAAATCTAATGAATAAATAAGAAAACAAAACGAAATTAAACAAAACTTGGAAATTCTGTCCCCCAATAACAAAAGCAACAACACGGGCTTGTGCAACAGCAAAATTGAAGAATAGATTTTGTTTGCACATTCAAGTTTGAGCGAAAACAAATGTTTGTTTAGCTTCGTTTGGTTGCGTGACGAAATGCCGAACGACGAACACTGAAACTGAATGGTCAGAATGACATGCAAACAAAGCAAATTAAGATAAACCATCAACGTGGAACAGACAGACAGACAGACGGACAGACAGACACGAAAAACGGATAAACGCGCCCTTCATACACGAGTTGGTTCATGTGAGAGAAACAAATACAAGAATCTATAAGCAGACAGTCGAGCAAACAAATTGTTCGACAAACAAACGGACAAACATTAATAACGTGGACCGGCCCGGCAACCTCTGACAGCTTGAGTGGGATTAACGGTGTGAGGAACGGTGTGAGGAACGGGAGAGGAACGGGTGAGGAACGCGAGAGGAACGGGTGAGGAACGGGTGAGGAATGCTTGAATTTCAAAGCGAGGCCACATCAAAAACGGTCATCAGTATATCAAAAAGAAAATAAAGAAATTAGTTTTCCAATAGAAAGCGAAAACATTTTTTTTAACATTACAAAATGAATTCGCAAATGCATCTTCATTGCACAACAACTTTCCTGCAGGGTCACTCACTCTGGTGAGACTCAAACTGTAAACTGTAAACTGTTTCAACTTTAAACTGTAAACGTAGAGTGGTCGAGTGACCCTGCAGGAAAGTTGTGAATCAATGAAGATGCATTTGCGAAATCATATCGAAATGTTAAAAAAAATGTATTCGTTTCTTATTGGAAAACTAATTTCTTTATTTTCTTTTTGATATACTGAGGACCGTTTAAACTTTAAACACTCTGGCGCATCTCACATTTTCTACGGGATCATAGAACTCCAAATTCCAAATTAAAAATCATGTAAATTTCGTTCTCATATTTTATATTCAAAATTTTCTTCAGTCAATGACGATCAGTCGTCTGAAGTAGATGTTTAATATTTTTTTTAATATTTTCTCTTCGATAAATTAGTGTAAATTTCAAGTTTTTTTCTGTAAATAAGTGTAAATTAAAAAGTGTAAGCCAAAACCAACGTGGGTGAGAAGAAGAAAGTTTAAAGGGAAAACAAGAAAAAAAAATAGGAAAACTGAACGGAAAAATGAAGACCGAGTGGACCAAATCATACATGATTCGTCCGCGTGACAACATCATCTCGCACGTTCACATCAACGCGAAGCGCTTCGTGCCGTCCTACGAATACGATGTGAGTTCACCTCGCACCCGAAGCACGAGGCACGAAGCACACATTAAAAAGTTGACCGCCCCCCTACTCTTCGCCACTCTGACTCTCATCAACTCTTTCTCTCTCTCTCATCCACAGCCATGCCCGGCGCCCATCAGCTGGCTAATTGGCTGGGAATACGCGCGCATCTGGCAACGCGAGTGCCAGGAATACCTGAAGATGCGCGAGCAGAAGGAGCGACCGAAGCGCATTCGCAACGATTACAAGAAATGGCTGAAGAAGCGAGCGCCGAAGGACCGCGACGAACCGCTCTACGAATGATCACGAGTCACGCGCGCGAGGGTCACCGAGTCTTCGATGGTGTTGGTCGAGTCTTCCAAACAAAAAAATCGTAATTTTCTTCAAATTGTCAAAATTGAAGGCTAAAATGTTGAAAAAATTGCCAGAAATTTTCGGAAAATCGAAAACTCGTTAACGTGGAAAGTATGAAATCGGACTCAATCGACGATAATATTAGAAGACAAAAGAAAAAAATCGTAATTTTCTTCAAATTGTCAAAATTGAAGGCTAAAATGTTAAAAAAAATGGCCGAAATTCTCGGAAGATCGCCAACTGGTTAACCTCAATCGAACTCAATCGAACTGAAATCGGGCTCAAGCGAAGTCGAGGTAACATTTTTAATAAAGTAGGTTTTTAAAAGTGTATGATTAACAATAATATAAACAGGGATAATGAAATGGAAGTACAAAAAAATAGCAAATAAACTGGAACTCAAAAACTAAGGAAGAGTTTAATTTTTCCCCATCTATGGATTCGATATTCGATGTTTTTGTGGTTTTACATCTCGCTTGAATTTGCTTCTAAGAATCATTAAACGCATTTAAGCTTTTTGAGAAAGTTTGTGCGAAAGTTTAGTTCGAAGCTCAAGCAAAGTTCTCAGCCGGAGTTGAAAGTTCACCATGGTGAAAATACATTTTTAATAATTATAATATTTTCACGCTGGCAATAACACACCGCAGCCGACAAAAGAGAATTTATAGTTTCTCCAGCAACTAGAAGTAAATGTGGGTGTAGCTCTCTCTCTCTCATTTTACTTTCTTTTAGCCATACACACACACACACACACACACACACTTTCACATTTTCATATTGTTCCGCTCTCTTGCACTCTTCAGTACAGAGAGCGGGTTTGTGAATTCGTGCAAAATAACAGCTAACTTGGTCAAACTCTCCCGTAATCAGTGCGCAGTGGTGGTTGTTGTTGTTATTGGCGGGCAATGTTAGCTGTCGTTGTCGTTGTTGTTGTTGGGGCTTGCATTTCCATGCTTACGTGTAAAATTTTCTCTGCTTGACATGCTCCTCACCACCACCACCAGCTCCACCACCAGCAGCGGGAGCGGCAACAGCAAGCAGAGCGGCAACGGCAGCAGCGCGCATTTTGGACTCTTTTGAATTTTCCGATTTTCTCAGCAAGTCAATCAAAGGAATTCCGTGTTTGTTATCGCAAGTGTTTTTTTTGGCAGTTAATTAAAGGAAACGAAAGAGAATTATTTTTTTTTTCCCAGTTTGGTTATCGTGTAAAGAGTTTTTTATTGGGGAAAAATGGAAAATTTCTGAAAGAAAATTCTGCTTTAAAATCTAGTTGTGCAGTGTAGATTTTTCGCCAACGTGTGCAAATCATTCGCGAGTTCATCGAGGGTGAGAATGAAAATGAAAATGTTGCGTATGCGCCACGTAGTCAGTCAGTCAATCACTGTGTCAACCGAATCTTATTTGCACGAAATAAGAGAAGAAAGTGGCGTGCAAAATAATTTAGTGTGTCATCAATGAAGACATAAAATAAATAAAATAAACTACAGAAAACATAAAAAAATAATAACAAGTAAGTGAAAATTCTAAACCATAAACAAACACACACACACACACGCACGCACACCCGCATATACACACGAAAATTGTGCCACTTTTTTAAGTCCGTTTTATTGATTGAGCGCAAATTCTTGCGCGATTTTTGTTTTTCTTTCCTCGTTGCAACTTTTGCGCTCCGCTTTCAACCAACTTTATTATTATTATTTCTCCGCTTTCGTGTTAGTTGTTGTTGTTGTTGTTGTTTTTTTCAAAGTCTCTCTCATTCACTTGCGGTTTTCTGAGTTCGCGACAAACTCTGCAGAGTCCTGAAAATATTCGAAAAATTAACTCTTGTTTTTGCAAAAAGCACAAACAAAATCGATCTTAGATGGACGAGTAAATATGCATGTGTGTGTGTGTGTGTGTGTGTGTGTGTTGTTTTGTGTGTGCAACTGCGTTGCTGTTTCTCTCTCTCATCCTCTCTCGCTCTTTCTCTGTGGTGAGTTTGCTGTAGTGACGACGTCGACGTCGACGTCGACTTCCTCAGTTGAGATCTTAACTTGCTGTTGTTAGTTTTTGTTGTTGCTGAACGTGGTGGTCAGCGGTGAGTGGGTGTGTGTGAGTGGGTGTGTGTGTGTGTGGCGGCGGCGGTTTCTGTTTAGATGCCGTCTGCCGCTCGCTTGTTTTTGCAGCGTTTGTTGCGTGAAAAACTTGCTCGACCGCAAAACGAGTTCATTTGAGCGGCTTTTTATTCATTTTTTCCATCCACCTGCAGCAGCGGCATGACGGCAAACTAAATTGTAGCAGTGAAGCAACAACAACAGCAACAACAACAGCAACAACAACAGCAGGCAGACGAAAAAAAATAAGAAACTGAAACCAGCAAAATGTGGAGCAGCGTGACAAAATGTTGTTAGCTGCCCGCGTTCGTGTTGATTGCGTGTTTTGTTGCTCGTTTGCGCTGTTTTTGCTTCTCTTTTTGCTACTTCGTTTGTTGTTGTTGTTCGGCTTCGGCTTCGGCTGTTGTTGTTGTTGTATAGCTGTTGTTGGTGATTTAGTAAAGCTTTTGTTGTTTGTTGTACTTAGTTGTTCATAAAACTTTAAAATCAAAACCACTTTTTCATCCGTCTGTCGGATTACAGAGCGAAAACTTAAGTTTCAAATAATTCTCTCAAAAATAAATCATTTTTTGTAGCAAAAAAAATAACAATTAGTTGCATATTTTTATTTAATCTTGAATTAGTTTTGCATTTAATCATAAAAAGTTTCTGCAACTCATCGTTTACTCATTTTTGCCTCCACCTCTCAGGCGAAAAAAACTGATGAACGGAAGCTCGCCGTTATCACCACGTCGCTCTCGCTCTCTCTCTCTCTCCCTCTCTCTCTCTCTCTCTCTCTCTCTCTTCACTTCGCTGCATTTCGGTTTTTCTCTTCTTCAACTGAGAAGTGAAGAAGTTTTCACCAAAAGTGGTGGTGGCTGGTGGGTTTGTGAGAGAAATTCACCTCTAATTTGTTCTCTCTAATTTTTTGTTTTGCACTCAGTTAGCGCAGAACATCTACGTATGCATGTGTGTGTGTGTGTATGTACGTCAAATGAAAGAGAAAACAAAGGAAATGCAAGCCAAATTCAAAGAGAAACAATTAATATGAAGTTAATTTCTCTCTATTTTTGCCTTCATCATCAGTGGCGAATGGCGCTCCGTTTAGGGTTGCCATTGTATTGTTGCGGTTTTGCGAAAAGTACTTTTTTTCGCATTAATTGTGATTTACTACTTCTCACAACTAATATAATGAAAATCTTTTAATTTTTCTTTTTTAAAGAGTTGAACAATTTTTATGGTTTTTTTTTTTTTTATTCCATTCTATTTACATACTCACCCTGTAGCGCTTACTTATACTGACCCTGTAGCGCACCTGTGAGTGTCACCGAGACTGGACTATTTATTATATTTTCAGTTGAAAGAAATTAATGAGCGAAATGATGAGTGTTAAATGTTCTCATTATTCGGCAAACAAAATTTTAATGACATTTTCTGCGTCGCCTACGTTGACTTCATGCTGAGGATGTAGTGAGAGTGGATGTCTGTGTTAGTAGTGAATATCTGTGTCAGTGTGGAGGACAAATATAAATGTGTGTCAAAGGGAGAGACGAAGCGGCAGAATGAGAGGAATCATTAAAGCGAAAAAACTACTTTAATAACTTTTAACTCTGAAAAATTTTAAAAAATAAATAAATAAATTTTTTTTTTTACCTTTAAATTTTTTACAGTAAAAAGAAAATTAAATAAAATTAAAATCGAAAAGAAGAAAAGGAAATGTAAAAATGTTACCTAGAAAGTCATGGTAAGAAGAAAAGGAAAGTTTTTTCCAGTTCATAGAAGAATTTTAGAAGAATTTTTACTGCAGCCTAAAAGTAGGCAGCAGAATTTTTGTTCTTCTGTTACAGCAAGCGGGTTTTGAATGAATTTTGTATGAGAAACAAACGCAGAGTTAAACAGTTAAAAATGTACACACACACACACAATAACACGCAGCTGAAATAATACAGAAATAACTTATTTGTATTCTAATGCTGATTCGCGGAGAATTCTTGCTATGCGAGTTTTTTGAACAGCAAACGAACGAAGTGAAACTTGTTGCTTATCTTTTGCGTTATTTTCTCTTATTTATTCCGTTACTTTTAACTAATAAAAACGCGCAGCTCATTTCTGCAGTTGTGCTTGTAAATCTTCCATTCTCTGAGAAAGAGAGAGAGAGAGAGAGGTTGTTGACAAACGTTGAAATTTCTCTTCACATTTGCTATGGCGAAAAGTTGTCGACGTGAACTCACCACAGTGAGCAGACATGGCAAAAAATGGCAACGTGGCACCGAAGGATTTAATCATTCATAGAAACACACATACACACATACGCACGCACACATGTATTCATACGTTCTCATACACACACATATACGTGGTGAACGTAAACGTAAAGTTAAGTTGTGTTTGTGATTTTTGCTCTCTCTGCTCGGAATTAAACTTGCAGAATCTTTCTGTTCTCACGTCATTCTTGATTTCTACGATTTCCATATTTCTGTTTTTTTGTTTGTTTTCTTTTTATTGCTTCACACAACCACCTTCGAGGAATTTTTTTTTGCTTTATTTTTCTACGTGAAATGAAATTCTTTCGCTTAAAATCGAAATTATGAAATATTTAAATTTTGTGTGTCGACGAACTCTAATTAAAAGTCATTCATTCGCCGTGTTGGCCATCAGTTAGTCACTGATATTTCTTGATTTAGTACTTATTTAGTTACTACTTTATTTACTACTATTTACTAATTCACTACTTTTGTTTTTATATTCAGCATCTACAGCGATTACTTTTTTGCTACTATTTTATACTAGTTGTACTATTTTCGCTACTTTTTTACTACTATTTTGTCCGTTTTTACTACTTTTTTGGCCCTATTTTATATTTTTCCTACTGCTACTACTATTTTTTTAGCAACCATCTTACTAATTTTTTTCCTGTCGGTTTTATTATTTTTTTGCATAAAATTCAGTTATTTTATTTTGCCGCTCTTAGTTTTGATAATCCTAAATAATACTTTTTTACTTTTCTATTTTTCTATTGCTTTTAAACTATTAGTTGCGTTATTTTTTTACTACCTTTTTTACTACTTTTTTCTACTACCTTTTTCTACTACCTTTTTCTACTATCTTTTTCTACTACGCTTTCTAACTACAAGTTCCACATTCTTTTTCTAATATATTTTCTACTATCTTTTTCTAGTAACTTTTCTACTGCTACTTTCTACTACCCTTTCTCACTACATTTTCCACTTTCTTTTTCTATTGCATTTTCTACTATCTTTTTCTACTACATTTTCTACTACTCTTTCTACTGCCACTTTCTCCTACCCTTTCTTACTACATTTTCCACTTTCTTTTTCTATTACATTTTCTACTACTTTTTCTACTACATTTTCTACTACTCTTTCTACTGCCACTTTCTACTACCCTTTCTCACTACATTTTCCACTTTCTTTTTCTGTTACATGTTCTACTATTTTTTCTACTACCTTTTCTACTACATTTTCTACTACTCTTTCTACTGCCATTTTGTACTACCTTTTCACACTACAATCTAACAAGTTTATTCCCTTTTCTAGATTAGAAATGTGTGGGATTTTACGCGAAAAATACACTAATTGCCAGCTCATCTTTCATAAAAAGTAATTTTGCTTTACACCCAAAAAATTAACGATGAAAAGCAACAACAACAATAGAGAGAAGTAACGACACAAAAAAAGAAAAACAACAAGGCTTGACAACAAAATTATGAACTCGTTTTTGTGGATTTCATATAACTTGACTAAAATCGGCTAAAAAAAGTCGACGACAGCAACAACTGATGGGGCGTCAAAGTGCGCCACGGAGTTGCCTGTGATGCGTAACTTGGCTGGATTTGCGTAAAAATGGCTGGACACGAGAGCAGAACAACAACAGCAACGACAGCAGCAGCAGCAGCAAAAACAATTCCGCGAACAATTAAACGCGATGACAGCAGCAACTACAACAACTACAACAACTACAACAACTGCAGCGAAAACAGCGAAAGCAGTGGGCGGCAATGATAACAATTAATTGAGTCAAATTATTGCTCAACCAGTACAACAACAACAACAACAACAACAACAACAACAATGGCCTCTGCAATTGTAGCCGCCCACAGGCCGCCCAGTAAAAGCAACAACAACAGCAGCAACAACAACAACAACACTCCCAAAGGCCAGCAACATGTTTGCGCAGACGAAGACGACGACGGAGACGACGATGTCAGTGAAGCCAAGACGAGCAAGAGAGCTGCGAGAGCTGCGAGAGCTGCGAGAGCGACAGCAGCAGCAGGAGGAGCAGCAGCAGCACCACCACCAGCAACGAAGCGACCATCGAAGCCACCCACGACAGCCACGTCGCCACTTGTTGCCGTTGCCGTTGCTGCTGTTAACGGCTTCACTTGCGGCGAAGCAGCATCCAATCCTACTGCTGGCGCCGCTGTTGCTCCGCAGGATGCTGATGCCGAGACGAATGTCGCTGCGACTGCGACTGCTGCTGCTGCTGCTGCTGCTGCTGCTGATGTGGTCTTGCAGTGCGCGACCACCGTTCCGCGTTTAATCGATAGCAGCACGCAAACCGATGATGACGTTGGTGTCGCGTGCCGCAGCGACTCCACGCAACAGTCGAGCGCAGGACGTTGCAATGAAGCGGCCGCAGATGCGGACGACGCGATGAAGAAGCACGCTTGTAAACGCGACGTGAATGTGGATAATAAAAGCTTGAAAACGCTAACTGTAAACAGTGAGAGAGTGAGTGACGTCGTCGCGAGTGAGAATCGCGTGCCGCGCGAACGCGTTACGCTCGAGAAGACGAAGAAAAGCAAGAGGAAAAAACAGAAAGCTATCGAGCAAGTTAACGAGGAGCGACGAGTTATCGAGGAGCGACGAGTTATCGAGGAGCGACGAGTTATCGATAGCAACGCGGCGAGCGAGAGTGTGAAGGCAGTCAATCAAAATTGCCAAAACGAGGCGAAATCAAAAGATGCGCGAGCAAGAGAAGCGAGCGACAGCTATCGAGTCGCGTGCGACAGCAATCGAGTCGCGTGCGACGTGGCGGCCGTGAGCGCGTGCGACAGCAATCGAGTCGCGTGCGACAGTAATCGAGTCGCGTGCGACGTGGCGGCCGTGAGCGCGTGCGATGAGCTAATCGAATTCATCGAAGAAAGTTATCAGTCAATCGACAGAGCGTCGAATGAGAAAAATGAAAATGAATGTGCGTCGTGGGACGTCACAGCGGCCCACAAACGTTGTGAAGGCGGCGGCGCGACGCTGGTGCCGCTGGTGGTCAGCGGTGAGGAGCGGGAGGAAGAAGAGGGGGAGGAGGAGACGAGAGAGGTGAGGAGAGAGGTGAGGAGAGAAGAGAGAAGCCATGAAATGCGAGACGCTGATGACGATGATGTGTTGGCAGGAGAGCGGAATTATGAGCTGCTAAACGACTTCGGCGAGCGAGAGTACGACGCGGCAGGAGTTGCAGAGTCCGAGGACGAGCTGGAGCGCGAGCTGGAGGGCGAAGAGAATGCGAAGGAGACGCGCTGTGTGGGTGGCGATTATTGCGTTGCTAATGAAGGCCTGTTAACGACATCACAGGGCAACAACAACAACCACAAATACAACAGCGACGACACTGAGAGCGCAGGCGGCGCAGACGGCGCGGGCGACAGCAACGCGACAGCCGGTTTGCGTTTGATGAACAGCTTAATAAAGAACCTCAAAAATCATTCCGTCGACGAGGACAACGAGGACCATCATTTCAGTTACGATTGCGAGGCCAACGATTACGATTTGGAGGGCGCAGAGCCGATAAAAACGTCCGAGAAAATGTTGTCGTTGCAGGAAGAAGCGAAGAAAATGCACAGGAAATCGAAGCGGGAGCAGAAAAGTCAAAAACAGCAACAGCAGCCACAGCAAAAGTTGACCACGAGAAGCAGTTTTTCGCTGGCGAGCGTTGTCAGCAGAGCGTTGAAGTCAAAGCTGACGCCGCTGGCGCCGCCCTTCCTTCCAGCAGCGAAGATCGCCGCAGCAGCTGCACGAATAACAACGACAACAACATCGTCGACATCAGCATCAGCATCATCATCATCATCATCATCATCAGCTGCAGCGGCAACAATAACTACGGCAGCAGCAGCGACATTTTATTCGTACGAGCAGCAGCAGCAGCCTGCGATGATTTACAACACGCAGCAATTTTCGGTGTGTCAGCAACAACTCAGCGTAGAGCAGCAGCAGCAGCAGCAGCAGTACATGCAACAGCAACAACAACCGCAGCAGCAGCAGGTGACTTACCTGCAACCGCTGCAAGCAGTGCAACAACAACACCAGCAGCAGCAACAGCAAACCTCGCCAAATCTTCACCAGCAGCAGCTGCAGCAGCACTCGTTTTTTATACCACAGCAACAGCAACAGCAACAGCAACAGCAACAAAAACAACTCCATCTGCCTCATTGCGTGCAAAATATCGGCAACATTTTGCCGACTTACCTGCAACTGCAGCCGCACGCGACACAAAACACCGCCGCTGTCGCCTCCACCATCACCATCAACAACAACAACTGCAGCAGTAGCGGCGGCAACATGCAACAGCTGGCAGCCACAGGGCATCAGCAGCAGCAGCAACACCACGCCCACCTCATCCCGCTGCAAGTCATTTCGTTGGCTTCTCCAGCGCCGCCGCCGCCGCCGCCGCCACCCACTGCAGCCACATCACAGGCTGCCGCGGCTGCTGTCGCTGCCGCCGCGACCGCTGCTGCTGTGGCGGCGGCTGCTGGTGGCGCCGCCTGGCCAATCGTCGAGGCGCCCATTTATATCGACGCTAACGGTGAATATCGCACATACTGTCCCACTCACGGACCACCGCCGTCAGCACCAGCGGCGGCGGCGGCAGCAACGATTGCTGGCACGTCTGCAAATAACGCTGCAAATGCAATCGCGTCGCTACCACCTCCACCTCCAGCGCCGCCATCGCAAGCCTGCGTTGCCGCTCAATCATTTCATGGACAAACGTCAGCGGCCGTCTGCACACTGCAGCCACTGACGACGATCGCCGCCGCTGTCGCCGCCGCAGCCGCCGCAGCCGCCGCCTCAACGTCCTCGCCTGCTGTCGCGTCCATGTCGCCAGCGTCGCTCGAGCCACGCGTGCTGCTGCAGCTGGACGCCGGAGTCTCGTTGCCGCTTCAGATAGCCGGCAAACGCAAAACCCTACAAGGTGAGTAACCGCTTTACGAGCGAGAGTTGATTTGAGTGCCGCGCTCGGTGCTCGGGGGGGGGTCCCTCTATCCCTGTGTCCCTCTGTCCCTCTGTCCCTCTGTCCCTCTGTCCCTCTGTCCCTCTCCGCCACGCGGCGGCGGCCACATGGTCATCCGACCCAGTTTGCGATGGTGACGCGGCCTGCTGCCCGGTGCCGCGCTGACCGCATCCTGCCGCGCGTGCAGATGTCGTTGTGGTGGACGCGGCAGGAGCGATTCTTTCCACTGCACCTCGCCGCTCGCCGCTCGCCCGTCGCCACTCGCCCGTCGTCACTCGCCCGTCGTCACTCGCCCGTCGTCCCTCGTCCTTCGTCCCTCGTCCCTCGTCCTTCGTCCCTCGTTCCTCACTCCTCCTCCTCCAGCGCCTTCTTGACTGTCGCGTGTGTGTCGTCGCTTGTCGCTTCGGAATTCGACTGAATTCGGTGTTCCGCGTGCTTCAGCTTCCCGTCCATGGGGATTTTTTTGGCAAGGATCTGCATATCCGTGCATATGCGTGCTTCTTGATGTCTTTTCCCTCCACCCCCCAAACCCCCGTCCCCCCCCCCCTCATCTCGATTTGTTCGCCTTGCTGGCGAACGACATTTCATGGCGTTTCTTCTTCTTCTCCTTCGAAGATTTTGTCATTTGGCTCGCGTCGCGCTGTCGCACACGCTGGGCGGCCGCCAGTGATGCCCACGAGTGATGCGTACTTTTGTTAGACGTTGTGTGCGTGTGTGTGTTGGTGTGTGTGGTGTGTGTGTTGGTGTGTGTGTGTGTCATTGACAAGCTAAAAGCATTTTCGACATTTCCTTCGACTCGGTTGTTGCTCTGCTGGCAGCCGTGACTGCATTATCGGCCTCCATTTCGAGTGCATTTTCTCCACCGGAAAGAACGACCAACGACCAGCGACCAACTCACTCGTTGGGTGAGTGTGTGCGTGCGCCTGCAATTGGCTGACCACACTTAAATTACTGAACGACAGACTACAGCGTGGTTACGGGTGACGCAGCTCAACGCAGAGGTGATTATAATGATGCGTTCAATTTAAAAAGCCATTTTTAAGTCGAAAAAACAACGTGGCCAAAAATTGCTGTTGCATCAACTTTTCACTTTTTTTTTTTTTTTTTGAACTAAAAATTTTTTGAACTTTTTTAAACTAAAAAAAACTGACTAGAAAAGCGTCATAAAAAGACGTTTGTTCTCATTTCATTTGCTGAAGCCAACTTTGAAACATCCTGCCTGCTTTTCATGGCTGAATTGCGTGCTGGATTCACGCTGAATTTCGTGCTGAATTTCATGCTGAATTTCGTGCTGAATTCACGCTGAATGTCTCTGCTCCACCCTGTAGGACGGCAACGCAAGTCGCCTGAGCGCTGACTTGTTAAAGGAAACAAATAACAAAAAAAAAAAAAAATAAAAAAAAAAATAAAAAATAAAAAAAAAATAAAAAATAAAAAAAATAAAAAAAATAAAAAAAAAATAAGAAAATATGCGATCAAATTAAAATGTAGAAAAAGGATTAACAGAAATGAATGTGGTGCCACGCAACGATTTTGAACGGATTCCAAAACACTCGACGAACCGAGGAAGCCAAGCAGCTCAGAAGCACTTTACGCTCTCGGTGATGGAGCGCTCGTCGAGTGGAGAGCGGAGAGCGGCGGGCACGGAGCGAAATCAGATGCGAGTGCAGCAGAAAGCGGTTATAAAAGCCTAAAATGGCTTTCATGTTCGAAATACGATTGCGAGATAATTTAATGGCATTTCTGCAAAGCACGCAAATAAATTTTATTGCACTTTTTTTTTTATCCAAAGAGAAAAAGGAAAGAATAAAAAATTTAATTTATTTGGGAGGGGGAAACAAAGAACAATTTTAGAATGAAGTCAATACGCAAAAGTGTCAAATTTCAAAGTGTCAAAATTAAAAAATAAAAAAATTTTTAGTAATCTTATTCTCGAAAGTGGCAATAAAAATTATAATAAAAAGAAAAGTATAATTAAGTTTTTTGAAAATCATTTCAAAACTCGCAATTTTCAAGCTTTATTATTGTTTATTCATAGAAGTGAAAAAAAATTCCCTCCTATTTTTTGATTTCATCAAACGTAAACGTAATTTTACGCAATGAAAAGTTTTTTTTTTTTTTTGAATTTTTCCTTTTTACTACTAAAAAAACCTCTCGCTCCCTCTCTACACCCACAACTCTCTTCATCTTCTCAACTCCCACAACCTTCACAACTCTCACCACCTTCTCAAACTCCCACAACCTTCTCACCCTCAGTGTTGTTGTGTTTTTTTTTGTTTTTTTTTGTTTTGCTTTCCTCACAAACGTTACACGTAATCGAATTACTTTCTGCTGTTTTACATTTCATTTTGTGTTTCCTTTTGTTGGATTTCTAGCTGAACAAAATGCAACTTAGCTGAGCTTAAAACGGTAACCATTGTTGTTGTTTGTTGTTACTTTTTGTTTTTACTGTAACGGTTGTTACCTCTGTTGCTTTTGTTGCTTTTGGTAGACTGAATTTCTAAAGAGTTTGCAAGCGTTTTGAACTCTTTACGAGAGAGAGTGAGAATGAAGAGTGAGAATGAAGAGGGTGAATGAAGAGTGAGAATGAAGAGTGAGAATGAAGAGGGTGAATGAAGAGGGTGAATGAAGCGGGTGAATGAAGAGTGAGAAGGTAGTAGAGTGAGGCAGAGAGAATGTTGATTCCTGTTGTGAACTTCAGTACAGAAAAATTTCAATTTTAGATTTTCACTTACTAATTTTCCACTTCAATAAATATTGCAAAACAGATGTTTTTTTCGAAGAACATATTTAAAAACTGGTAAACACTGCTTTTCAAAATTGAAAATATGCGGTTTTTCAGTTAAATTGAGCATAATTAATCTCAATGGAATTTACCAACTTTTAGTGGTTTTTTGAAGCGGCCTAAAAGTATGCAATGAAATTTTCGTGAAGCCATATCATTCACAAAATTTTAACGAATCGTTGTCGAGTGAAAAGGGTGACCATAATTTTTCTATTACTTAAATACTAAAAAGCGGTAAATTTCTGCCTATAAATTTTAGAAAATAATTTGCTAACAAAAACCTACATCGAGCAAAGAAATGTTTCATAAAAAAAGTGGTAAAAAAATTGAGTCAGAAAGCAGCAAAATTCAATTTTGTTTCGCTTATTGTGGTTGAAATTTATGTGCTTCCATCTTTTTTTCTCCTCGTTCGCAACCTAGCAAGTTAATTTAAAGAAAAACAACTAAATTGCAAGTTTGCAATTTTGTTTCCCCCTTCACACTGCTTGTTGTTGTTGTTGTTTTTATCGTTGTCATGGTGTGAAAAAAGCTGCACCTTAAACACGCAGCAATTAAATGCTTTTAACTGACGACTGACACACCGATCAACGATCAACGACCGACGACCGACGACCGACGACCGCCGACCGACGACTGACGACCGCCGACCGACGACCGACGACCGCCGACCGCCGACCGACGACTGACGACTGAGATTTTTTGAAAGTTGCTCGTTCCGAGATTCGACTCGAATTGTTCCGACAACAAATTATTATTAAGTTTTTATCTTAAATTAGAGCGTAACGGTTTTTAAAAAATATGCTCGCAGTGGAATATCAGTGGCCACGTTTTACACTTGAAAGTTGTTTGCCATGAGGTGTTGAATGAATGAATGAATAGCGTGGGCCAGAGCGAGAAAAAAAAGTGGACGTAGCAAAATTAGCTGGCAACATTGATAAAAATTAATTGTCTATTAATTTCTTATCATTAAATAATTTTGCTATGAACGATTTCATGCGGCGGAAAATTGATTTCAATTGCAAAACATAAAAAATTAATGCAAAAAATTGTGTCGTTTAGAGAAAATATTGCACTGCGAAGGGTTCTGCGGATTTCAAAACTACGTTTAAAGTAGTTAAGAGTTCAAACTTCTTCTATTCTTGTATATTAAAAGTTCATTTATATTAAAAGTAACAACTGTTTGAATGAAACAAGAAAAATCTTGTTGAAAAACAAGAAAAATCAAGAAAAAACAAAGAAAACTAAAGAAAAAACCGAGAAAACTAAAGAAAAAACCGAGAAAACTAAAGAAAAAACAAAGAAAACTAAAGAAAAAACCGAGAAAACTAAAGAAAAAACAGAGAAAACTAAAGAAAAAACAGAGAAAACTAAAGAAAAAACAGAGAAAACTATAGAAAAAACAGAGAAAACTATAGAAAAAACAGAGAAAAAGCCGCCATCAACAGCAGCAGCAGCAGCAGCAGCAGCAGCAAAAACCACAGCAAAGTCTTTCCAAGTCGCTGCGGTGTCCGCTTAAATGAATTTCGTTTATTTAATTGCAAACTTTGTTGCAGAGTATTTTTAGGATACCGTTATCTAGTCATGCAATCGTTGGTAGTTATTTCTGGTTTTTGTTTCTCTTTGTTTCTCTTTGTTTCTCTTCGTTTTCTTCGTTTTCTTCGTTTTCTTCGTTTTCTTCGTTTTCTTCGTTTTCTTCGTTTTTTTCGTTTTCTTCGTTTTCTTCGTTTTCTTCGCTGATAATTTTTTAGTGGTTTATTTTTTACGTTTGCCGCTTGCATTGAAATTCAGTTTTGCTGCTGCTCGTGCAGCTCCGAATGTTGCCAATGCAATCAACAACAATCGCTGCTGCTGCGACTGCTCTCGCAATCGTATGCAGAGAAAGTCGGAAGTTGCAGCGATTCTCTTCCGCGATTTTCGTTCGCTGCTGCTGTTTGCGGTAGACGGGGTCTTCCACGGACAACCAAGCAGACGGACGGAATTGACAGACATTCGGTTGGACGGACAGCTAGACGGTTTCGGTGAACAGACGTGCTGAAGCGGACAGGCAGACGGACGGGCGGACGGACGCACATAGACGGACGGACACACACAGACGGACGGTCATACAGACGGACATACAGACGGTCATACAGACGGTCATACAGACGGAAAGTCAGTACGATTTCATTTAAGATTTATTATTCAATGAAGGCATTCAATTGCGCAGAAAAGCTATAAATAAGCGAGAAAAATGCTTGTTGTAGAAATTAGGTGATCGAAAGAGGAGAAAACAATTAAAAAAATAGAAACCAAATAAAACAGAAAAGCGAAATCGGAAAATAAACTTGTTATCTTCACTCTACAATCGTTAATTTTCATACTTTGCACGTCTTTTCTTAATTAGGTTTGAAAATAAAGCGGAAATTTTAGTAGTTAATAAATAAGTCAAGTTGAGGAGTCAATTTCAATTTTTAAAACTTAAAAACTTAAAAATTAAGTGAATTTTCGCCTCATTAAATTTTGGCATCATTTTTATTCTCCCTTTTAATTCTTCTAATTTCGAAAATTCTCATTTTTAGGCAAAACGTTTTTAAGTTAAATTAGTCTACAAAGTTTCTCGTTTACATTCGTATATAAGTTACCCCCCCCACACACACACACACACACACACACACACACAGACGTAGACAGATACAAGCATGCAAGTTGCTATGACACAAAATCAAATTAATGGCAAAAAGAAAAGAGAGAAAAAGGAAACGAAAACATAAAAAATGCATTTGCTGACCGACGCCAGCTGGCAAATTTTGTTTGCTGGAAAAAATATAAAGAGAGTTACGGAATCAGAGAGAGAGGAAAGGAAAGGGGAAGGAGGAGGATAGAGAGTGAAGGAGCGGTAGAGAGTGAAGGGGAGAGTGAAGGAGGTCGCAAGGCAGCCTCTCGCCGTCTCTTGTATGTCACAATAGCGGCCCATATGGGGCCTTCGTAGCCTCTGGTTGACTTTTACGGACTCTCGCTGCAATTCGCGGCCTTTCGCGGTCTCTCGCGGCTTTTCGCTGTCTCTCGATGTCTCTGAAAGCCTCTCGCTATCTTTCTCTCGCTGTCTGTCGCGGCCTCTCGCTGTCTCTGATAGCTTCTCGCTATCTCTCGTGTCCTCTCGAGTTCTCTCGCAGCCTCTCGAGTTCTCTCGCAGCCTCTCGAGTTCTCTCGCAGCCTCTCGAGTTCTCTCGCAGCCTCTCGAGTTCTCTCGCAGCCTCTCGACTTCTCACGCATCCTCTCGTGTCCTCTCGCTGTCTCTCGCGGCCTCTCGCTGTCTCTCGCGGCCTCTCGCTGTCTCTCGCGGCCTCTCGCTGTCTCTCGCGGCCTCTCGCTGTCTCTCGCGGCCTCTCGCTGTCTCTCGCGGCCTCTCGCTGTCTCTCGCGGCCTCTCGCTGTCTCTCGCGGCCTCTCGCTGTCTCTCGCGGCCTCTCGCTGTCTCTCGCGGCCTCTCGCTGTCTCTCGCGGCCTCTCGCTGTCTCTCGCTGTCTCTCGCTGTCTCTCGCTGTCTCTCGCGGCCTCTCGCTGTCTCATTGGTGTCTCTCGCTGTCTCTCGCTGTCTCTCACGGCCTTTCGCTGTCTCTCGCGGCCTCTAGCTGTCTCTCGCGGCCTCTCGCTGTCTCTCGCGGCCTCTCCCTGTCTCTCGCGGCCTCTCGGTGGCTCTCACGGCCTCTCGCTCTCTTCCGTGACCTCTCATGCCCTCTCTCTACTTCTCGTTATCCCTCGCAACCTCTCGCATCCACACACGATCTCTCACTGTCTCTTGAGACCTCTCGCTCTCTCGATTTTTTCACTTCTCGCTGCATCTTGCTGACTTTTTCTGTCTCTCGATGCCTCTGGATGCCTCTCACTGGATCTCGCGGCCTCACTGGATGCCTCTCACTGGATCTCGTCTGCCTCACGCGGTCTCTCTTTATCTCCAGTGACCTCTTGCTTCCTCTCGCAAATATTCGTTGGCTCTCGCGGACTCTCGCTGCCTCTCAAAAAATAATCTTTCAACAACATCGAATTAAACCATTTCCGGGGTTTTCTTAGCTCGTTAATTTAATTTCCCTCTTCATTTCATCTTTTCTTTTAATTAATTAAAACTGTAACAACTTTCTTAAAGAAAGAACTTTTCTAATTTTATAAGTTGCAGAGAAAGAAGTTTGTGATGATGAACAAAAACCTTTCATTCATCAATTTAATGCCACTTCAAAGATAAGATAGACAGCAGCTGGAAATTTTGCCCTTTGACCGCCAGCTTCTGCTGATGAAAAGAGCGAAACCCTCGTTAAAAACGTTAACTTTTAAAAAAAATACTTTTCGTTTGTTTCTTCTTCTCCTTTTTTCATTCTCTCCTCCATCCTTCACCACTCCTTCACTTTATTCATCATCCATCAGCTTTCTCTTCACTATTCCTGCATTTCTCTCACCGCTCATCGCTTTGACGAAAGAAAGAAAAAAGTGTTGCCTACTCTCAGGCGCGGCTAGTGGATCTGCTTTCGAACTCTTTTTTTAGTGGAACTCTTTTTCTAGCTTTCGCACATCATTGTCGCCGTTAACGTCATTTGCGGTTGTTGTTGCTATAAGCTATTGTCGCTCTTGTCGCTCTTGTTGTTGCTGGTTGTTGTTGTTGTTGTTGTAATCGCTGGCGTCATCACTTTTGATAGCGTCATCGTCACCCTTGTGTCGCAGTCGTTTAGCTCAAATTTATGCATGACCGACCAACTCTTTTCAAACGGCCTCGCTAACTAGAAAAAAAGTAGCTGTTGCTCGCTGCTTGCCTTTACTTCTCCTTCTTCTCCTTCTTCTTCTTTTTCGTCGTTTTTTAATCTGAATTTTCCTCTCCTTTATTAAGAAACTTTATTTTTAACGATATCTTTGTTGCTGTTGGTTACCATGAGAGAGGATTTTGGTGTTGAAATGTAAATGAATGCAAAGGAAAAAAAAATAATCAAAAATTTGCAAAGCAAAATCCACTTTTACAATCTTCGCTTTGCAAAGCAAAATCCACTTTTCACAATCTCTGGAAGCAGTCAACGTATGCTGTATCTGCATTTTAGAGATTTGTATCCCTTTTTGATGAAAAAACGGTTAGTTTTGCCAAGCTTTTGTAATATTTAACGGATTTTTAATGAGAAATTTAGAAAAAAATTTGCATTTTATAAATTTTTTCTCACTTTAATGGGTTTTTCTTATCGCTCGGAGAGTCACAGATGTCGTTGACTTTTTGTAAGAATTTCTTTTTCTTCTTTTTTCCCTCAATAGAGTTTCTCTCTTGAAGACAGTTGGTTTCTCTTTTGGAAAGGTTTTCTCTCCTGAAGATGGTTTCTCTCCTGAAGACGGTTTCTCTCCTGAAGACGGTTTCTCTCCTGAAGTGGGTTCTCTTTTCGTTTTTCAAGGTACTCCATGATACTCCAACAAAGTTCGAAAAGGGCGCCAATTTTATTATTATTTTTTTCATTTTAATTTTTGCATTTAAATTAGTTTTCATGCTCTGGCAGTCTTTAGACTGCAGACTGTAGTGCTGCAAGGCAATAAAATTACTTGGAAATGTAATTTCTTTATTATATTTCGGAATATCGCTCCATATAATCTGGCGCCTGTAAGCAAAACTTTGAAGAGTTTAACGGTTTATCACGTCTACAACAATAACGGTTTCCAATTTGAAATTTTAAAGATTACAAAGATTGTAAAAAGATTGCAAAATGATGAAAAAAGGAAATCGAAAGCAGTAACAGAGTGCTGGGGATTATTTAGAAATAGTTCTGCATGAACACTTATAATAGTTTAAAATTCGAACTTAAAATAGCGCTTCAGATGCTTCGCAGACTGCGATTTCGAGTAGATTTTCACTTTTTGATTGAGAGTTGCAACATCAAGATCTTCTAGAAAAAGCTGTGGGCGTAATGAGTACACTGCCACTCCCATTTCCATCTCACTCAATCATTCTCATCATTCAAGATGTTTGAAATCCACGTTGTAGTCCATCAAATGATGGATCAATCAAACGAACACCGAGTATTTAACACAAAATAAACAAAGAAAGAAGAGCACACACATGCACACACACTCATAAATACACACACTTGCACACACACACACACACACACACACACACATTTATACAGTCACTATCAACAGAGGCCGCTGACCGCAAAATCCACTCCATTAATTGATAAATAAAGTCAAAATACGCAAACACAAGCAAAAATGCACAAACGCACGTACACTCATACACTCAAGACACACGTACACACGCACACACGCACACACAAGCACCTCCATTCACGTGCAGAGCTGACATCGTTGCCACACACGCACACACACGCACACACACGCACACCTTTGCAAACACACTTTAACACTTTGATGCCCACATCGCTCTTTATTAATAAATTGGTACAGATTGTTATTGTGGTCGCCACCCCGTTTCGCACCCTGTATCGCTCAGCTCACTAACGTTTGCATCCTCGAGATATCGTCCTCCTCGAGATATCGTCCTCCTCCCCTTCGTCTCGTTTTAAGTAGGCGATTATTAATGCAAACATTGAGGTCTTCACGCCACAACGCGATACACAGTCGCGGCAAGTCAGCAAGTGATGCACAATCCATAATCAACAGATAAACATTTTGCGGCAAGCAGAATGCGAATGCGAATGCCTGCAGCGAGAGATGCGCTGGTCTGGCCGATTCATCGATTTATTTGCTCCGACCAAATGATGAGAATAATGAAAATAAGCTTTTAGTGCTCTAAATAATGGAATCTCTTTAATTACTTCAATGGGAAATTTCGAATTTAATCATTTGCGGAATCCTTGCATCTTTAAGATCAAAGGATTTTTGAACTTCTCAAAGATATTTGAAGCAGTAAAGAGAAGAAAATAGAGAGGGGGGGGGGGGGGGGGTGGAAACCAAACGGAAAAAACCGCAATTATTTTCATATTTTCTCAATGAAAAAATAACTTAAAATGTGTAGAAACTAAAAAATTGGAATATTTAAAGAGAAAAAACAAAAATTAAATAGTGACGAATAACAACCACAATTGTGATGTATCATAACGAAGAAGTATTCAGGGCAGTCAATGACATCGTCAGTGTCGGCAACACGATAATTCTCGTGTCGTTACGATTCCGCGACAGCGACACGCGACACGCGACTTACAGCGATGGAATTTCGCTGAAATTTCACATTCACATTGAGTGAAACGTTTTCGAATGGAAAATCGTTAGAAAACCAGCCAGCCAATTTTAGACATCACAAAAATTGCAGATAACAAAAGTAAGCAGAAAAAATGTAAGGAAAAATTAGGGAAGGAAATCGGAGGAGTTGTAATTGCAACAGTTGTGCGCTGGCAAAGCGGCAACAATCAGTTCAGCTCGACCCTCAAACGTCGCGCAACAACGGCAACACCGGCAGCAGAAGCAAGGTGAGGGAGGGGGGAACGCGGGAGGAGCGAAGTGGGCACCAGAGAGCGAGGAAAAAACCTGCAAGAGAGGATGGATGCGGGAGTAAAGGGAGCGAGAAGAGTGGAAGCGAGAAGTGAGAGGTTTGCATAAAATCAACATGATGAAAAATTGATTGCATAACGCGACACTTTCATCATAAGCAGCAGCAACAAGAAAACAACAACAACAACAAGAAACTACAACAGGCAACAATAATTGCAGTACACTGCGAGTGTAACAACAGCGGCAGCGGCAACGGCAGCAACATCATCATCAACTCATCATGTGGCGCCACCTTTTGCGAGGCGGTCACCAACAACACTTAGTGTTGCTGTCAAAGTTGGCATCATGGTTGCCAACAGCAATCTGCATAAACTGCACCGAGCAACCACGGCAACACTGGCGTTGGTGGAAAAAAAATACTTTTTTTGCAATTTTCTTTGCAATGCAAAAATGAAAATAAAATCAAACGCAACGAAACAAACAATAACAATAAAATGAAAAGTCATTGTTCGACTGGAAGAAAAAGAAAACAGAAAAAGAAATAATCAAGAAAAAAGCTACAGGAAAAGTGGGAGAAAAAATTTAAGAAAAAAATTTACTTATGCAAAAAAACGAGAAACAGGAAAAAACTGGTTAAGCAAAAATATGAAGTTTTGAAAACTAACGATAATAAAGTTGATGACGGCGAGCCGCGATAATGATGACTCTGGTTATTGTTGAATTTTCACACAATAAAAGAATGGCAAATTTCACACGGAAAACATTAATTCGCGGCGAATTGTGGGAAAACAGCAAAGATTTCTTGTAACCGATAATCATGCTGAAGGATGTAGATGAACTCATCAAGTTGATGACGATTTTTTCGAGATTCTTGAAATGTTGAATTGTTGATTTTCTTCCTCACGAAAAGAAGGATGTAATCGATTTAGTTGGAAACCCACTACTAAAAATGTGATCATGTAATCACAAACGTAATAATAAATATACAATAATCAAGAATGTAACCACAAATATAAACTTCAAAGCAACTCGTCCAGCCACAAACGCTCTCAAAAGTTAATTCAAGTCATGCATGCAATGTCAGGATAGACGAGAGTGAGCATGATGTGGGGGTTAAATATCATCATAAGTAAGGGTTGAGGGATTAAACGTTGAGGTATTACGAGGCAAGACGTGCGACTGAGAGGTTAAAGAGACGTTGAATGTTTATGGCTGAATTTGTTTTGAAAACGGATGCGTAAACAAACCAACCAGAGACTCGATCTTCCCCTCTTTCTATCTCTCTATCTCTCCTTCACCATCTCTTTAGCCACCCTTCTCTCTCTCTCCCTCTCTCTCTCTCTCTCTCCCTCTCTCTCTCTCTCTCTCTCTCTCTCTCTCTCTCTCTTGATATCTCCCTATCCTATCTCCCTCCCATCAATGTATCAAAAATCTGTCACGAAATCTGTCATGAAATCTGACATTAATTGTAATATACATTTTAGATTTACAGATAATTTAGTTTAGAATAGGTTAGAGCTAAAATAAGGTAGATCATGTAGGATAGGGCAATTTAAGATTGATTATGGTTCCATAGGATAAGATGGGAAAAAGTGAAATAGTTATCGGTTCATAATTTATAGCGAGGTATTGCAGAAATATTGTATACTATATAAGCTCGGTTCGAGTAGTATTTGCTAAATCTATACAGCAAATTTTATTCGAATGGAATAGTAGAGTAATATAGGGTACAACAATTTCGGGTAGAATGGAGTGTAAAGCTAATAAGTGCGGTGATAACAAGCCTAATAGATTTTGATAGGTATGGATTTTATAGGATAGGATTTTGAATGGATTCTGATAGCATGATGATAGCAATGATGATAGGACATTGATGACAATGGATTATTGTACTCATAGGTAGGTTAAGATCGGGTGGGTGTTTTTTGGGAAAACTAGGAAAAAGCAAAGTAAGATGGGCCATGATGGACTCAAAGAAACACGGGAAAAATGAATATATCTGAATAGTAGGAGTATGATTTGAAGAATAGTTTATAAAATGATCCTCAATTTAAGTGAGGTGCTTTTTCCGGAAATTTGTACAGCCTTCCTGGTGCTTTCCTGGTGCTTTCCTGGTGCTTTTCTGGTGCTTTTCTGGTGCTTTTCTGGTGCATTAAAGCGAATTCGAATTAACATTTGATGCCGTAGTTTAGAGTTTTTTTTTTTCTATATCATAGTTCAGGAGCTGCTAAGCTTCAAAGATTTTTGTGCTGATAGCACGAGCTCCTGTTAAGAGGGTTGATGGAGGGAGGGGAGTGGAAAGTTTTTTTTTTTTTTTTTTTTTTTTTTCGAGCTTCGATTTAAAAAGCGTGTTTCTATTTAACTCTACATTCAATGTAGACTTTCAACTAAAAACGGTTACCTGCTCCTCGCTTCATTATTAAAAAAGCGATTTAACTTCTTCTTCCTTAATTCAAACTTTCCACTTCAGCTTTCGACTTTTCCGGACCATTGAACTGGCTGAGGATGTGAAATGATAAAGAAAAAAAGCGAAAAAGCAAACATTAAATTTAGCGAAAGGTGAGCAAATTAAGCAAGCGTGCAGAAAACAGGTGCAGCAACTGCCGCACGTACTTGAATTGCGGGTCGGAAAGACGTTGAAAGACAATCCTTTACTTTCTTAGCCTGTCTGCCTTCTCTGTCTGCCTTGTGTTGCCTTCACCTAGAAAGAAGCAGCAACAAACTTTTCAATTTCTTCAATTCTGTAACTAAAGGAATTCCATAACTGAAAATGGAAAGTTTTAAATTTCACTGAAGCTGCTATTAGAAGTTACAGTTAGTTTTTGGTAGGGAATTATGAGGGAAAAATTTCGGATGTGATTTTAAATGAACATTAGTAGAGAATTTAATACGGGTAACTTCAGCTGCCTTTTGTGTGATTTGCAATTAAAAGCATTTACCTTCTTTTTATTGCCGTTACTTTCTATTTTCGTGCAAACAGTGCAAAAAATAGATGACATCACACGAGAATACTACGACGAGTGCGCGAGTGTAAATTGCATTACAATTTTCTTTCTGGTTAGATGTTGCAGGCAGCAGCGCATAAAAGGAACAACAAATAGCCAACCACAAATTCCTCAACTCCGCGCCGCGTGGAATGCAATGTAAACAGCGGCCCCCCTCACGGCTCTCGGGCGGTAGGGAGCCACCGTGACGGTAATTCTAATTCTGTGTAGCGCTGAAGTTGCCACACTGAGTGCCAAGGCACAGCCTTGACCTGCTTGCTTGCTGCTACTCGGTAACTTTGTTGTTGCGCGACTTCATGCAACAATTACTGGCTATTATTGTTTTTACTACTATTACAAGAATATTATTATTACCGCCACCACCACAATCACTACTACAACTACTACTACTACTACTACTACTACTACTACTACTTCTACTACTACTACTACTACTCCTCGTACTACTGTTCGTCGTACTTTTCGACTCCCTTTTTTATTTCTCTATTTTTTTATTTCTTACTTCTTTGGTATCGTTAGCAGTTTATGATGAAACTTTTTTTCTCTTGCTGCTAAATCATTACTTCTGCTCTAATTAAATTATGAATTTTAATCTCGTTTTACTGCTGAGTGGAAGAGTTGGTTTTACTGCTGGTGAGCCGCCCGCTGCCAGTGAGATACCGAAACTTTTTTATGTCGTCTTTAAAGACAAACAAAACCGGAACTCTTAGGTTGCTTAATAAATTCGGAAATCTGCAAATTTCTCTAAGAAAAAAGGGAATTTTCGGAAATCCCATCAAACTTCCTTTTAAATCCCATCAAACTTCCTTTTAAATCCCATCAAACATCCATCTCATCAATAGTTTAAGATAAATTTAATTATTAGTATATAATCAAAATCATCTTTAATAATCAAAATCAACTTTAATAATCAGAATCCACTTTAATAATCAGATCTTTAAAGACACGATGATCACAACTAAACCATCTGAATTCTCAACGTTTTACAATCAGCTGATTGATTGAGATTTCATCACTAATTTGAGATCACGGTGATCTTAAAATCTTTTCTATAAAATCCAAGGATTCACTTAACTTAGATTGTGATAATCACTTAATTGAGATTATCGATTGAGCGATTGTGATAATCTGTAATAATTAGAGTGAAAGGTGAAAATCACTGCTTTAAGTTCAGATTGATTACTAATCATCTATGATTGGTTTACTATTACTAGATTACTAATAAAATAAAGTTCGAACTTGAAAAGGTTTGAAATTATTAAAGCCAAGCCGGACTTTAATGAATCACATTTGAGGGAAAACCTTTCTATGAAGTGAATAGTTGATGGTACCATTTTCACGTTTTACAAAGTTCGTGACTTTGCTGACGCGAACACGAGTGTTTTCGGGGTTTTCCGAGTATTAACATCCTCCTCTGTATAATTTTTCAAAACAGAATATAAGAAGAAAAACAAAATATAAGAAAGAAAACAAAAAATAAGAAAGAAAACACAACAAATTGTAAGTTGCATTAAAAAATTTAAATGCCAGTTTAGTTTTTCCACTTTACACATAAAAAGTAAAAAGATTAAATGGTTCAAATTCACGCTGACTCTTGAGAAGATTATTCAACTGTTACGAAAACCTTCTGATGACCTTAAATTGCATTAAAATGTAGTAAAAAATGTAGTGTTGTTCTTGTGTTCTTGTCAAGTATTTCGAATGAAAACGCAGACAATAAGATGATCATAAATCTCCAGAATTGTACAGAATTATAATGCATAAAATTGTGCGACGTGACAAGCACGTGACGTGTTGAAAACATTTTGTTCAGATCTTTGTTACATATTTTCCATAAAACATGATGAGAATCAGATGAAATGAAATGAGTTGCTGAACAACGGAATGCAGGGAAAATAATGGAGGGAAAAAATACCAAGAGGAAATGGGGAAAAAAAGCCTAACAGAAAATGGAAAATCTGAGCTCTGCAACTGAAATTACAAGTTTTGTGCTGCGATATGATGAAATTTAAAATAAATTTAGATTTTTAAATTTAAATTTTTTTTGAACTCTATATGAAAAAATTAACAAAATACTAAAATTTACAATTTAACTTTAAGTTTCAGTTACATTTAATCCTAATGAATTTTTATCGATGTCATGAAAATACTCTTTAAATATAATTTATAATAATTTTTAAAAGAAAAAAGAATCGAGACGAAAGACAAACAGAAAATATTTTCACTTTGCTCCACATTTTCATTGATTTTTCGTAGCAAAAGTTGTAAAGAAGAACGACCAGAAGAGCAACACTTAGCAACAACAACAACAATAACAACAAATACAACAACAACAAGAACAAGATTGTGGAGAATGTTGATGATCCTCAGGGTGAGTGAGGGTGGCAACGATACCGAACTGTCGAGGAATAATAAACTTGGCTGGGTTGCATAGTCGTCGGCCAGCTACAAAAAACTGGGACAGGTGCTTGGCCTGCTCATCGTTGTCGTTGTTGTTGTTGTTGTCATTTTTGTGGGAGTTGTAAGGATTGTGAAGGAGACTTGATAAATTGTTGTACCAGAAAATGTAACAGGAAAAAGGAATTTACTTGAAAAACTTATATTAAATAAACACAAAAGGAAGAAAAGTTGGATCGAGAAGTCGTCCTGAAATGCCATGAGGTGTGGGGGGGGGGTGAGTGGAAGGGTGGAGGGGAGAGAGACAGAGAGAGAGAGAGAGAGAGACTCGGGGGAGTTGACTCGGGGGAGTTAAGAGAGGGATGAGTTGACTCGGTGGAGGGAAGGGAGGGAGAGAGACTCGGTGGAGAGAGGCGAAGGAAGCCTCGAAAGAATTTCCGTGATAAAGTTTAACAGGCTTTAATTTGTAACTTTGAGAATTTATCTCCATTTCGATTACAGTCTCGACGGAAAAAGTCATCTTTGCTTTGATTATCATCTCGAAATCGAGATGAGATAATAGTTTACACTCTCTATTATTGTATCGACTGGAAAAGTCGGTTCGATCACGATTATCATCTTGTATTTGAGATTAGAAAAAGTCTTTCTAGAACTCAGTAAAAACTACTTCACAGATCTCGAATATCGTCTCGATTAAAAAGGTTTACCTTGATGTCGATTACTAAAACATCGTCCTGATCTCAATTATAATTTCAATTAATTGAGTTGGTCTCGAACTCGACTGAAAGTGCCGTCGTGAGTTTGATTATCTGCTCGACTGAGAGGTTGCCTCGCTCTCGATTATCGTCTCGAATTCTAGACGATGAAAAGACTCCTCGGTTTCCGTTTTGACTAGAAAAGCCTAACTTGGTTCCGATTATCATCTCGATTTCCATTGAAAACCTCGTCTCGATCTCACATATTGCCTCGACTTAAAAAAGTTGTCTCGATTTCGATCATCTACATGTATACGAAATCGCAAACACCATTTTAATCAGCTTTAATTAAATCATTTCGTCGGTAAACTAGAAATCGCAACTTGGAAATCGCAATTATTTAAGCTTTTTTAGAACACAAAAATCCAACGCTTGCAATTTATTTCTAGTTGTCTTTTTCGCGCTCACAATTTAATCAGCGTGAGATACCAGAATAAAGTCATTAACTGCAACTAATTATCTCGCCGCTGTTGGCGGTGTAAAAAACTGACTGAAATATCAAATATAAACTGAAAAGGTACCGAGCAAGTTTCGCTGGCATTTTTGGACTCAATCATGTCGCCGCCGTTGCTGCGAAACAATTTAATTGCATTAAAAGCGACATTTTTACGTGTCTCAATTGAACGCGCGAGGCACGCGATAGCAACGAGAACTGCAAAATTATGATTTCGGGCTATGAAAACGATTGCGAAATAGAGAAGCTGGCAGAAACCGGCCCCGACCATCCGGCGGCCATCGGACGGACGACGGACGAGTTGGGGCAGCCAGGCATCGAGACATTGGGACGAGACAGGATTCGGCGGCCATCGGACTCACAGTCGGCCTCACGATCTTGCGAGTGTAAATTAAGACAGTCGTTTCATTACCTTGTTGGCGATCGTAAATAACCAACGGCGGCGTCATCATCGCTATCGTTGTCTTCGTCGTCGGCATCGCGATCACCATCGCCATCGCCATCGCCATCGCCATCGCCATCGCCATCACCATCGCCATCGCCATCGCCATCGCCATCGCCATCGCCATCGCCATCGCCATCGCCATCGCCATCGCCATCGCCATCGCCATCGCCATCGCCATCGCCATCGCCATCGCCATCGCCATCGCCATCGCCATCGCCATCGCCATCGCCATCGCCATCGCCATCGCCATCGCCATCGCCATCGCCATCGCCATCGCCATCGCCATCGCCATCGCCATCGCCATCGCCATCGCCATCGCCATCGCCATCGCCATCGCCATCGCCATCGCCATCGCCATCGCCATCGCCATCGCCATCGCCATCGCCATCGCCAACACCATCGCCATCGCCATCGGCATCGCCATCGCCATCGCCATCGCCATCGCCATCGCCATTGTTGTTGTTGTTTTCGATTACGACATCGATCGCCGGATTGATCGATAAAAAAAGCGGCTGCATAGCGTCCAACGTAATCGCTCGCAAATCGTAGCCTGAGTTGTCAAATTGCAGTTTTTATCTGCAAATTTATGCATTTGGAGCGACGAAAACTCGGAGTTTATTTTTTCACCGCTCACCGCTGTCCTGATATTCGTACTAAAACAGCGTGCGTTGGCGTGTTTAGTGCGGTTATCGCGCGATTATACAACGCTAAACAAGAATTATCGTCACTTGTTTGCAGAATTTTCAATGTAGTTAATGCAGCAAATTCAAGTTAGTTAGAAAACTTCATTAATTCATCAATTTAACGGAGAATAAACACGTACGCATCGTTTAAACCTGCCAATATTTGCAGCAATTAATTAAAATCGCCAACAGCTAATTTATTAAGCAACAAAAATCAACTCATGCCGTCATAAAGTTGAAACACCTAATTTAACACTTGATTTTTATGACGTTTTTCACGATTATTATTTGCAAATTTCCAGTTTTACACAATTTAATAAAATTTAATGAGTCTTTGAAATGAATAAACAGCCAATAATTCACAATATTCACTTCATAATTTCACTTTCATAACCAGCAACAACAAATTTTTGTTATTTATAAAAAGTGTTGATGTTGTTTTTTTGCTATTTTTAATTACAGTTGTTGTTGTTGTTGTTGTTGTTGTTCGTGTTTGCAGATATCATTTTATCTTTGTGAGTGAAATTTTTTTTTGTTGCGATTTTCAGACTTGCGGGCTTTTTTCTCGTAAACAAACAGCGGAAATTTATAAACAACAATAAGAATAGGAAGAATAACAGTAAAAACAACAACAACAACAACAACTCTTAATGAGTTATTTATTTATTTTAAAACACGTTTAAGTTCTCCGCCCAGAATCCTTAATTGACAATTCGATGAAGAGCCTTGAGAGGCCGAAGAAAAGGAAGAGCAACAGCGACTCAAATTCTTGAGTGCTTGAGTGCTCGACTGTAGGGTGACAACTGCCATCTGTAGACGCGCCAGAATGTTATCTCGAGAAATTTTTACTGTTTACAAACAGTTTCTGCTGTTGATATTGAATTCGTAGTCGCTTCTCTTTACTCAGAAATTCCTTCAATTTTGACTGGCAGCCGCCAGACATTCATTCACTCTACACTTGGTATTTGCGACTTGGCGAAAATTACAATTTATTATTTTGTTTTATAATTTTCGCATTTTCGCAAATATAATAAAATTATAAGAACAATAAAAAATGCAACCATTATAAATGTAATTAATGCCGTCAACATTTTTGCATTTTCCACTCAAAATTAAATCATTAAAATTGAAAATGCAAACAATAAGAGGGAAATAAAAAAAATTATGAAGTGTGATAATGTTTCTGTCAATGTTGTTGTTGTTGTTGTTGTTGTTGTCATTGTTCTTTTTCCGTTTCGTATTAATTTCGTTTAATTCGTGTAAACAATTTGAAACAATATTTGTTTAAGTACAAACAACAACAGCAGCAGCAACAACAACAACAAAGAACGAAATAGCAGCAACAACAACGACCAGCAGTCAATAATAAAAAACCAACAGCAGCAGCATCAACAACAACAACAACAACAAGTAGTCTCACATTAGTCAAGAATCAACTTACAACAGCAACAACAACAACGGCAACAGAAACAACAACAACAACAACAGAAGAAGCAACAACAACAACAAGTCGTCAACATCAACATACAACAGCAGCAAAATGCATGCATAAAAAATCAGTTCATCACAGCAATTTGCTGTTAATTTGTAGTAATTGTAAAATTTGAAATTCCAGTAAAAAAAAAAAACAGCGTGTGTACGCACACGTCATCTCACAAGTCTTCTCGCTCTCTCATCACTGGCTTTCCCTCTCACTCTCTCTCATCTCATTTAGTTTTACTACAACCAAGCAACCAAACTAAATGTTTGTCGCCACTAATTGATGGACAAAAAATCCTCACGATGCTCTCCCAGCACTCGCTTACTCCACTCGACTTCTCTTCCCTCCGCCAGTCTAACCATCCGACCTACTAACACTCTCGCCCTCTCGCCCTCTCGCCCTCTCGCCCTCTCGCCCTCTCGCCCTCTCGCTCAGCCCACTCGCTGACTATCAGCGAGTAATTTACACGCACTTGTTTCACTTAGTTAATCATGGATGAGCTCACTGGATTCCATTCGATTGCATGCGGTTGTTGTTTTTGTTGTTTGTCTTTGCTCGCTGCCATTGAATTGCATTCACTAGATAAGCACGGATAAATTTTGAATTATTTAAGTAGTTTGATATTTAGATTATTTCAGGAATTCTTCTTCTTCTTCTTCTTCTTCTTCTTCTGAAAATGTTTAATATATGAAAAAATGTGTAAAATTATTCAAAAAATGAAAAAAGGAATGAAGACAGCTTTTCTGATTTTTTTCTAAACTATTATAGTGAAATAATCAAGATAAAACTTTATATCTTTGTTGGTGTAATAATAAAACGGAATTTAACCGTAAATTAAATTTTACAGCATTTGATTTCATTTACATTATTAAAAATCGTTTTATTGATCGAAAAGTCGCCGTCATATTCATTGCATTTTATGTTCAAATGATTTCTACATCACCTACTCCACTTTTTCACCTCTTGCCTCATCAACCACACCCACACACACACACACACGTACACACACACACACACAACACACATATAAAGTTCTCCATCTTGTTTAGTTGGCATTAAGTTGCGTTGGCGCATTTAAAATGCTACAATTTGTTGTTCAACTCACATTTTTACAAGATAAAACGACAACAACAAGAATAGCACACCGACAGCATTACAAAAACAACAATTTTATACTAAAAATTATTGCACTTTAAATAGTACAAAGTACGTAATTGCATTTAGTAGTAGAAGTAGTGCTAGTAGTAGTTAGTAGTAGTAGTAGTAGCAGTAGTAGTAGTAGTAGTAGTAGTAGTAGTAGCAGTAGTAGTAGTAGTAGATAGTAGTAGTACTAGTAGTTGTTGTATTTGTTGGTGTTGTTATTCTTATTATTTTAGTTGTTTTTTGTAGCTTTAATCTTTTCAATGTTGCCATGGTTGTCTCCGTCTCAGTCTCAGTCTCAGTCTCAGTCTCAGTCTCAGTCTCAGTCTCAGTCTCAGTCTCAGTCTCAGTCTCAGTCTCAGTCTCAGTCTCAGTCTCAGTCTCAGTCTCAGTCTCAGTCTCAGTCTCAGTCTCAGTCTCAGTCTCAGTCTCAGTCTCAGTCTCAGTCTCAGTCTCAGTCTCAGTCTCAGTCTCATCTCAGTCTCAGTCTCAGTCTCAGTCTCATCTCAGTCTCATCTCAGTCTCAGTCTCAGTCTCAGTCTCCGTCTCCGTCTCCGTCTCCGTCTCCGTCTCCGTCTCCGTCTCCGTCTCCGTCTCCGTCACCGTCTCCGTCACCGTCTCCGTCTCCGTCTCCGTCTCCGTCTCCGTCTCCGTCTCCGTCTCCGTCTCCGTCTCCGTCTCCGTCTCCGTCTCCGTCTCCGTCTCCGTCTCCGTCTCCGTCTCCGTCTCCGTCTCCGTCTCCGTCTCCGTCTCCGTCTCCGTCTCCGTCTCCGTCTCCGTCTCCGTCTCCGTCTCCGTCACCGTCTCCGTCACCGTCTCCGTCTCCGTCTCCGTCTCCGTCTCCGTCTCCGTCTCCGTCTCCGTCTCCGTCTCCGTCTCCGTCTCCGTCTCCGTCTCCGTCTCCGTCTCCGTCTCCGTCACCGTCTCCGTCACCGTCTCCGTCTCCGTCTCCGTCTCCGTCTCCGTCTCCGTCTCCGTCTCCGTCTCCGTCTCCGTCTCCGTCTCAGTCTCCGTCTCAGTCTCCGTCTCCGTCTCCGTCTCCGTCTCCGTCTCCGTCTCCGTCTCCGTCTCCGTCTCCGTCTCCGTCGTCGCTATCGTCTTCGTTGTCAAGAGCGATTTTCATAATTTTACACTTTTCATAACCCCTCTGTAACTGTGTATCTGTTAGATACAATTTTAATGTCTGCAAATTAACGGTATTTTGCTTTTCGTTATGCAGTGCTGTTCGCTGACCTTTCGGCCATTTTGCAATAAATAATAACAACGGCTGAGAAATTCTTCCAGTAAATTTTTTTTCTGTAGGTTTGATTTTTCTTTTAAACTTTTTATTCAGGTTGATTGCTTGAGGAAAGAATAATTCGATCGTGATGTGAGGGTGTTCCAGTTTAAGGCACTCAAAAGTAATGATTTTGTGGGAAGTTTTTGTCAGAGGTGGGAAAAGTCAAAGTGATTTTTTGATATGTCAAATGTGACTAAATGATATGAAATAAATGATTATTTAAGACAATCTAGAAATAGAATTATAGCAAGTATTGATTTCTGATAAAATGTTTGAAAATTATATACAAAAAAATTCGCTTTCAAAAAGTTGTGACTCTCGTTTAATTATTTGAATTTATCTATAAAAAACTATTTTAATATTTTTCTTTTTATTTTCAGGTAAGTTAAAAGAATTGGATTGTCTGAATCATAAATGTAAGTTAAAATATAATGAAATTTTTGATGAAAGTATGAAATGTATTTGAGAATCCCAATTATTGTATTTTGTAATACAATTCTTATGATCTTTATTGTGATCGCAAACACAAAACTATATTGAGTGAATTCATACCTAAATATTTATCGAATTTATGGATATGGAAAACCTCATGTGGAAACTCAATCCACTTACAATCCATCTAAACAGTTCTACACAGCTGTCAAAAACAAGTAATATATCTCGTGAACTAGTTCGTTACTACGAACGAAGCCGAACTAAAGCTATTTTGAAAGAATTTAACCAGATGACTGAACTATTGAACTAAAAGAACTGAAAATCTTAATGCTGATGAACTAGTTCCCAGCGCTCTCTTTCGGGAAATTTGAACTAGTTCGTACGTTGAAAGAATTTAACCAGATGACCGATCTCTTGAACTAAAAGAACGAAATAACTGAAATCTGACGAACTATACCCCACATCGTTCTCTTCGGGGAATATTAAATTAGTTCGCACGTTGAAACAATTTCACGAGTTGAGTGAACTATTGAACTGAACACGGAATAACAGAGCTGAAAACGACAATCAAGTGAACGAAACCGCATCGTTCTCTTACAGGAATACTGAAATAATTTATTCAAGAGCTACACAAGTCTTATAATCAAAATTATTGTATTATACGTGATTTTTACACTCAAATATTAATGTTTATGTGTTTTTTTTCTGATAAACGATTATTCCATTCAATATATCAATATAAAAACATCTCAATATCAACTTCTCCAGTATCAATGAAGCCAATCAAAGCCTACAAATATCCGGATATCCTTGATTTTCTATCAGCAGATAACAAATAAAAATTTGCTGTCTTGCATTTATTCGTATTTGATGCATGCAGACATAAAAGTCCTGCATTTTAAGCCGATATAAATGAAATGCCATTGGAAGTATTTTCCGACAAGATTTCCTTTTCACCGAAATGATGTAACATCGCGACCCTTAAAGAGAATTCGAAGTCAGAGCCTGACGTCGATGCGATACCTTGACACAGTTGGATGGGGAAAAACTGAAGGAAACACAATAAAACAAAAAATGCAAATGAAATTGAAACAAATAGAAAATAGAAAAAAAAAAATCAAGCAGAGAGAAAAAAGTGCAAAAAAATTGATGGGAAAAAATTAGAAGTAAGTGAGAGTGTTTAAAACTCCACCAGCAGATGGCGTGAGTGTGTGCAATTTATAGAAATCGTCTCAGTTTACGGGATTTTGATGTTTTTTTAAGATATAAAATAATAAAGTTATAAAAGCGTAAAAAAGGATTTTAGGGAAAGCGAAAACAGATTTCAGTATCTATCTACAAAATTAGAGAAAAATAACAAAATCAGATAACACAACAGCAAAAGCAAGAAATATAAACTTTTGGCAAATTCCGCGGTAACCTTGAAGAGAATATTAAACGCTTCCGAGATATAAAAGTTTTATCTTCAGCCTTTAAGGCGTCTATAGATGGAAAAGAATGTGGAAGGGGAAGGGGAAAGGGGTGAAAGATGGGAGAAAGAAGGGAGAAGGAAGGGGAGAAGAAAGGGGAGAAGGAAGGCGAGTAGAATCTGCGCTCTTAATTTTGCCTTTATTGTGTTTTAAAAATTTAATTTTCGTTTTTCATTAAAAATGCATTCATGCTTTTCATTCTTGTTATTTTCTTTTTTTTTTTTTTTTTTTTTAAATTTTATACCGCCGCCACATTCTGGCTTTAAACTTTTAATGAGTTGCTTAGTCATCAACGTCAACATACTGCCTGCTGTAGTCTGTCAAAATCGAGGACAAAGCCATGAAGTTTCTTTATTTTATGCAGCCCACAATGAAAGCAACAACAGCAACAATAGCAACGTGCTAACTAAGTAAAAATATCAGTGAAAAAACCCAGTCAAAAGTTAGCATAAACAAGCCCGTACTGTGTTGTTGTCATTGCAAGAGTGACGCTCTCTGGAAATTCCCTCAACTCAATGCGATACCAATGATCTCTTCAACGCCGAGTAATCGGTAACCGCAGGTTTACCTTGAGTTCTCTAGAAAGCAACAAGTAATTTCAGTGACCAAGGCGTGACTTAGAGATGAGGAATAAAAACCATCTTCTCAACCATCACGAATTCATTTTCCTACACCCAACGTATTCTTCTCTTTCTCCTTCTTCTGATACTTCTTCTTCTTCTTCTGCTACTTCTTCTTCTTCTTCTTCCCCTTCTTCTCCTCCAGTCTTACAGTGAAGATTCACTTGGTTGTAAGAACGTAAAAATGTTCAGCTTATTAAATGTTTAGTTTCTATTAACTTGACTTTTGATGAGTTTTTGGCGACACCAGAGACAGGAAACTGTTTCGTGTGGATGACAGAGATAATGGTAAAGATGATGTTGAAAATAGCGATAGAATGGTGAGGGTGAATTTAGATAGAATAAGCGTGAGACTGCTGATGGAACTCATTTTAATTCTATTAGAATTTTTATTTCGTTGCCTTTATCATTCCTTTAATTACATATGTGGAAACTTGGATAGGAATTCCGAATTTCGATTGTTCGGAGTGGAATTATAGTCCCGTCATTCTCCGAGAATGTCTTTCTGATACAGTCTGGGAGAGTTACAAAAAAAAAAAGATTTCTCAGATTTCTCAAACCTACTGTTGCTCAAAGAAAAAGAAAGTTAATTCCTTTCGCAGACTTCGGATTGAAGCAAAGAGAAAACTTTTCTGGTTTAAACTAATAAATTCGAAAAAGAATGTCTCGAAAATCTTTTAAAAATGATATCTCATAAATATCTGTAACTTAAATCTGTAATTTTCAGCTCTTCTCGCCGACGAAAGTGCAACTTTAAACTGCAGAATCTGCAATAAGCAAAAAAAAAAACGTAAACTGTTTTGCAGAGATACTTTGCAGAGATATGTTGTTGTTGTTGCTGTGGTTTGTTGTTGTTGTTGTTGTTGTTGTTGTTGTTGCTGTTATTGTTGCTGTTGAGCTTACATAAGATAAGAAATAAAACCGGTCGCCGTGGGTCTCCGACAACAAGTTAGCTTTGCCGCGGCTCACCTTGGTATTTCTTTCGCTTTTAATCTGCCGCAGCTGTATGGAATTAATAAATTTTACAAGATTATCGCAAACTCTTCAAAAATGATCTACGTCGACGTGTTGCACTTTTTTTGCATTTCTTTTTGTTTCTGTAAAATCGGTGAGGAATAAAAAAGACGACCTTCTTCTTCTTCTTCGCCGCCTTCGTTTTCGGATCCTCTGGCAGCGCTGTCCTCTCTAACCGTGAGACCTCTAACTGGTTCCACGAATGTGGGCCCATCGTCAAAATATCACGACTTGACGAAGTTGTCCAAAACAGCTCTAAAAAAGCAGGGGAAGGTGACGCATCATCATCAGCGTCATCAGCGTCATCAGCGTCATCATCGTCGTCTGTCAGAAGTTGCACTGCATACTAAATACCGTTGCTGCCACCGTGTAAGAGTGGGTGAGGGTTGCCACAGGTTACAGAAAGGGGGGGGGGGATGACGGAATGGTGGGCTGGCGGTTTGTCTGCAATCGAGACGAGCGTGTTCGCGAACCGATCACGACGTCTACGGTGACAACAACCGCAATTTGATTATGATGTCAAGTTGCGGTTGTCGTCAACCGTTTCGCAACTTCAGAATTCGCTTTTACGACACATAATGGCCCACAAGATATGCGCATATATTGCGCTAAGAGCGAGTGCGGGATTTCGTAAAAATTGGTCTCAATATACGCCGCCAATAATTACGTATTCACAGATTTACGCGGGTTTTCACGCTGAACTTTACGACTCCAATGGCACGACTACAATGGCGAAAAAAGGTTCATGAATCACAAAATAAATAAAACGAAATTATAAATTTTTTGGTTTTTGATTTTTGTCAATGGATTCTTTACTTGTTAAGAACTTTTGTTCGAAGACTCAATAAACAATTCATCTGATTTAACGTATCGTAAAATAGAACAGAACAGAGATCGTAAGCTTTGCGAGTTGAAAAACACCAAAAACGAGTGATCATTGTTCGATTATTTTCAATTATTTTACTCTCCCCAGATCGGCACTGAGAGTGGAGTAAAAGATTCTCTACAAACTTAGCTTCTCTTCTACAAATAACTACTGTGGTTCTCTGCAAGAAGGTTCTCACTTCTCTTTCAGCTGCTTTCCTCTGAGTGACGACGAGTAGAAGAAATGGCTAACTAGAAAGAATTGGAATTTTTAAAGTCAGGCATTACTAATTTGGCTTAGAAGATATACACCATTTCCCCTCCATCGAGAGAACTCTCTCTCTCTCTCTCTCTCTTTCCCGCTCTCTCTCTGTGTGTGTTATATTGCTCTCTGTCTTCATTTCGTTATGTACACCGCTTTGAAATAGAAACTCCAAACTGAAAAGGCTGGAATTACGATACAACTGACTGGATTGAATGGTAGTCGGTTATCAACGTAAATCTGTGTGGAAACTGGAATTGGTTTCACTGGAATGTAAGGAATGTCGTTTTCGGAATGGCCATTGGAAGGTGGAATAGCTGAGCACTTGATCGCGTCACGAAGTGCGGTGACTTGAAGAGGTGTTGGTGTGGCTGTGAATGTGAATGATGAAGTGAAGAGAAAACAATATTAACGAACAAGCTGGTAAAGGTATTTTGCGATTGAGAAAAATAAATAAAACTGAGAAAAGTTCGATGGCGTGAAGGAGTTAAAAGCGAGTAACGTACACAACGTTCGTTGGTTTACTCCACGTACTCGTAGCTGGTATTAACGAGTGTAAGAAAGAAGTACGGCGACAGCAACAACAGTAGCGAATTCTTGAGATTGTACATTGTAAACAACAACAACAACAACAACAACTACTACTACTACTATTTCAAAAACGGGCTCACATCAACGAGTTGGACGACATATGGCTGGCTGGCTGGCTGGATGGATGGATGGATGGATGGTCACTTCGTAAGTTGATGACTTGCCACTGACCTCTCTCAGGATTGGATGAGAGGCTCCTAAAAAGAGATGGAATTTGAATGACTAAAAGAAAAAAACCAATAACAACAGCAACAACATTAACAACAACAGCATCTACATATATATTTATATATTTACACCGTATATTGCATTGTTACTCGTATATTTATTGAAAAAACAATGGGAAAAAGTGAAAAGTTCAGTATTAATTGATTAGATGGATGCAATCATTCCTTCAATCGAGCAAAAAACCCCGTTACGCTGTCATTATAAGCTGTCACTCAAACGAAAATTTCACCCAGAGACTCTTTCGTCCCTGCCAGACAATCAAACAAACAAGAAACTCGTTCAAATTAAGGCTCTCGTCCTCGGCGAAAGAAGCTCAAGTCTCACTCAAAGTCGACCAAGAGAGTCGACTGGCGTCTTCCCCACCCCCGGCCTCTCACAACCCCTCAACACTACAGTAAGCACTCACAATCAGTCAGAGTCAGAGTCAGAGTCGGAGTCAGAGTCAGAGTCCGAGTCAGAGAGTTGTGGAGTCAGAGCGACAAGCGGCAGAGTCAGAGAGTCGAAGTCGAAGTCGGGGTGCCCCCGAACTCTCTCTCCGCATATCTTTGAATGGCAAGCAGAAGACCTTCCTTGGACTTTTAATTTTAATGTTCTTCCCCTCGGACGAGATTCTCCAGTTTTGCTTTTATTATTGCTTCTTTGTTGGTGTTGTTGGTTGGTTGTGTTGTTGCCGTTGCCGTTTGCCGGATTGCGTGCGTGCGTGCGTGTGTGCGTGCGTGTGTGTGTGTGTGTGTGCGTCACTTTGACGGCACTTACGTATTTTCTGCCTTTCGGCGCTGTCATTGAACCCTTTGGCTGTGCAGAGAGGCAACAACAAATACCTGCTTCCGAGTCTCCGGCGCTGATGATGATTATGATGATGGCGTTGATGATTACAGTCATGATGAAGAAACTGTAATGATTGTAATCGTAGTTATTCAACGATTCGTATTTTTTAATATAATGATGAACGAAATAATGATGATATTTTATCGTCACATGGTGACAATCGATTTTGGAAGCTTGGATTGACAGTAGCGAATGGTGAGGACAGTATCGAGTGGTGATGACAGTAGCGAGTGGTGACGACAGTATCGAGTGGTGACGACAGTATCGAGTGGTGATGACAGTAGCGAGTGCTGATGACAGTAGCGAGTGGTGACGACAGTATCGAGTGGTGACGACAGTATCGAGTGGTGATGACAGTAGCGAGTGCTGATGACAGTAGCGAGTGGTGACGACAGTATCGAATGGTGATGACAGTATCGAGTGGTGATGACAGTATCGAGTGGTGACGACAGTAGCGAGTGGTGACGACAGTAGCGAGTGGTGATGACAGTAGCGAGTGGTGACGACAGTATCGAGTGGTGATGACAGTATCGAGTGGTGACGACAGTAGCGAGTGGTGGCGACAGTAGCGAGTGGTGATGACAGTATCGAATGGTGATGACAGTATCGAGTGGTGAGGACAGTAGCGAGTGGTGGCGACAGTAGCGAGTGGTGATGACAGTATCGAATGGTGATGACAGTATCGAGTGGTGAGGACAGTAGCGAGTGGTGACGACAGTAGCGAGTGGTGACGACAGTAGCGAGTAATGGATGCTAAGCCACCGATTATGATGAATTTACGATGGAGTCAGTGATGAAATTTAACGAAATGCTGAGATTTAAACAGTTCGCATCTCTCAGATGCGATAGAATAAAATTCAAATAGAGTTTTTTAATCGCGGTCGCGGTGTAAAAATATTTCGATGTATCTAAAATATTAAAATCACCTTCCTCGACTTCTGTTCTCTCGACTTCTTCTTCCTCTCTCTCTTTTCTCCCTCACTCTTCTGCTTCCTGGAGTGCTGAAGCTAAAAAGGAGGATGAATTTTTTTTCTTTTTGCTCTTCTTTATCATATTTTTCTTGTTAAGCTACGCCAAGAATGTAAACTTTCTCCATAAAAGTGTGTCTCAGACACACACAGAAACGAACTCACCTGTGCTTACAACAACAACAACCTACCAACCAACAACAACAACAACACATACTATTCGCATTATTTTTTTCCCCAGCTAAATGATGAATTCGCGTGTTTTGAACGTATCTGCCAGATACTCGTTGTTAATATACGGTTGTGTATCTCTCTTCGGCTGTTGGTCGAACAACCTGTTTGTCGATTTTTTCTCTGCTTTAATTTGACGCGTTTTTTTAGGTTACTTTTTTCTGGTGAACAGTTTTCGGGAACAACATTTTTTTGGTATTAAAAAAGTATTTAAATGGCAGAAAATATCTTTTAATTTGATGACTGGCTTTTCCGGGAAATTTCGATAGTTATTTAGTTAGTTGAGATTTGTATTACCAACAATACTAACTGTTTCTACTGTTCCGGATAATGAGATCTCAAAGATGTACAATTTATTCTCGTTTATTTTGTATTTAGAAGATACTTTCTTGGAATCTCTTGGTTTTCCATGCGTGAGGGTTTTTTTTTCTTTGTCTAGAAATACGCAAACTTTTGATTTTATTTTTCATTTTACTACTTCCAACAACCTTTTTAATGATAATTATCGATTTTCTTGTATTTATTTCTTCGACTCCCTGGAGATGAGAAGAAATACCTAAAATAAATGCAATAAAATAAAATTCTTCAAGCTCGTTCTTCAACGCGATTTCCCTTCGCTGGTCCACCAGATGCGGCAGCACCATCAGATGCCACAGCGAAAACCTGGGTGTTCGTCCGCTTCGCAGCTTCGGCTGTAATGATTTTCAACTGGTTGAACTCGTCGTCGTGGTTGTTGGCGGTGGGATTGTTAAACTGAATGTCGCGCTTGCGGTGTTGTTGCACATGCATGCATGCATGCGGCACAGTCGTCGTCACGTCGGTCGGCGGTCGCCTCGTCCACTTCATGCTTGGCCAAAACCAACACAGAGGGAAAAAGCAGCAAATGCAAGCGCAAAAATGCAGAAAAGAAACATAATCACCGCTGCGAATCTTGACTGGTAGCGAGCGAGCTACGAGCTGCGAGCGAAAATGGCATTGAGTTGGCTTGGCTATTCAGCTGGTCGGCGTTGAATTGGAGTTTTGAGTTGCTCCGGTACGAAGGATTTCATTGTTAACACATGAAGCATTATTGGAATGTAAGGCCGAAATGTAATAAAAGCTAAAATAAAATCTTAATTAAACAACCTGCGAAAAAAACGCACACAAATCAACGTTATGTGATTTTAATGTGTTTATTTTTATTTTGGTTTTTTTCTCTTTTTCGAATAGTTTTTGCTGCATTCTCTGCAATCCTTTCACTTTTCGGACAACAACTTGTTTTTCTCTTCAACATCAAAAGGCAAGACCGGTTAAATCTTTAAGATTTACTTAATTAATTAGCTTTGTGGCGAGAAGAGTGACTGCGTGAAAATTGTTGAGGTGAATTGAATAGAAGAAACTTCAGTATGCGAACCAATATCGTAATAAAACGTTTTACAGTTTACGACAACAAAGTGTTGCATAAAAATAACGGTTTCGGTTCCTCGGAGCTGGATGAAAATCCGTTTTCAGATTAACTCCGAAACGCTGGATTCGGAAATGAAACGCATTTCATCGTACATCTTCGCGTATATCCTGAAATCGCCTTTATATAGCAAATATTGGAAATCCTTTACTACAAAAGACTCGGGGATTGTTTGCCAAAACTCCAAAAATTTTTGGGTAACTCGCATTCAGAGAGAAGGTTTCGGTTAATTCTCAGCTGGAAATAAGAATGATTTTGTGATATTCAATCAATTTGTGCCCACAATAACACGTTGGGATGTGTTACTGACATCTTTTTCCGAAGAAGAAAGTAATACGACTGACAGAGAAATTATTCTGAGAGCATTTCCACAAGTTTTGAAAGTAGTTTATTACAGTTATAACTTTTCCAAGCATGTCCATTCTTCAATCCTTCATTCTTTCATGAATTCCTTGATAAATCCGTAATTTCGGGGATTCTATATTTCGCTTAAACTCGTATTTTTAAAAGTAAATCAAACTAGTCTATCTGTGAAGTAAAACCAGCTACCAAATAGCTTCATTTAAGAGAACTCGAGTAACCCCTTCTTGCCCCTTTCAACTCCTTTCTGGTCATTCAACACACACAACTTTTGCTCTACCAACTTTGGCGGCGAAGTTGGAGTCGGACCGGCCGATCTCGTCTTTTTTTACTGCAAATTGCATCTAGCATATTTTTGTTTCACATTTCATTGTTGTTGTTATCTTTGCATTCGTTGCACTTTTTGCTCTTCATGACTGCAACCGTCTCCGCGCATCACCCTTCGCTCGAACCGAGAAACAACTTTTGCGATACGTTTTGCACCAACTCACAGTATTTTCAGTTGTAGTAGCTGTAGTTGCTCTTGTTGTGGTTGTTGGTGTTGTTGTTGCTGTTGCTGCTGCTATTGTTGCATCTTTTCAGTTCCGTTTTATGTGCTCATCTTCGTGAATGGCAAGTCAAGCAATCAACCAACCAGCCAACCAACCAGCTCACCAACCAGCCAACCGACCAGCTCACCAACCAGCCAACCAACCAGCTCACCAACCAGCTCACCAACCAGCCAACCAACGAGCCAACCAACCAGCCAACCAACCAGCCATCCAACCAAACAACCCACCAACTCGATCAGCTACGATACAAGTATCTGTTAAATACGTCTAATAAAAGCTGTTTTATAGTTGAAGTTGTTGTTCAAGTCGGCTGAGATGGGGCAGCGGGGGTCGGTCAGTTGGAAGTTGGATGCTGTGCTTGCTATATCATCACTCATATACGAGTACGCGGACCTAACTATGAAGGCATGCAGTAGATACAAAATGTATCGTTCCATACTTTTTGCAAAAAGTGAAGCTCAAGATTTTGCAACAACTGCAGCAACCGGTTGTTGTATTCCAATAGTTGTTATTGTTCTGCTGTTATTACTTTTATTGTTATAGTTGTTCGTGATGCGGTTGCAGTAAATTTTCCTAGTTTCTATTTTGAGCGGGGTTTTCCCTCGGAATTCGTGTTCTTCGTGGCAGTTGTTGTTCTTCTTGTTGTTGTTGTATTTGTGGTTTTTGTAATTGTTGTTGTTGCAGTTATTGTTGTTGTTCTTGTTGTTGCTGCTGTTGTTATTCTTGTTCGTGTTTCATTGTACTTCTTTTCAGATTGAAATGAAAATTCGAGTTTTATTTCGTGTAGATACAGCAACTTAGATAAATCACAGCGTGTATCTGTTTACCTGTATCTCTGCCATTTGAGTTTAATATATCTGCTGATTTTGTTTGTAGAAGCTTTCAGTTTTTGGTTTTATAATTTCATTTAATTCATCGTGTTTAACTTAACTATTCGCAGTAGGATGCTTAGCAGGTTATGAAATCAATCAATTGATAGTTTCAAATTATAAAATTCTCATTTTAATAAATCACTAAATTTGAAAAGATGTTTTACCCCGTATTAAGGACTGCATGTCATTAAGAAATCAGAAATTATAAATAGATTTCAACTAGAAACAGATTATATATAATCATTAAGAGAGAAGATTAATAGATTTCGATTAATAACAGGTTCGTACACCGATTTGAATACAAAAATCTTAGTTATTATTTTGATTTAGGTTTGAAATCCCGATAATATAAACATTTACATATTAAAATCGAAATTTTAAGTAATATATAGATCGATAAACAGATACATTAAAACCGATATACCATAAAATCGATATATTATCATAAAATTGGTAAACCAAATTAAGAAATTGAAAGATTAAAATTTGTTTTATTATGAATTTATAAATTATAATTTGGAAAAACAATTTGCAATAAATCGAAAATCCACGAAGCAATTTATCGATAATTTCTGTATCGAAAGTAGTTTATCGATAAACACGTAAAAGAATCGATATACTTAAATCAAGAATTTAACAAAAATTGTGTACGAAGTCGGAACAGTTGAACATTTTATAAAGTGATTAAAAAAATCAAGAAAAATCGAAAGTGAAAGTAGTAGTGATATTTAAGAAATCGGTACACTATTTCGATATATCGATAATATAAATTTCGATATATTTTCGATATATTGGATTAAATTAGATACATTATAAAGTTTTGATTAAATTAGGTACATTATAAAGTTTTGATTGAATTCGATACATTATCGAAGAATTTTGCTAAAAATGAATACACTTTTAAAATGAATATTTTATAAAAAAAAAATCGAACCTCCGCCGAACGTGGTGCAGGTGCAGTTAACCACATCCATTCGATGCTGCATGTTAAAACTGCAAAAATACGTGCCAGCTACGCAAACCGAAAACTACGAAATTCGATATCGAAGCAAAACACAAACCGCACAACAAGAACTCGTGAACCTTCGACGCTGACCTGACCCGAGCCGAGAGAATCTCGACGTGACCTAACCTACTTCGAGCGAGCCGAACGTGTTTCGTGAACACGAGCAATAAACGAGCGCGAGCAGGAACGAGGAACAGCAAGGTGAGCTGAGATGAGGAACAACGAGGTGGGTGGTGGACGGTGTAGGCAGGGTTGTCGGGGTGGTGGGTGGAGGGGGAGTTGAGGTGTGAGTGAAAGCAACGAGGAAAACAAATCGGACGGCATAGAAAGAGGAATGGAAAACCATACGAATTCGAACAAAGAGGAGTAACAAAAACAGTACGAAAAAATGTAAATAAATAAAATGGTTAAGAAAAATTAGCGATTTCCACTGCTTTCTTCGGTTTGCTTGGCAGTTTTAATTTTGGCGAGAGCAAGCGAAAAAGTTGCAAGTATCGGCGCGATACAATTACACGAGTAATTTATAATCAATGATATGTGATTGAAAATCAACGCCAATCTCTCGATTAATTGCGGTAAACCATTGAAAACAACAACACCACACTCACTCCACGTAACGCGTACGTCTGCCGCAGCGTGGCAACGAACTCGCCGCACCGTGAGAGATACAAAGACACCGCGAGCTGCAAGTAAAAATTCAAAACGTGCCGAACGGCTAAAAGTCGAAAATTTCAACGACTCCCGCCGCATTTGGTGGCGGCGGCGGCGGCATTCGTAGACGAAGCAGCACCGGCCAGCGCTACCAGCACCGGCACCAGCTTCGGTACCCCCAGCACCAGCGGCCAACGGCCATCGGCCATCGGCGTTCGGTTCGGGTGGCCTTTCGGGACGCGCATTCCTTCGGTTGCCGGTTAAGTTGGATGGTGGTTGTGATTGTGGTTGTGGTTGTGGTTGTGGTTGTTGTAGTTCTTGGTGTGGTTGTTGTTGTTTCAGATGGTGTACATTTCGAGTTGGTGTAATTTTACATCAAGAACAATAACAACAACTACAACAAAAGAACAACAACAACACTTAACGAATAAAACTAAAAAGCGATAAATAAAAAGAAAAGAAAGATAAATGAAAAGAAAAAAAAGACGACCAGAAAAATCGAAATAAATCAAAGTACGCGAAAACCTAAGAAAAATCCAAAATGTATCTGCAAGATACATTACGTTCCCACTTGGCTGCCAAGTATGCATGGAAATTCCCTTCACATTTTCCCCACACGAACGCAGACTCGCAGTTTTCCAGTTGCGACGACTTCAAGTTGTGGCTTGAGTGAGAGATGGCTGTAGAGAGGGATGGAGGGAGAGAGAAATGGAGAGAGAGAGAGAGAGAGAGAGAGGGAGCTTCTCTTTTCAGAAAATTAATGAAAGTAACATAAAATCTTTTATTCTCTCATTTCTCTTGCTTTTAATTACTTCTATTTCGACTCTCAAATAGTTTTAAAAATTGTGTTAAATAAAAAATAATTTAAAATACTCTTCAGATATTAATTAAATGTAGATATTTAAAGGCTGGCAACGCCATCAGTTAGTCTGCGCGACAAAAAGTAGAGAGAGTAAAAACACGAGAGTGTAGTTGATGTTAACGGAAATTGTGGAATGTAATGGAATGAGTGACAGTAATGGAAGAGAGAGAGAGAGAGAGAGAGAGAGAGAGAGAGTTGGTTGTCATTCCCAAGCTTACGATTTGAGTGCCAGTTCTCTGAGAGACTCGCTCAAACGACACGGAGCTGTGTGTGTTGTTATTGCTCTACCAGGAATGTATCCACGAGATACGTTGTGGTTCCAGGAATCCAGAATCCCTCCGTGTATCGCTGAAAAGTGAAGAAACTCACGTATCTTTTCAAACTGAGAATCGAGTTTCGTGTCTGGCAGTCGACTCAGAGCGAGAGCTCTGAAAATATTCCCACTTCCAGTGGAGTGAAAACGTGATATCCGCCAGATACCGCACGCCAACAACAACGTCTACGGATGCGAACGAATAGTTCGATTCTAACATTCAAACTGAACGGTTGGCTGGTGTTGACGGCGCCGACGACGACGACGCCAACAGAGAGTGTGAAGCCAGAGGCAGCAAAAGCAGAAGGAAAGCGAAAACTCGCGTTAATTGAAATATAAACTCGCAGATACTTGCATTACATCTCAATCTAACGGATACAAAGTATCTGGTGTGTGTGTCGAGTGGTGCGACTTGCAGCCGCAGTGATTTCCTTGGAGCCGCAAAGCGAAGTACGACGACGAACGGAGCGAATTTTGAATTTTCAATTTTGAATTTGTTTGGAAAGAATTTTCAGAACAGAAATTTCCTTCTGTTTTTTCCGCAGCGTTCGTTTATCCTATTTGTTTTTTTTTTTGTTTAATACGTTTTAGTGGTGTTGTTGTTGTTGTAAGACTGAATAACCCAACAGCAACAACAACAACAACAACGCCTGAACAAACAACACGTCAAGTGAAAAGTTACTGTGTGGTGGCAGCAACAACAGCAACAACAGCGACAACAACAACAACAACAACATTTCTCGCCCTCTTCAATTAGTGCTTCCGGTCTCGCGGAATAAGAAACGAACGAGGAAAAAATTCAAACGAAATTAGTATTTCATAGATACTTTCGAGTGTTTTGGGAGCTCGCACTGCGAATAACTTTCGGGAATACAAAGCAAGACAAACACGCGGTTGTGGCTGGCGGGGGATGGTGGGCGGGGGGGGGGCGTGTACGGTGTACCTGCGAGTTACATAAAAAAAGAAAATTGAGTGCCGAAATGCGAACGAGGAACGCGCACACCGCGCCACACCACGGATACGCGGATGCGAAGCAGTGACACACTTTGACAATCCAGCGTGCGGTGAGGAAGGACACGAGGACGACGACTACAGCAACAACAACAACAGCCAGTGCTGACTAAACGGTGACCATGAATGACAAAAAAATAAAAACGACTCAGTTTCGGCGGACGGCCAGCTTCGAATTGCATGCAGCAGCTACTCGTAAACGATATTCTACGTGTTTTACCGCAATTTAAGGACACTTAAGGCGAACATTGTTCATTCAAGGAAAGCAACAACAACAGACAGACAGAAAGAGAAACAAGATGCGCCTCGAAATTAACATCCATCGAAAGAAAACCACAATAAATAATAGAAAAAAGCCGTGTAAAATACAAAAAGCTATCTAGGATACAAACTTCTTGCTGTGCTCTGAATGTACAAAAGTATCTGGAACGTCTGAGGAGCAGCGCAAGAATTGCACAGTATCTGGCGAATACATAAATTGCAGCAGAAAAAAGTTATTAGCAACAAAAGCCACGTAAACGATAAACCGATAAAAACGAGCAAGCAAAAGCGACAAGAAACAACAGAACAACAACAACAACGAACATCGTTTGTGCCCCCCTCGTGTTGCAGATGCACACGTTCACGTCTCCCTCTTCAGCGGCCGAACGCCACCCCATCTCAGCTTTGCATGTCGTTTCTTCTGATTTCCTCTTGATTTTCATCTCTTCCTCGTTCGTTTTTCTTTTCTTCTTCAACGTTGTACGCTTTTTCTCTCCACTTTTCCGTTTACCTTTCATTCAAATGTTTATTGAATTTTCAAAATTTCCCCCCTAATAACTTTTTTCAGCTTTTTCTGCTAACATTTTCTGCTAAAATTTATTAATTTTTTTTCTTTTTTCCTGCTCATTGCTTGCAAAATCTTGACGGTTGTTGTTGTTGTCGTCGTTTTTGTTGCTCATTATATTTATAATTGCTGCAATTTAACTACAAGATATGCAAGCAAAACTAATAAAGCGGCTCGTATCTGTAAGATACTTTTGTATCTACAGCCCGTAGTGCTGCAGTGTTATACGAATTCAAGCAGCTACGCGGTGGTTAAGCGAGAAAGTAAATTTAAATTATCATTAATTGCATTTTTTCCAAGAAAGTATCTTAATATTATAACGCGGAAGACCTAATTTTGCATCCAGTAGATACTGCTGCAGCTGAACTGAATTTGTATTCTAATGGAATGGAGATGAAAAAAGCGGATTACTAAAAACGGAAATAAATTCTAGAAATAGTTCGGTTATCGCCAAATGCAATAAAAAGTAAAAGATAAAGATACAAACTTTAGAAAACTTTCGAAAACAAAAGCGAACAAAAACAGTAAATTAATTTATTTAACAGAACAACACGAATTAAGTTTAATATAAATGTAAATATAATTTTAGTTAATTTATAAAATCTGTGAAGTTGAAAATAAAGTAACAGTGGAAAACAAATAAAAACTGAAAAATAAATAAAAACTGAAAAATATCATTAAATAGTTGATAAATAAATTAAAACAATTATTTATTTACATTTTATATAAAAGTTTTTTAACAATTTTCTTTTTCTGCAGTTCTACAATAATTTAATTTCATTTTAAAAACATTTAAATAGCAGAAGGAAAACGACTTCTGAAGAAGAAAAAAAATACTCACTCTACAAAATCAAAAATCAAAACTACTCATCAGCGAACTCAACCAGTGCAATACAAAGTATTCAAAATAAGTGCATTCCAGAAACCCGCTTAAAAGCTCTCGTAAAATCAAAAATTTAATTTTTTGAAATTTTGTTTGAGAAACGAAAAAAAGTGCAATACAGTGAAAAATACGAAAAGAAACCTAAAAATACGAAAACAAACCTTAAAATACTCAAGAAATAAGTGCGAAGAAAGGAAATAAATTTATGCAGTTAAGCAAAACTTGTTAAATACAAAAAAATAAAAAGTAATTTTGTGTAAAAAAAAACTGCAACAAAATTCAAAGAAATTCATTAAAAGTGCATTTAATACGAAACCCGAAAGGTGAAAAATTTCATATATTGAAAATCAATTTCTGTAGCTTCAAGCAAGTAAAATAACAAAACAAACATCTGAAAATTAATGAAAAAACCGATAGAAAAATATATATATTTTGTTATAATCGAAGAAGTTTGAACGGAGGAAAAACAGGAAAATCGAAAAACGGAAAAACTCTACGCTGGATTTGTAGAAACAACTACTTTTTCATGAAAACTACTTTTCACAAAAACTACTACTAATACTAATAAAAACGGATAAGCGGCTGCTTTGAAGCACCAGAAGCAGCACTCGAACCACTTTTTTGATGTAAGTTTAATTAATGCATTCATTTTCACATACAAGAGCTGCAAAAGTTTAACAATTCCCACGACTTTTTTCGATGAAAAATGCTTTTAGTAAGTGAAAAGGAAACCAAAATAAAAGAAGTAAGCAATTTCTTACTTATCAATTCAATTGAATTAAATGTTACTCATCAAAGATAATAAGAAATAAACATAATAAAATATTTATCATGCGGATAAAATTCATAACACATTAAAAATACTAAGAAACGTTAAAAGAAATTAACGAAAAATACTAAAAGAATAAAAATCGGGAAATAATCGCCTTAATTTCTTATGATTATTATGAATTTTTTCATAACACAAAACTTTTACAAAACACATCTCCTCTCTACGAACTGTTCTACTATCTTCTCTATCAACTGTTCTACTCTACCTACTGTTATACGCTCTAGATTTTACTGAGAAGTACAGTGAAAGTAGAAAAAATCGTTCAGTTTAAATAAAAATTTTAAAAGAATTTAAATGCAAATTTAAAACAATCATTTTTAAATATTTGACACTAAAAATTGTCAATATTTAATTTAGCTTTAATTATCACTATAGAAATTCCTTTTTTAACTCTCATTATTATCACTCAATTTTCGAATTCGAAATCTGTTAGAAATTCAAGAATTGTAAGGATTTACAGCTTGTTGTGGTTCCTTCTTCAAATACTCTCGACTTATTTAAAATAGCTACTCAAATTTCTATATTTGAAGCTCTTCTCTCCATATTTAACATGCATTTGTTACAAAAAAGTCACTAAATTCATTTCATAATCTAAAAGTGAATTCTGGGCACGAATACGTTTTTGAGGAAGAAAGTTTTCATAATTTTTTTAGTAATTTTTAAATACTTTAAATATTTCGAATTCTTTGCTTTATATATTTATTATTTTTCCTTAATTATCACAAAGTAATTCTTCAATTACTTTATTTTTAATGTACTGTATTTCTTCATTACTTTTAAGATCAAATCATGAAAGAAGATTTTCAATCTTTTTTTTGTTTTCGCTGCTTAAACAAAATTCTAAACATGAAAAGATTTATGAAAAATGGAATATTGAGTAGCGAAAATATGTAAAAATAAAAAACTCCTGCAGAGAGACATTTATGTGTCTGGTGTTAAAAATTTTATGGTTTTCTGTTCAAGTTGTTTGCTATATAAAAACAGCTAAAGTTATCGATTTCGTTTGAAATCGTTTCAGCTCAGAAAAGCTTTTGAGCTGCTTAATTTATTAGTAGTTTTTGCTTTTTGTAATGGTTTTTTTTTCACTTTTTTATAAAAAAATCTACTTTTCAATTGTATTGTAACTTGCTGTTGTAGTTGTTGTAGAATGTTGCTGATGTTAAATTTATTTTTATGACATTCGCCGATCTTTTACGACGACTGTCTGCAGTTGCTGCCAAATGTTGTTGCGGTTTTTTCTTTCTGAATTTTTCAACTGACTCGACTGCTGAATTTGTGCTAGTTTTCGAAAATAGTTTTCTTCATCGTCTACGTATTTATTTTTAGTATATGAAATTATTTGTTCCACTTTTGTTTTTATTATGATTTTAATAATGAGGCTGAGAGTTTCTGTATTCTTTTTTGTGTGCGCTTGATTGAAATATGAAATGTATGAAATTTAAAAACATAGAGAAAATTACCAGAAATACATAGAAACTCCTTTTGTCGCCGTGTTTCCTTTTGTTTAATAAAACACCAAAAAATCCTTATTAGTGTCTCATTAATTTTCGCCACCACTGTAGAACGCACTACTTTTCTTCTGCTTCTTCTTCTTCAACGGAACTCCCTTTCTGTCGCTGCTACCTTCTCGCTCGCTGTCGAATGTTGATCATATTTTTCATTACTAATTTTCTTCCTATTCAGTTATTTTAATTAAAAGTCCACAACAACTACAAGCAGCAGCAGCAGCAGCAGCAGCAAATACACGTGTGTTTACCCAACCGTTTTTGGTGGTGGTGCTGTTGTTGTTGTTATTATTGTTGTTTCTCGTTTTGACACTCGTGCGGCTATTGAACTCTAATGACCCCGAATGCCGTTAATCGAGTTGTACGATGCCTGGATATGCGGGCGGTGGATAATAATGACGATAAAGATTTTGGTCGTCGTCATTATCAAGTTCATTTGAGCGATAATGATGAGGGTGACTGTGATGATGGCAGCGATTATGAACCTCTTTTGTTGATGATTACAGCGATGATGATGATGATGATGATGATGGAGATGATGGAGATGATGATGATGGTGATAATAATGGTGATGATGGTGATGATGAATGTAATGATGATGATGATTACAACTGCGATGTAGATTTTGATAATAACAATGAAATTAAATTGATATTCATCATCGTCATCACCATCATCATGGCCGTCATCATCATTATTAACAACAACAGCAACAACAACAACAAAAGCAACAACAACAACAACAACAACGTTCGCTCATGCAAATACTAAGAAGGCCACAAATTTGTGGCGAGCCGAAAAATTTCCACAGCATTCACATTAAACGAGTACACGTGGATACTGAAATTCGCGTGTGTTCGCAGTATCTGTGCACCGAAATGCGAGTATATATTTTCGTAGACAGTTAGAACGGGACTTGCTGTGAGTGGGTGGTTGCGTCTGTTTGTATTTCAGTGATTTTCTGTACTTTTAGGTCGCTTAAATGGTTTTTTCTCCCCCTTTTTTTTCTCTCCCACGTCGTCTAAACACGTCAGTTTTTTCAGTTCTCGCAATTTGTTAGAAACGTTTTTATTTTTCTATTTAGTGGCTTAGACATCAACAGGCCTTTCATTCAAACTTTACTTTTTTCCAGAGTAGCTGGCAGACGCCATACAAACGTCGGACAACCGCTTGAGTGGGCGGCGGCGGCGGCGGCGGCGGCGGCGTCTGACCGCTTAAGTGTCGCCCGCAAGCGTTTTTCGCCATCGTCTGCGCCGCACAAGAGAAACTTTAAATTTGACGAGTGTGATTTTGTGCTGCGAGTTTTTTCCCCAAGTTTCTTGCATTACAATGCAGTTAAAAGTGTTTCACTGTTTGGGAAACAAAACAGAAGTAATTTTTAGTTCTTTTTTCAATTATGTTTTGTTTAAAAAAAAAAATTGAAAAAGTAAAAAATGAAAATTGAACAAGTAAAAACAAATTCAAAGTTTGTTTACAGTGGAAACAAATCGCATCGACGAAACATCGACGAAGACTGATAATTGTTTATATTAAACTCAGACTGTATAAACTCGAGAGTTTCAAAAGAAACATTAATAGCAACGCTGGCTACAACTGCAACAACAACAACAACAAGTCGAACTTGATACGCGCGTGAGAATTTAAGAATTATTTAACTCGGTATAATTTCAGTCTACTCGTATTTTATTTAATTTTTTGATGTTGCCTTACAAAGTGTTTATAAACTTTGTTGCTAAGACGAGAAGGAATCAATCAGCAGAATGAATTGCATTGCAAATAAATTGACAAATCAGTTTTAGTGCTGTGCACACACACGCGCAGACATGGAGACGCATACACACGCACACACACACACACACACACACACACACACACACACACACACACACAAATGTATGAAGTTACATGCATGATGATGCATCCTTATAATATTTGCATCCTTGCGCGATTCGCCACAAAGTACGGACAACGCAGCAAAAACAAGGCAAAAGCGGAGATGAAAAGTAGCAAAAAAAAAAAAAGAAAAACGAGGCGCCTAAAATATTTATGTTGATTCATAGCCATGACATGACGCAGGGATGCCTCAGCCAAATTGACGCAATATTTCAAATTATGTCTTTCTTAAGGTCCAGCGAAAAATTGAATTGTTTTAACTTGAAAAATTGCAAATTGATATGGTAAAAATCGAAAATATGGCAAAAAATTACATTTTCCACTCCTTCACCTCAAATGGGAGTAAAAAAATTTAAAAAACCATTCTATGAAAATAGCAAAAACTGACATTTTTAACATTTTTAATCTCAAATATCTTAAAATCGGTACGCGCTACCCGAAATTCCTTAACATTTATGGATTCAGCATAACAAAAATACTTCAAGAATTAGTATAAATTCTAATGAAAAGCTCTGATATATTGATTTTATTGAATATAACAAAAAAAAATGGTTCTTTTTCATATTTTAACTCCGAAAACTGGACCTGCTATGAATCCGTACTGAATTCAGCGTACCAAATTAAGTGGGGGAAAAAACACTCCGCACATCTGATTTAAACCTGAGTTATTAGTAATCTTCTCTCGGTTAAAGCAAAAATTGACCTTCAGGTTGTGTTGTAAATAATATAAACTTTTTTAAGCAAGTTAAACTGTAATTATCGCCGCTGTAATTCTCAGAAACTAGTAATTAAAAAATCTGTTTTGTTGCAATAACTCGTCTTGAACGAAGTAATATTATAATCAGCTGTATCGTCTTATTGTTTGCTTAGCATTTTATTATATTTTACTTGTATTTTTTTTTAACTTTTTACTGCAGAATACTTTTTAGAATTTAATTAAATTCAAAGTTTTAAATACAACTTTTCAGATAGTGGAAATTAGAATTTTGCTAGAGCAAATATAAATGTGCAAGCTTTCCGTTGAACTGATAGAAACCATTACGTTAATAACCCTGCAATGAAAAATCTACCCTGCAGCCATCGTAATTCACTTGTGAAAAGTTACTTCGTATTTAAATTGTATGAATTTCTTGCAACTCTGTACGCGAGTACAGAGAGAGTGCTCTTCCTCGTTTCTCTCTCTCTCTCTCTCTCTCTCTCTCTCTCTCTCTCTTCACAACACCAAAACACTGTTAGCGATGAGATATTTCGTTCATTTCTCTCGTGCAAAAGTTGGAAATTTTTCCGAAATGACTGCATAAAACCATGAAAAAAAATAACCATAAATTTATAAAGTTACATATTATATTTGCCAAAAACACAAATACACGAACGAAGTAGAAGAAAAATAAAAAAGAAAAAAAAAACAAACTTAGCGAACAAACAAGCGAAGGGCAAGAATTTTATTTACCTCAACAAGATGAGAGTAAATCATTTTTAGTGGTTTCGTGACAAAAGAGAGCCTCAAAAATCCTGTTTCAGTTGAAAAGCTAGAAAATGAGAAAAAAGTGCAGCTGTGAATATTTATGCAAAAACTAATGCAATTCGTTGCATGCTTTTGGGCGTACAAACACGGGTTGGGTTGCAATTGCAGGCAAAGTAAACGCAGAATTAAAAGCTGGCTGCGTTTGAGTTGTGGTGTTCCTACTCCTCTCATTTGATTGCTGTTCAGTGTTGCCAGCTGTGAATGTTCGTGTCGGGATCCGCGATCAGCTCAAAAATTAGGCAGAATTTCACAAAAAATTGGAAAATTATTTTAAAACCACCAAATTCACTAACTTGTGTTGTGTAATTTTTTATCTTTTCAATTTTTCCCTCCTCAATCGACTTCATTATTTTACGCACTCATTGGCTTCATGTTTGGTTTTTTTTTTTTTATTCTTAATTTTCACACGAGCCACGTTTTCTTTAATTTTCACACGAAAGCCACGAAATCGGATTTGCTGCATTCTCGTCATTTTCTGGTTTTCTCTGGTCAAAATGCAATTTTACAGCTGCGTTTATTTGTTGGCGGACGGCTGTTGTTTGTTAGCTTTTGCAGTTTTCTCATATATAGGATTTCAGCACTTTCATTTCGCCTGCAATGTGATGGTTTTTCCATCGCATTTCGTGTTTTCAATGCGAATTTTCGCTCGAAAAAGTCATGCAGCTCGTAGCGGATTCTCAATGTGAGTGGAGAAAATTGTGCGCAAAGCAATTTGCAGTTAACAATTCGTTTTTAATTTGGCTAAAATTTTATTACCATCGCAAAACAAGCTGCAAAACAAGCTGCGCATATTCTCGAAAAAAAAAGTTTACATGTGGCTTGAAAATTAATTTTTTTTTTTTGTTCGATTTTTCTATAGTGAAATATTAGATTATTTAATTTTATATATTACTAGATGAGTATTTTTAGCGAGGTTTTTCAATTTAAAATTTTTGTCTTGATGATGCGATATCAAAATGTATTGCGAAATATTTCCGCAAAATACTTCGCGAAAGTTTTCTCAAAGTATGAAAAGTTCTCTTTCAAAATTTACAAAATCGTCCTAATTGAATGAATTGTAGTTGCTTTACTTGTTGTTGTTGTTGTTGTTGTTGTTGTTGTTGTTGTTGTTGTTGTTGTTGTTGTTGTATTTTAAATATCCGTTAGTCGGTGTTTATCAGCTCACCTCACCTCTCGTCGCTCTCAAAATCTTATCGTCTGCCATTCTGATCATCCGCCTGCTTTTCCCCGTGTGTGTATCCTCTATCTGTCTCTTTCTCGCTCTGCTTTTTCGGAGAGACTCTCTGTCTGTCTGTCAGTCTCTCTGTCCCACATCTATCTGTCCACCTCTTGGTTTACCTGTGGCTCTCTGAATTTTTTTATGTCATCTTGTTGGCAGCATAAATTTTAATAGAGTTTCTGTCCTTGACGCACTTTGACAGTTTTACAAGTTGGCTGTATTTACATTCTTGTAACTTTTAGTTACTGTTTGTCATACATTTTCGGGGTTTTTTTCAGAGAGTGGCAGCGCGTTTTTATGTTGCATTTAAATGAATTCGTTAAAATGTAAAAATGTTATGAATTTTAAAACTGAAATTTTTTATATTAAATTTGCGGTTTTTATGTAAACAACAAAGAGAAATCCATGGATTAAAAAATATTCTGTATTTAGATGGGATTTAAAAAAGAAGTTTTTTTGGAGTGGGAAATAAAAATTTAATGAAATTTTTCGTTGTAATAAAAAAAAAGGAAAGAAAGAAAAGTTAAAATGATTTGCAGAAGTTGTCGCTAGAGGGCAGAATTCCTGGCAACTTGTAACTTGCGGCCAAAAGTCATGCAACACCGTCAGTTACAACCATGAGACCATGAAGACCATTACAACAACAACAACAGCAACATTAACAACGACAGAAAACACAGCAACAACAACTACAATTCGAACAACAAGAATAACAAAAACAACAGCTGTATTAATAACAACAATAAGAATCGAAACAACGACAGCAACAACAACATTTCCAAGTTGCAACACGACATGAAGCAACAACAGCGCCAACAAGCTAAACAATACTGGCAACAACAAAGCCAACCATCTGCTGGGAACCACCGACCAACCCAACGCCCAACACAACCAACAACCAACATAATAATGATGCAGAAGAAGAAGAAGAAGTCGAGGAAACAAGTCATTGAAACCTGCGGTTTTTGCAATTAACTTGGCTTGCTTGGTCCGAGGCTGCAACTGGTGCAATTTGTAGAGCTTGGAAAAGATTTCCACAGAAACCATCCACTCGGTAGAGCTGAGAAGAGCTGCGGGGAGTTGAGGAGAGTTGAGAAGAGCTGAGGAGAGCTGAGGAGAGCTGAGGAGAGCTGAGAAGAGCTGAGGAGGGCTGAGGAGATCTGTGGAGAGTTGGGGAGAGTTGTGGAGAGTTGGTAAAGAGGGGCAGTAAATGTGAAGAACTCACGACTGAAGAGGAGATCGAAAGCAAAGATTTCTCGAAGAAACGACGCAAAAAAGTTGCATACAAATCAAGTTTCACCGAGAAGAAAAACGAAGGAGAGAAAAAAGTTGTTGACTGTACATATATATACACACACACACACACACACACACACACACATATATATAAATAGAATACATATACAGAAATAATACGAGTACGTCGTACAACGAAACAATCGGTATCTAAAATATATGGAATCCTCTTGCAACCGCAGTCATTTAAACAGTCCATCCATCCGTCCACCCATCCGTCCACCCATCCGTCCACCCATCCATCAATCAGTCTACAATTTGACATTATTAGAAAATCGAATGAAAGATGGATGAGCGATGGAAAATACGAGAGATCTTAACTATTCGAAGAGAAAAAGAGAAAAATAAGTAGTAAAAAAAGATACGTTTTCAAGCTGAACAAAGAAAAAAAAAGGTTTGCTTCTATAGTGAAACCGTTTGTCATGATGTTGTTGGTTGTCGTTCTTTAGCTGCTTGTTGTGGTTGTGGTTGTTGTGGTTGTGGTTGTTGTGGTTGTGGTTGTGGTTGTTGTTGTTGTTGTGGTTGTGGTTGTTGTGGTTGCTTTATTGCCGTCAGCTATTCTCACGCAAATAGATACCGTTACACATGGCCATTTCAATTTACTTGTATTTAGATCTCCGATTCCATTGACTTATTGCGGCAGCTATTTTCCCAACTTGGCTTTATAAATGTTGTTTCCTCAATTAACTGTTACCTGAAATGACTTGAAAGAAACGTTTGGTGGCTCTTTAGACTCTTATTAAATTTGGAATTCTAGTTTTCATCTCCTTACCTTTCTTCTTCTTAGCCTTCTTAATAATTCCATTATATCACTTTACTTCATCTCATCTTATTCCCGTAATATAACTAACTCATCTCATCTTGGCGTCTTGGTGTTTCCAATTAGAAAATTCCTCTTTACATCTCATATTACATATGTGTGATTTATCATCCTATCTCATTCCCTCGTCCTTCCTCTCATCCAACCATTCTCATCTCATGACTTTCTGTCCCAATTTTCCTCATATTTTCCCAATTTCACCCGATGGCTCATCCGATATCCAAATTCTTATCCAATATAATATTTCCATCTACGTTCCCTCCATTTCAACTTATTTGCTCATTTAATGTCCTCTTATTGCGCTTGATTTTTTTTTTTTTTTGAAATTCCATTGAATTAAAATGGGACTAGGAAATCCCGATCTCCATGAATAAAGTCTTCATGAATAAAAATGTTCATAAATTCGGAGTGAGAAGCTCGTCATAGTTTTTGAGTTGGAAGATACCTTCAATTTTTTTTTTTTTTTTTTGAAAAATAGCAATCAGAGCAAAGAAAAAAAATTATGGTATTATTTCGGTATTTCACAGAAGAAATGAATAAAAAATGTGGAGTAAATAAATTTAGCTTTGAAAGAGAACTAAAAATGAACTCCGTTTAATGGGAGGAACTTGTAGTGAACTTAAGGAAACAACAACAAATAAAGCGATAATTGCTTGAAATTTAATTTAATCTCTTTTTGTTCCTTTTTCCCCCCCTGCATGTTCTGTAAACATACGCTGTTGTTGATATCCGAAACAATCAACTATAAATATATACATGCATCCACACATACATGCACACACACACACACACACACACACACCCCACATACATATACATGACTACGTTTTTATAGTTGATTATATTGTATTACAATAAGAATAACAAACGAAAGCCATTCTGGAATGCCGAGTTGTTTTTAGGTTTTTTATCAGAACTCAATACATCCGGGTTGTGCGGGTGCCTCGGAAATCGAGCGAGCGAAGGGTTGAGCGAAGGTATCGCATGCATGTGAACGAAGACCGTTATGCGGGCCGGTCCGACTAACGGCAGTTTGACTGCGGCGATAGTTTATTTTATTGAAATAATGTTGACTTTAACTGAGAATATTGAGAAATCAAACACAAAACTTTTGTATTTGAATCGATTTTGTTTAAGAAAAACTGAATTAATGAATTAGTTAATCACGGTTCACTTTTAGCATTTTTGCAGAAGAGTTGCCTTTGCATTCGGTATGAAAAGTAGGCGTGGCTACCAACCGAGTTCACTCATTTTAAATCCCAAACTGCTCTACATAACGAAGAGTATTTTGGTGAGATTTTGTCGCGATGTTTCTTTTCGTTCTCGCGTAATCGCGATTTAAGCAGACAGACACACCAACAGACAGACAGACAGACGGACAGTGAACAAGAATATAGACAAAATAAATTAGCCAAAATTTAGCACACTTTGGCGTATTTAGCGTTGCCACCTATTTGTTGTTTTTGCTTATATCATTGATAGCAACGCTCAACACGATAATTCATAAAAATCGAAATGAAAAAGCAAAATTCGGAGAAATCTTGTCAACATTTCTTTAACATTTTTACGTTTTTTATTTATTTGAATTTTATTTAATTTACTTTTTTGAATCCCTCTGTTTTCTTTTTCTTTAATTTTATTTACTTATTTAGTTTGTCTCTTCTGTGTTGACAGTTGGCGATCTTATAAACGAATGATTGGAGCCTCACGGAAAAAAGAATGGAATTCAATTTCTTTTCTTTTTGCTTTCTTTTTTAGTATTCATTTCAGCTGAATTGACATTCCTTTTAAATTGGAAAGTTCAATGTAGTCAAGCTTATATTAATTAAATGCTGTGAGATGAGTGGAAAAAGGGAAAGGAATTCAAATATGACTCAAAAGGGAAGTTTTTATCTTTCTGTGTATCGTAATTTACTCAATATGCATTCATTTACGATGAATACTTCGAAAAAAAAGCAAAAAATTCTGAAAATCTTAATTATAAAACATTTTAAAAATGCTTTTGTCGAATAACTACGTGTAAATTCACATTATTCACTTAGCATTCACGACGATTCACATTCATATTCATTTAATTTTCTTCCAAAAATCTACAAATAAAAAAGTTTTTAATTTTATTTTACAGCTTTTTCACAATCTTTAAGTACAGAAATATGACGAATACTCATTTATTGCAGTACCTTCTCATTCATTTCGAATCTTCTTTAAATTGCTGAAATGATTCATTTTCCAAAATTTGTGTAAAACATTTCAAATAAGATTTTGAAGTGTTTCAATATCATTATGAATCATCTATATGAATGATTCAAATGATTCATTATTAAAAATCTTGGTGAAACAGTTTCTTCTTGTTTAACAAACAGAATAAAATTTATAGTATTTGATTATAATTAATTCTTTAGTCAATTTTAATAACTTCAAAACTTCAAAGGGATTCTCCACCCTTTAAAAAATACTCCCACTAATTTGTTTGAAACAATTTGTGACTCATACTTGAAAATATTTGGTGATTTGAATTTTTTGCTATTAAGACGAGTTTCGAATGCTTTTAAGTTCATGATTCGCTTTGAAATTCATGATAAGAATGCATCAAATACTTTGCACTTCACAAAACCAACTCGCTTCTCTTCGAGTGTATTCACTCGCCAACTCGCTTCTCTTGCAAGTGTATTCACTTTTCAGTTGAGTTAAACAAGAGTTGGGCGAAAAAATTAATTCGAAGCTTGAAAAAAAGGGCAAAAAGCACTTTTAGGAGTTCAAGTCAATCCACTTGAACTCAATGCGGTGCTGGAATGAAAAACGGTTTCTAGAGCGTTACAATCGATTCATCATCCATCCACCCATCAAACGAAAGTAAATAAGAATCCGATAAGAAAAAAAATGGATAAAAACGTGAACACAAAATTCTGAATGTGGAGTATCAAATATCGACACCTTCTACGCAAAGCAACAAAAAAAAAACAGAAAAAAGGGAAAACCGGATGAGTGAAGGTGTCGCTCGCCACCAGCAGGCAAACAAGAGAAACCAATCGAATTTCCAGAGAGTTGAAGGGGGAAAAAAATAGAAATAACAGCCGCCTGCAGAGGATGACGTGGTGTCAGTTTGCCACCTGCTAGAAAACAAAAAAAGAAGGGAAACCCACTGCCATCTCAAAAACATGAAAAACAAATGATCAAATGTAGCAAAAAATAAAGAATAAAAATTGCAACGTCAAACACATCTAATCATCGTTTCAATTATTTGTCCACTTGACGTTTCTTCATTTGAGCTTTCGATGAACACGACGTGTTTTGCTGGAAATCTCAATTCCATATGAAAATATAAAAGAAAATCATGGTGCAAAATAATAGGAGTACGAAAACAACAACAACAACAATAGCTACAATCTGAACACTAACGAGAACATCAATAAGAACAACAACAAGAGCATCAACGAGAAAAACAACGAGGACAACAACCAGAACAACAATTGACAGTTTCAATTTAATTTATGAAAAGTGCTCGCTGGTGTTGTTGTCTCTAATCCGCAATTGTTGTTGTTGTTGTTGTCGTTGTTGTTGTCGTTGTTGTTGTTGTTATTTAATTACTGTTCTTTTTATATTACACTTTTATCTTTTATGCGCCACATGTGGCGGGTGTAGAAAGAAAGAAAGAAATTCATTACAAAAAAAAGAGGCAAGAAAATCGCAAAAAAATAAAGAGGAAAAATGGCAGACGGTAATCGGAGATTTTAAACTTTTTTGCCAGAGTGTAAATAAAAAACCACGAGGATGGAATGTGAGGAGGGAAAGGGGATGGCAAGCTGGTTGCTTGAGGAGGAGGGGAGGGGGAAGGGGGTGGAAGCAGCTGATGGGTGGTTTGGTAGGTGGAAAACCGGTGAAAAAGAGGTGAAAAATGAGAGCTGCGATGGTTTCTTGCCGGTATTTTTGCAGTATTCTTGTGCTTCTTGCTGTTGTTGTTGTTCCTGTTCTTGTTCTCGCTTTTATTTCACTTCACTCGAATGAGAGGAAATGAAACGGAAACACAGACAGACATTCATTGAATTTCGAAGACAAAGCAACGAAGTTGCAGAAGAAAAGCTCGATAAAGTTTGTAAAAAGTTAAATTGAAATTTCTCGAATGTTTCTCGACTGAAATTTCAGACTTATATAAGTCAAAAATGTTCTTCCTAATTTTATTCAGAAAAACTGTCGAGGATGTTTTTTTCTTTTTGATTTTTTTTTGAAACTGAAAAAGTTTCTCTTTCGTTTAAGCGCAAAATATTTCATTAGAGGTGGCAACTCCGCCTCATTAAGGATTAAAGTGTGCCTTACCTCGTACAACAACAACAACAAAAACCGAACGAAAAATTCTTCCAAAACACATGACAGCAAATTAATTTCATAACCAAAAATAGTGTTTCGTCGGCAAGGAAACAAGAAAAAAGAGCGGAAAAGTAGACGACAGAAATTCAAGAAGATCTGAAAAAACTGAGTGATGCAACCACCGACCGCCGACCACCGACCGCCGACCAACCAACCGTCTGTCAGCCAGCCAGTGCGTGCGACGCGCGACAGATGTTGCCAGTAGCAACGCGACAGATGTTGCCAGTAGCAGCCACGCCGTCAACTCGCACGACGCCACGCGCCACAGACGTCACGACGACGTGATACGACAGAACTTCTCTTCTTCTTTTTCTTCGTTTTCTTGGTTATCTTTTTCTTCTTCTTTTTCGTCTTCTTCCCCTTTCACCCCTTTTTTTCAAGAAGCCTTGAAAATCTTGATTATCCTTCCGAATTCTAGACGAGATTGATATTCTGAAATTTTTTTAAAAAACAAAAAATAGAAAATTTAACAGAGCTAAAAAGTAACAAACTAATTAATTTTGTGGAATTTTCTTTAAAATAAAAATAGAAAATTTAACAGAGCTAAAAATTAACAAACTAATTAATTTCGTAGAATTTAAATTGAACTAAATAAATACAAAAGTAAATTAACAAACGGAAAAACGAAAAAAACTGAAAATAAACTAAATAAAAAAAAAATAAAAAAAACTAAAAAAAAAACTAAAAAAAAAAAATCTAAAAGCATTTTTCCTCTAAACAAAAATCCTAAATCGAAAATCGAAAACAGTCGTCGTAATTGTTGAATTGGCAACTCTATCAATGCCATGGAGTTCGTTCTTCAAAACCATAAAAATCCTTCTTTCCAGATTTAAATAAAAATAAAGATAAAACTGTCTGCCAAACCACGCAACTTCAACTGCCTAAAATACAAATTGTTTCAACTTATTTAAATAACAAACGACATCAACAAACAAAAATCAAAACACCAAAACGAAGCAACAAAATAGAAAGTTTCTAAACAGCAACAAAGTTGCAGCAACAATGCCAACCACAAAAACTCACAGCCAAGTATAAAAGCAACAACTCACAGGCAACATTTTCATAGCAACAAAAAAGGTTGCTCAACATTTTTGCTGAGAAAAGCAAAACCACTGAAAGTGAGTCATATACAACAACAAAGATAAAGAAAAAGAGAAAGAGAAAATCTAGTAGAGAGAATAAAAACTTAAAAATTGCTGAGACAAAAGCATGGTGCGTCTGAATGTGTCGACAACAACACAAGAACAACAGCAAGAACAAATACACGCACACAGCTACGGCAACAGCAGCAACAACAACAACAATAGCGGCAGCCGTCAAAAGAAGAGTAACAGCAGCAGCAACAGCAACAGCAGCAGCAGCAGCAGCAGCGGCAGCGGCAGCCGTAGTAGCAAAAAGAGCAACAAGAACAACAACCATAACAACAACAACAAGAACAACAACAGCAACAAGAACAAGAAAAACAACATCAGCAACAATGTTCCTTCGACCTCATCGTCGACATCCAGTTTGAACAGCAACGCATCGTCGACGCTGGTGGAGCGCACGCAAGGCGGCAACGTAATGGTTCTGCCACAGCAGCAGCAACAGCAGCAGCAGCAACAACAGCAGCAACAACAGCAACAACAGCAGCAGCAACAGCAGCAGCAGCAGCAGCAGCAGCAGCAGCAGCAGCAACACAAGCATCAGAAGCATCAGCAACAACAGCTGCAACAACAGCTGCAACAACACCAGCAACTCCAACAGCAACAACACCAACAACTCCAACAACAGCAACAACTGCAGCACCACCAACAGCAACAACAACAACAGCAGCAACAGCAACAATACGCACATCTTTCGCTGCACCACGTCCAGCATCACCATCATCAACATGCTGCTCCGCCGCCACCGGCGCCTCAAACTGTTCACCAGCAGCAGCAACATTCGCCCTCGGACGCGTCCACCGCGTCGCTGCCCTCGTCGCCGCCGCTGCTGCAGCAACAGGCGGCCACACCGCCTCAGGCCGCGCAAATAGTGCCGCCCGTCTGTGCGGTGCACCACCCGCAGCAGCACCAGCAGCAGCAGCTCGCCATTGTCGCTGCCATGCATCAGGCTGCCGCTGCTCATCTGGCAGCGACTGGCGGCGCACCCATGGGGCCGCCGCCCCATCTGCACCACGCCGCCGCCCATCACGGACCGCCGCCACTGCCCGGCGCACTGGGTCATGCGGGCGCAGCGAACAGCGTGCACCACCAGCAGCCGCAGCAGCAGCAGCAGCAACAGCAGCAGCAGCAACAGCAGCAGCAGCAGCAGCAGCAGCAAGCGTCGCAACAGTCGCAACAGCTGCAGCATTCCCAGCAACATTCGCAGGAGAATGGCGGCCACGCGGTGCCACCGGGACCGGGCGTTTCACCGAACTCCGGTGGCTCCAGTGGCGCAGCTGGCGGCCCGGGCACCGTGGTGGCGGCCGCCCCGCCGCCCGCACCGCCGCCCGGCCCCGTCTACATCCAGTACCCGAGCGACTTCTACCCGGCCGAGTACTACCTGGCGCCGCATCCACACGACGCAATGTGTCCCCAGCACGCGCACCATCGCCAGCCGATGTGCGCCATGCCAGCGGATTATGGTGAGTCCTTTCTGTCCTTTCGGCTTTCCACAGTTACTGCAACTTAATTAATGTCGCCACTTCTACTTAACTGCTGCAGTTGAGGCCGACCGACTTCAGGTCTCCGGTTTCCGATCCCGCGCACTAATTATTTTATAATGAAGTCTTTTTTATTAATAGCATAAAATTGCAAAGCAACGAAGTTGAAAGAATTTTAACAGTCAACAGCAAAAAACCTGTAAATGCCAGCAACTATTTTTAGATCTCAACTGGCTTGCTATAAAATTCCAGCTAAAAATACCAAACCAAACGCCTCAACCTTCTTTCTGTATCTTGCAAACGCTTTAGCCTTCTTTCTGCATCCTGGAAACACCTCTACCTTCTTTCTGCATCTTACCTGGAAGAGAAAAATCACACTAAATCCTTTAAAGGCTGCTCTCCTCCTCCTCATCCTCCTCCTCCTCGTCCTCATCCTCCTCCTCGTCCTCCTCCTCCTCGTCGTCGATAAATAAAGAATTTCGACATCTGGTTACGTTAGCAATTTTTTTCTCTCTTTTTCATGAAATACCTCAAACTTGTTTTCCTGCTAAGTTGGCATCTCTCGAAGCCCTTCGTCGAGTCAATCAACCTCAATTCAAATTGTGTTGCTATTTTTGTAGCTGCTGATATTTATTGACTTTTTGATCAGGATTTTGCTGTTGTGTCGTTGTTTTGGTTATTTTCGTATTCCTCCATAAGGAAGCGTTATTGTTGTTGTTGTTGTTGTTGTTGTGGTAGGGACTGGTCCACGTTGAGCATTTCATCTCAGCTGACTGAACTTGTTGAACCTGCTGCTTCGGTCCTTCGAAGATGAGTGAAGCGACGAAGCTGGATGGGTGGTGGTGGTGGTGGTGGTGGTGGTGACTGAGTGACGTTTGGGTTTTAATGCCGACCGAGGGCTGCCTACGCTTTTCTAACAAGTGATTTTTTCCTTTGCGCTCCTTGATTTCATTTCACAGTAAATCAGTTCAAAGTAGAAGAGGGACAGAGATGGCAAAAGAGGGTTGACGAGCAGTAGTCATCAGGGAAATGCAAAGAGTGTCCCGGAGGGTGAAGAGTGCAAAAGCAGGGTGAAAATAAAGTTGATTTTCAACTTGAAAATAAAGACTAAGAATACTTGTGTCTGCTTTGTCTTGGGTTTTTGCATTAATTAGTTGGTTTTGCAACCCAACACTTCGTCGGTCTCTTGAGAGGGACGCAAACTTCAAAGTTATTTCCAGAATAATTATGAAATTTATTTTATTACGAAATTTAGTTTATTACGAAACTAATTTCAAAGATTATAAAGGATTATAAAGCGTAGAGAAGATTAGAAAGCGTATAAAAGATTATAAAGGCTATAGAATATTTCAAACTGTATTGAGGACTATAAATCGTATAAACGGTGACGCATTTATTACGAAATGTATAACAATTTCTGCTTAAAACAGATGGATCAATGGTAACTTCAATTTAGAAGCGTACAAATAGGTCTCGGATTCGATTATAGCCTCGAATTCGAGAGGACTTTCTCCAACTTGATTTACATGTCAACTAAAAACGCTGTATCGACTTCGATTATTGTCACGACTATGAAAAGCATGGGCTGGACTGGACTGTCGTTTAGACTGAAGAGACGTTAACGACCTCAATTATAGCCTCGGATTCAACATGAGATCAATACAACAACAGGAAAAGCTCTACGAAATAAAGTTGTTTTGAGAATTTTCAATGCAATTAAAGTAATCACATGGCTTTTTTATCCCATAATAGCCTTTAGTATTTCGGCTGATGAAATCCCACCACTACGGATTCAGTCATGGATTGCATTACAACTGTTTTCATGCTTTTTAACTTTTACTTCTTTTTTAATTTAAAATTGATATTCTCTACGGTTTCACAATAGTTATTTAACTCAGAGTATCTTAATGACTTCCTAGACTTCACAAATACCGATTTCCAAACAAATTCACAGCCAATACACTCAATGCACGATTGCATGAAACCCATTGAACTCTGCATCACCCCGAACTATTGATGAATATAACTTGAAAACTGTGCCATGCGAGTGTGTAAAAGATTTGATCCGAAAATCTGCAGTCATGCGATATTAAGAGGAAAAAATCAACAATGTAGAGGGAAAATCAACAAATTATGGCAGTACATGATGAGGGAAAAAATAAATAGAAGTCGAGTGAGTTGAGATAAAAATGTGGAAATAACAATAGTGTTGGTGGCGCATTGAGCCTCACTTGAGCGGGTGGGGGTTGGGGGGGAGGGTGCAGCTCATTTAATCCACGCTCGCGGGTTCATTTCAATGGGAACCCGATGACTTTATCAACAGGCAGGCGCGGAGTGCAAAACGAGGTCAAAGCGGCAATCATCGTTAATGAGTATCTAATGAATGAAGACGGGCGAACTTGCTGTGGATCGGATCGGATCGGAAGTAAGAAGCTCATAAAAGTTGCGCTGAGACAGAGGAAAACTCTGTATCGTGTGTTCATTGAAACTTATTAACCAGAGAAATGTGGAGTGAAATTTAAGGGGGGGGATGAGAGGGTCACAAGTTAGCGTGTCAGAAACGAATTGAAAGAAAAAACGAATCGAAAGAAAAAACAAATTGAAAGAAAAATCGAATATTAAATTAGCTTTTCGTTGAGAGTATTAATTAAACTGATTAACACAAATTAAATGTTTAGTCATGTTAAAGTTTTTAATTTTCATTAGCAGTGCTATTAACTTATTTAATTTTAATAATTGTGACGGAGGATTACAGAGATGAAAAGAATAATTAAGGTCATAATAAGTTGTTAGGAAAGTACGTATTAACTTGATTTAATATCTTTAACTCACATTATTTGACGTCATTCTACTTTCCACTTTGTTTCACTCGATTCTTGAGATCGCTACAGATTTTTCTATGAAATCATAAATTTATGCAGTTCGCGAAGCGGAAGCTGTATTGTAAATGTGTGTAAAATAAGAATAATAATAACAATAATAGGAAGTAAAATCATGTTCCAGCAGCGCTGCTGATCATAAATTTATCTAGCAGATACGCCGCAACGCATAAACTATCTGCGATGATGTATCCACGTACTTCTAGAGAGAAAGAGAGAGAGAGAGAGAGAGAGAGGGAGAGAGAGAGAGAGAGAGAGAGAGGGAGAGAGAGAGAGAGAGAGGGAGAGAGAGAGAGAGAGAGAGGGAGAGAGAGAGAGAGAGCAAACATCACGATGGGAGGAAAAGCTGTATCAATGCGTTGCGTTTTATTATTCATTGCTAGATTCTTGAGATTTGCCGACCGTATTTCTTGGCACTTTTCGCCGATATCTGCGTGTGTAGAAGCTACACGAGATTTTTTGGCAGCGAAGCACGTTACAAGCTTTACTGCATTTACAAGATACTTTTCGGCTGCGAGCAAAAAGCCACTACAATTCACAGAATAGAAATAAAAACTAAGTAGTTTCATAGCTGGCATTAAAGCTAAAAATCCCAATTTTTAACAGCCACAAACAATTTTTATCATGTTGCTTTTAGTTGAATGGCGATACAAAATGAGGAAGAAAAATTCTTGTAGGCTTCTTTAAAATGTTCAAAAACTTGTAGCATCCCAGAAGATTTCTTTTGAAAATCGCGTTTTTTGAGCGAGCGAATAAGTGAAAAACAACACAATTCATTAATTTATTCTTCACAATTTCATTAATTTACTATTTTCAGCAGTCAGTATCCTCCACTCCACAAAATTTATTTCGTACGAAAATCGTTAAACCACAAATTCATTTTTAAATCACAGAAGAATTTGTGAAATTTCTCTCCAACTTCTTCAATCAACGGTCACCCCTCCTCACGCCCACTTTATGCGCTGCTTATACTCGATGACACCAGTCGACTACCGACCATTATAGTCATCGATATCGGCAGCGGCATCGTCGTCAAGTGAGCCATCGACATCGCCATAAAATTTATTGCTATCAAAAATTATTCTAATGAATACTTATTCCTTGTTTTTATTAATATTAATTCAGCGCATAAAATAGCTGGAGAGACAGACATTAGAGGGGCAACAACAACAAAAAGAAGAAGGCGACCATCGCTATGAGAATAAGAAAAACGATAATTTCTACTAAGACAATAACTATCGCGATTTTTATGATAATAATAAAAATAATCATATGGAAGGCTAACTTCGTTGCGTGGAGTGGGAGGCATCGTCATCAAGTGAGCCATTGACGGGTGAAGGGTAGAAATTGAAGGGTGAAGGGTAGAAGAAGAGACATTTTAAGAAGGAGAGAAAAGAAGATAAGAATATAGGAAGATGGAGGAAAGGGAGAGAGAGAGAGATAGAGATAGAGAGAGAGAGTCAGAGAAATAGTTAAGGAAATGGGGCGAGAGTTGGAGAGGGGTGAGTGAGAAGAGTGAGAGGGGAAAGGGAGGATGACAGACGACAGAAAAGAAAGTAAATAATAAAAGCCATAACGAAGAAAGTGAATAAGAAGAAGAGAAGATGGGAGAAGGAGGAGTTTTTCAACCCAAAAAGATGGGACACGGAAATTTTTAGAAGAAATCGTAAATTGCGAAAAACGTTAATATTCATCTGAGTTGGTGAAAAGTCGGAAATGATGCATCAGCAATTTTTATCAAGACTCTTCTATTGAATATCCTTCGTATTGTTGTGTCAAAATATATTTTTTAAATGAAATACATACTTAAAATTTCATAGTCTCTAAATAGTATTTATTGCTGCCAAAGCGTTCAATATTAAAACGATTTCGGCGAAACTCAATTTAATTTATATGGATGCGGATGGATCGTTCAGATGATTCGTTGCTTCGTTTTCCTTAATTGCAATTCTATGGCTTTTTATAGCCGTCCAATTCAGCTTTCCATAGTCGTCCAGCTAACTAAATAGTTCGGTTTTTTATTTTTTGCCTATATTTTCGTTCGTTTGGTTGAATTTCCTCCATATTTCGGCGTTTAACTATCCATTTATTTGGTAGTTTGTTGGTTGATTTTTTGGTACTGGTGGTGGTGGTTGTTGTTCTGGCATCATATTGAATTTCTATTTTAGTGTATTGCTTGCTTTTGTGTTGTCTTCTCTTTTTTGTTGTTTTTGTTTTTGTTCTTCTTTTTAATGCAGTTTTGTTGACTAACACTACGTATTTCCGGTTTGACGCAGTTCATGGCGGCGTCTATGGCGACACAACATGCGTTGTCACTTCCGTTTTGTCTGTAAGAATTTAAGCTTTGAGGCACCGTGTTGTTGTTGTTATTATTATTATTATTGTTGTTGTTGTTGTTGTTGTTGTTGTACTTTGATATGATGTGGCTGTCATCGTATTTAATCTTGATGATGATGATGATGTCGAGAAAGATGACAGAGTTGATTGTTGAGATGGTGATGGTAAGGATTTGAACGCTTTCCTCAGTTAGTGATGATGATGATGATGATGATGATGGTGGCTATGACGACAATGATCATAAACGAAGGATTAACAAAAAATTAGACAACCCAGAATAATAATTTCCAAGTATTAACGTTAAAAATCGGTTACATTTAGCTATTAAATCGTATTTTATATAACTCACAGTAGCAACAACAGTAGGGAACATCATTTGTTGCCATTAAACCTCTATTGAGGTCATAATGTAACCTTGAGGATACAACCACCACACACGAAACGTTTACTCTGAGAACCGTGAATTTAGCATTCGTGCTTCGAAGCACGTTACTTAAAGATGCTACCACCACCTTCTCCCCGCACTTTTTCCCATTGCTTCAGAAAGCCATAGAAACTTTGGGTTCAAGACATAAACCCCGTTCAAGATAAGATTTCTCCGCTTCGTAAGCCTTAGTATTGTGTAATTCGTGATAATCGACTCAGAGTGAAATCAGTAAAAGTTACAATATATTATTTAAAACAGCGCTCAATTGACCCTTGTAACACTGCCACTGATAATTCTAATAGATTTTCCTGGAATTACGAGTTTCGTGGAAATATCAAAAAATTTTGGTTTTTTTATTTATTACGTTTTACATGGTTGTGTATAACTTAGGAACTACTGAACCGATTTTAATGAAACTTTTAGTTTCTCGTAGTTATGAATTTGGAAATAACAAAAAACTAAAAAGTCAAGAGGTCAGCTTAACCGATAACCCTACAAGATACAATACATATACGGTACCAAAAGAAAAATTATTATGTATTACATCGAATTTTCCGTTTTACGGCACTGTTGAAATAATAGAAAAATAGAATTAGATTATAGTAAGGGTTTTTCTATTGTTCTTTCTTATTATTATTTTACCATTGACAAAACTTTTGACACTATAATATCAGTGATTTTAATGCTTTCAATGGAGTTCCCCCCCCCCCCCCCTGAACTAAAAAGAGATCAAGAAAAAATAATCTCCTCAAAAAATTTTTTCCCAAATAAGAAATCCAACCCATCAGCAAACAAATCAAAACCATTACCGTTAAGTAAGGACTAGACATCGAAATGGTCGGTAGTTCTGACAATCATGACAACCCGTAAGATGAGAAAAGCGATGACGCTTATCAGTGTCGGATCGAAGAGTGGATGAAGTGAGCAAAGAAGGGGCAATAAATAGGGGTTTTTTTCTTCTCCGGCCATATGTAGGAGGTGATGATGGATTTTATGTAGTTACAAGAAGGAAAAATGATGGAAAAAAGGAAAAACGAGGAGGATGATGAAAAGGAGAAAATAGTAAAGGACGCACATCAGTCACCCCTCACGGCAAAAAGGACAATCAGTAAACAATTCAAGGACATACGTTGGAGATGTAGCAGTAAAGTGGGTGACACACGCTTACAGCAACAAAGGCATCACCACGCAGCCGCGTCACCCAAACTACAGATAATATAATAAGCAGCGAAGTTCACCGCAAAATTTCCGACACGTTTCACTTGACATCACCATCTCCACCCCCCCCCCCCTTTCCCGACCCGCACCACGACCCTCCCATCCGCCTTCAACAGAGAGTAAGCAATAATATCGCACAACTTTTTGGAAAAGTAAAAAGTAAATTAATCAGACACCCGCTGGTATAAAATTGAGCGGGTGGCGAGTTAGTTTTTCTTTCTGTTTTTCTCTCAAAAGCTTAAAAAAGGATAAAATTTAAAATACTATAAATAGTAAAAGAGAGTTTAGTATAAAAGGAAAAGAGTAGATAGGAAAACAATTTCCACGAAGTACTAAAATAACCTGTGGACAGCTTCAAGTCAAGATTTCCCCCATAGAGCCAAAGCCAGGGAAAGAGTAATAGAAAAAAAGTGAAATACGCGAATAAAATATAAATAGAAATTAAAAGCAATGGGATGGATTGGTACTCCGGGGAGTGATTGAAATATTTGGTAGCTGTCACGAGGCAAGGGCGTGGCAGAAATTACTTGTGTGTGGCCTACTTTCAGCTGGAGCTTTCCTCAGATAATTAACATTTTGACAGGAGAGCTAGTTGTTGCCGAATTTCTTGCCCTTTCTCACCGACAGTTTTTGCACGAATCTCTGTCTCTCTCGAGTTAGCCAGAGATAATTCCAGAGAGAACAAAGGTGTAATAATAAGATCTAAGAATTTATTACAGAATTTATTACGCAGTTTACCAGAAATTCAAAAGGAATTCAAAGAAGATATATAGTACTTCAAACAAACCACTGTATGTATTGAAATGTAAATTGAAAATTTAATTCAAAATATAATAAGCCAGTTTTATCTTAACCACCCAGTCCACATACGCGGACACACGCGTATATATCGATGGCATGTCATTCACACCACAGGGTATGTAGCCCCACGACACTAAAGCGATCAACTCTGTCGGTGCATTCGGGTACTCCTTGACCAGTGGACCGCCAGAGTCCCCATTGCACGCGGAGATGCCCTTCTGCTTGGAGTCCGAACAGATGTTGTTTCGGTGCAGTGGAGCATTTTCGGGTAGAACATCCCTGCAGTCCTCCCACGGGACAATGTCAGTCTGAACAGTTTGCAGGACCTTGGATCCGGCCAATTGATAAGGTTTCGGTTGGCCCCAGCCATACAGATGCGTCTCGCCCGAATGTATCTCGTCCCGGTACGGCACAACGGCCGGTTGCACAAACTCGTTGAAGACGAAAGGTGGTGAAACGTGCAGCAGAGCGATATCGTGGGGTCCAACACCGCCGCTATACAACTCGTGCACCTTGCCGAAGTCGACCTTGCGCGTCTGTACGGTTTCGTTGTTCATAACGAGCCTGTGGTGTAGACCGGCTGTGACACCCATGCCCACCGGATTGCGAATGCAATGAGCAGCGGTCAAGATCCAGTCTCTATCGATGATGGCGCCGCCGCAGATGTGTGACAACCTTTCGAATTTTTGACTCAGTGAGACGATGTAAGGGGCGGAATGAGGCTTCGCATCCTGCCCGTTGATGATGTAGCCGGTTGCGATGCTGGGTATCAACTTCTCCAGTATGTGCTTTGGCACGGACGATGCACTAGCACAAGCTACCAATAGCGAAAGAACCACAAGAACCTTCATGTTTTCCACCAATCTCCCGACACACTGTGGCAGGCTATCGAAATATGAGGGCCTTTTATATTCCAATCGGGCTTCTTATGTCGAGGCGAACTTTGTCCAGAGCGCAATCTATCGCATTGGTTTTGTTGGCCAAGATTAGTGGATGGATTATTATAAGTGTTTTGAGGCCTGATTTCAAATAGCCAGAAGTCACTTGAGCGTGTTATCGATTTGATAATCTGAACTGAGTTGGAATATTTTGCACGAATGAGGACTCCCTCTCTCTCTCTCCCTCTCTCTCTCTCTCTCTCTCTCTCTCTCTCCCTCTCTCTCTCTCTCATTCTCTCATACTCAATTTCTCTTTGAGAATTAACGAAGAAGTAAGGAAAGTTACTTTCACCGTTTGTGGAAAGGGAAAATATATTGAAAAATCTACCTCGAAGTGCAAGCCGGTAGCTGGTCCTTGAGTTCAGTTTTTATCGGTTTGTTCTGCGTGACATTGGCGTCAGTTGATAACTATCAGTTATATTAAATAAAGAGTTAAATAACAAATTGTTATAATTGTTATGAGATTATCAGCTAAATAACAATGTTAGCGTCCACTACTCTCTTGTCCTCTAAAGTGGCGATAATGAGCGGCTATAAATGTCCATTGAATCGGAAGAGGTTTGCTTTTGGGATTTACCGTTAGTTCTTATCAGGACTACTTGAAGAATGAATATGAAAAATTTCTAGATATACAATTGCAAAGTCATTCGATTTCAGAACCAAAAAACTACACAGATTTCTAAATAGCAAATTGTAATTGTATGTTTTAATGAAGTTTATATGTAAATTTAGTAAAATTACATATTAAAAAAAGAAATACATTTTGATCACATTCCAAAATGTTGTGTTTGGAAATTTAGAAATTCCCACAATTCGTTCGTTCGTTTTATCGAAAAAAGAAATTTAACAGTTGCAGTTAACGCTGCCAGTGCAATCCGTTGCCAACGACGGAAAACCTAAAAAACGACATCTGCAACATCTACAACAACCAACCACACAATGATACAAAAACTGAGGCAACAACAACAACATCCATGTTAGCCAAAAATAATAAAACGATAAAACTAACAAAAAATTGTATTAAATAAAATACTCGTAGTAATAAAATCTCAGAACAACAGCGACAAAAGCCGAGGGACATTCATTGGGTGGCACTTACAATGCTGTGCGATTGCTGCAGATACAACTGTAACAACAACAACAACAACAACAAACAGAAACAACAACAACAACAACAACAACAACAAATACAAAGCTTTAAGATACGCTTACAAAAACGAGTGACGCGGCAACACAGAGTTGAGTAGGATGACGACTGCAGCAGCCGAGGCTGCCACTGTAACTTCTTGTGTTGCATGCCAATGTGTTGTTGTTGTTGCTGACATTGTTGTTGCTGACATTGTTGTTGTTGTTGTTGTTGTTGTTGTTGGGTCTCCAGATTTTCAATTCCCATTTACAGGTTGTTGAACTTGAGGGCAAAGATGAAGAAGCAGAAGAAGATGACGACGAAGAAAAGTGAAGAGACAACGAAAATAAGCAAATAAGCGAAAAATATATACACAATGTTAAGAAAATGTGGGGAAGATCAGAAAAAAAAATAATGAATTATTAGTGGGGTTGTGAGGAGGAGAGGGGGCGTGGTTGCAAAAGCAACAACAACACGCGAAAAAAGAGGCCACAAGGAACACAACACTTGAAGTGCACCGCGCTCACCAGATACACAGATACTCACACGGCTGTTGTGTGCGTTGTATCCAGCGGATTGTTGCAAGCATCCATACAGATTGTATCTATCTGTCTGTCTATCTATCTGTCCGTCTGTCTGTCCGTCTGTCTGTCTGTCGGTTCGACTCTGAATTGCTTTCCAGGCGTCGTAAGTCGTCATCAAGCAACCAACGCGTTTTTATTGTTTGACGTAATGGTAATAATGGTGGTTATTGTTGTTGTTGTTGTTGTTGTTGTTGTAATTCATGTCCATTAATTGCCACATATATCATCTCTAGTTTTTTCTCCTTTCAACTCCTTAATTTGATTTTATTTTATGAATCTGCAGCATTTCAATTTTTTTTTATTTTCCATTTCTTTTATTTACAGCCTCTATTTTTATTTATATGGTAAAATTATTTGCAGGATTTTGTTTTATTATAGGCACGCGCTTTGGGAGGCGCAACAGCAAGTTAAAAAAAAATATGACGACACCCTTCAGCGATACTTTAATTAATCCTCATGATGTGGCAACAGCGGCATCTGCTGCCACTCGTGTCATCCTCTTCAGCATCTCGCAGCAACATGTTGTTGCAGTTGACAGACATTTCATATTGCATCTGTCAGTGAGTGATGACAGAGTCAATTGTTCTTGCGTCATGTGGGATTTTATTTTTATGCGTTTTTCTTGTTACTTTTTTCAATTAAAATTTAATTTTTATGATTTCAATTTCGAAGATTCCAAAGAAGTGGTTTAGAAGTTGGAAGAGAAAACATGCCTACCTATTTTCTTCTTCTTCCTCTTCTTCTTCTTCTTTTTCTTCTTCTTGGCCAATAGAATTTACATATTGTATATTTTTTTAAAAGAATTCTGTTAATATTCAGCGGAGTTCCACAATCAGACATTTTTGCGAAATAATGTTTAGTTTTGTAAAGGTTTTTTGTTAATTTTAAATTCCATTTTTTAATGTCGATATTTAAGAAAGCCGCTAAATTACTCACCAACTTGCTTTTTTCTCTCTCTTGACTGATAATAAAAATGTGTGTCGCAGCATGTAGATAATTCTACAAAAGTTTAGCGAAACTGATTCAGACATTTCCGTGAAATTCAATTCCAAATTTTCGAAAACCATATTTTATTAATTTTAAATGTAAATTTGTGAATTTATTTTTAAACTGTATTTGTTCTTTGTTTGTGTAAATATTTAATATTCAATTCAAAGAACAGAATCTTAATAACGTGAGTCGATTTATTTCGACGAAATCAAGGTTTCAAATCATATCAATTTTTTATTTTATCAATTTTAGTTTCATGAAAGTTTCATGAATTTTTAGTAGAGACGAGAACCGATATTGCCTTCTTCAAGTCTTGAATTTGAGGCGATAATTGTTGTTTCCAGTCGAGACGTTAACCGAGGCCGAAACACTAATTGTCAGCAACATTAATAATATATAAAATTAATAAATAAATACATAATAGTCGTTTATTAGCAGAACTCAGTTGAAATATGATTTCTAGAGTGTTTTAACATAACATTTTTATTACACTAACCAATATGATTTCAAGATCTGTGTATTTTCTGCATTTTTCAAGCCCTATTTTCGCCCTGTTTTTATGCGTTTCATTAGTCTCCACATAGGGCGTGTTTTCTCCCCTAAACGTCACCGGAGTGATAGCGAATTCACTTCCACAGATACTAAACACACGTCGTGGTACCATCATTCCACTTCCAACTGCTGTTTCTGCATAGTAAATTTGAACGAAAAACTAATTGGATTTTCGCCCAACACTGCGTTTGCAATTATCATAAATTGGTTTTCATGATTAGTGAGAAGAATAATGTATTCAAATACTAAATCGTATATTTTGACTTCTGTTTTCAGTTAATGACAAGCTAAAAATTCACAATCCCAACCAATTTAATATAACGAGTTTTCATTTCACACGAATAACTAAATTTATAGTGTAAATCATCGTGCAAATTTGTAGAAATTCAAAAATTTAAGCTTTTTTAACAAGTTTTTTTTGTTTATTTTTAAAAATTAATAAGAATTTCAAGTAAAATGGTGTCCAAATATTTCTCAAAATTAATCCACGTTTTCCATTTATTTAGTTTAACTATTCCATTTATTTACATACTAATTTATTTAGTTATTTGACGTGAAAATATGGTGGAACATCACAAGTTCCAAACAACAATTCAATGGAAGTCAAGTGGAAACTACAAGGGTTGCCATTTTCGCTTTTCATTGAAAATATCGCATATTCATGAACTTTTGTGGTTGGTTTCTTGCCATTCTTCACAGAATTGTCTGTTTAAAATTACGAAGAACGTGTATTTCGGCTACGTGCTTAATTTTTAAATGCAAATTGCACAATAATCAATAATAATAATTTGTTATTTTGTGATTAAAGAGAAATTTTATTCCAAGTATTATACTTGAAAAGTAAAACCTTGAAAAGTGTGTGCCTCTCCATTAATTTTACTTTGTTTTCTTCTTCTTCTTTACTTGCAGGTAAGAAACAAAAAGACGACAACAACATGAATGCAAATTCAATATTTTATTATTGTAAGTGAAGAACATTTTTTAATTTTTGCAATTTTCTTTGTGATTTTGAAGTGATTTGCGATTTTGAAGTGATTTGCGATTTCGAAGTGTGCAGTTTTAACAAAAATCTGTGAGATTTTAAGGTATTTTATAAGAAACAAAAATTAAGAAGATTTAGGATTTTAAATTTGAAAGATTCTAAAGTTGAAGGATTTGAAATCGTTAATATTTCAAAAGTATTACATCGAAATTACGCAATTTTATTGAGCAAACTTGAGAATTACAATTACAGCGAGTGATAAGCAGTTTTTTTTCTTTTCAAGACCTTTTCGAAAACGCCCAGATTTTCATTTACATGTTGGACAGCCAGCCGGACAACTGCTTTCAGCAACTCAACACAACAACAACAACTGTAATGAGCAGTTGGCAACTCTGCAAACTGACATTTTCTACAAATTGAGGCCAACAGTGAAATCCTGTGAAATGAAGAGAGAAAAAAATACAAACTACTACTGCGCCTCCTCCAATGATGCAGACTGGCATTGGAATTCAAAATTCCACGTCTCTCCCCTCTTTCTCCCTCTTCCACCCACCCCACCACCCAACAAATGCACACTTTCAACCAGTATGGTTGCCCCAAATGGGGATCAATGGACTCTCTACAAGTTGGACGTCCATTGACTGTGTGTGTGTGTGTGTGTGTGAGCGTTAAAAAATAATACAGAGTAATAGAGGGCGAGAGAGTGGCGGTGGTGGTCAGTGACGACCGCAGGCTATCGAAGTATCGCCTCAATTACTCGATAAAGTGCAGCATTGCGAGGGCAGGATTAAATATGGAGTGCAGTTGTTGTTGTTGCAATAGCTTTATTGATTTCATATCTTCAGCGTGGAACACACAGACGAGCTGCACCGATTTCATCGAACCCGCCCCTGGCAGTCATCTGCGTCAAGGTCATCAATGCAAATGCGTTGCATTGCAATGCATTGAATTGCGTTGCCTTGCTTTTGCGTTGGATTTTGTCCGGTTATTGCGTGGCCAGCATGCTTAACTGGCGCGTCAATCATCTTTAACTTCAGTTTCGCCACTCAGTTGACATCCGTCGGTCCCCCTCCTCCCAACACCCCCCGCACCGACCAAAAACTTTGCTTATTTCTCAATTCAAAGCTCCACAATTTATTTTATTAGCCAGTCTTGTGCACTTTGGAAACCTCAATAAAATGAACCAACTTTTTTAAGATCCCACATTACGAAGTGTCAAGCGTTGCCAACGTGTTGCGAATTGAGGTGCTGCTGTCAAGGCCAATCAAATGAACTGAGTTAAGAAGTTCTTTGATCTTTTCCCTCTCGTTGTTTCTGTCGTTGTTGTTGTCGTTGTTGTTGTTATCGTTGTTGCTGTCGTTGTTGTTGTTTTTGTTGTTGTTATTGTTGTCATCGTTGTTGTTGTTGTTGTTGTTCTTATTGATGCTGTAGTTCACCTGTAACCGCACCTCTAACATTCAGAATTCTTGCATTTGCAGTTGTTGGGATTTTTAAGAACAAATTTGAAAATGTTTTTTACGACATTTGGGTGTGTTTTGTGCTTCTCTTCAACTGACATTCTCTCGAATCGCGTTGCTAATCACAGCGTTATTGCAATCTGTAGCTGGCTTTGTAACCGGTGTTGCCACATTTTTATTGCTATAGCATTTTTCTCATTTCTCATGCATGTTCTATATAGTTGTACAATTTGTCATGGATTGGTTGGTTGTCGCCACGCTTGACAGGTGGTACAAAAATATAGTTGTCGCCTACCAGTTGGGCGACATTTGGGAAACTTTCGGTGACACAGACACCGATTAATAGATGTCTGTGTCGTGTCTCGGTATAAATATTGAAGTTTCCTTTAATTTTCCGAGTATTCTCGGGTAGAGTCTACAGATTTTCTGATCTGTGGTCGTCTTATATTGCAGCCAACGTTAAAGGGTCACCCGATATTACTATCGGATAGCGGAATGGCTCAACCGCTATTACCGCATCGAAGTGAATCTCGCCTTCTACCAAATGTGAATCCAGACTTTAGACTTTCCGCTTCTTCACAGTTTGCCACTGAACATATAAATCGGTCCAACACGAAGCTCTAGCGAAGCAACAATCTGCAAACACGACGCCTCCCTTTGAACTCTTCGCTCAGTAAACCACCTGTGAATTATATGCACCATTTCTAGCTGGCGAGGGTTAAAGGAACGAGCGAATCCTTTGTTGGCTGAATTAAAAATGGAATAAAATATGAATGAAATTAAGAAAAAGCCAGGAAAAAGCCAGGAGAAACAGTAAACAGTCAAGTTAACATGGACGTAAACAACAAAACTGAGCAACAGCAATGGCAACAGCAATTTATGAACGAATTAAATTTAACAGACAACACAATACGTGTCAACAACATCAAGCATTTCGTTGCTTGAAGTCAAGTATGTGACGAGCTCTCACTTGTGGATGCCCGTGCGGTTGCTCCACTTTGCGGATGTAAATCATGCGTCATCTGTCAGATATATCAAACAACTCATTCATTCGGTCAATCATTCATTCATACGTTCATTCATTCATTATTTTCCATTGGTTTTCAAGTAATTAAATTAACTCACTGTTTGTTTGGTTGATATGTCGTTGTTCTACTTGTCTCTGCAAAGTATCTCAAGTATCTCGAAGTGTGATAAACATGTCTACAAGATTTATAGATATATATAACTTCATTAATAAATACTCTGCGTTCTTTTCTGCACCACTTTATCGAAGTTTATTTACTACTTTCAATTATTTCACAACATTTAAAAAGAAACTTTTAGATGAGAAATCGAAACAATAAATTTGCAGAAGCAATCTAATCTGTCATTTCTGTCAATTACGTGAAAGTTCTACACGACTTTTCTCTTAAACAAACAATACAAAAAATTAAAAACAACAAATAAAATTACAATTAAAGTCAGAATTCCGATTTTAAAAGAAAAAATCGCGTTACTAAATCGATTTCTGTGCTCGAAATGTTTGTGAACTGATGATATAAACGCCATTTTTATAAACTGCTACCTGTCTTTCTTGGGTTTTGCTGTTTCTTTTTTTTCTTTTGCAGAAAAAAAATGCACAATGAATAAATGTATCTATCAGATATGAAATGCGGTTAAGTAGGCGACGCATACGCAAGCACGGCAACCATGCTGTTAACTTTATTTAATGCTTAGTAAGAAGGAGAAAAAATTAACCGTTAGTTAGCGCATAGCTAGCAACTCGTATAGAAGCAAAAAAACAAAAAAAAAACAATAAAAAAATAAACATAAAAAGTAGAAGAAAAAAAGTAGCAATAGAAAAACAACAGCAACACAAGTATTTAGGTCAGTAGCTGCCGAGTAGTTGAGGGAAAAATGAAAAGAAGCACAACAGCAACAGCAACAACAACAACAGCAGCAACAACAATAACAACAACAACATCAGCAACGACAACCAACAACAGCAAAACTGCAAAAACCACAACAACAACAACGACGGTACAGAAGACCTGAAGCGAATAGAAAAAATTAATAACAACACTACAAACTTTGAGCGAAATGTTCGCCTCTAAAATGTAGCTTGCGGATACAACGCACTCTGCGTACGTCTGAATATCTGCTTGTGGCTGAGTATCTGCGTGTGCCTGAGTGCATCCGTCTGCTGCGTTTGTGTATGCGAAGTGCATCCGTCCGTCCGTTCGTTCGTCCGTCCGTCCGTCCGCTCGTTCGTCTGTCCGTCCGTCCGTCCGTCCTGCTGTCCGTCGTTTGCGCACGAGTATCTCATGCACTTTGTTAGTGCGAGTATGTAGTTGCAGCAGTGGAAATGCATCGACAAACTTACGGATCGGATCGGATCGTCTTACCGCTCACCGATGCACCGGTATTGCAGTTTAACGGTCGCAGTTGGCCGGTTTCTGCAGAGAACGAAAAACTGGCCCACAACTTAACAGGTTATTAAATTGAATTATAGTTTCTTTTTTTTCCCCCACTCTTTCCTAAACTTAAGTGAAAAACTGCACAAAATTAATATGCAACGCTTAGTTCTTTGCACGGAGCCGAAACTCTACTGGCACGCATTTATTGGGTTTTTTCCGATTTAATTAAAGCAAAGAATTACCGTGAAACAAATAGCATCACCAGCAGAATATTTAAGTAAAAAAATTTTAAATGGCCGGTGTCAGTTTTAAAAATGTCAATTTCGCACGGAGCTATAATCACGAACTAAATAAAACGTTATCGAAAATCACCACATTTCACCACACCTCACCACACCGTCTCAATCTAGGTTCTCGCGTCGACTGAAGATGACTTTCGAGATCTCGACCTTGACAAAACCCGACTGTCTCACCCTCGATTCCCATTTGATGGAAAGCCATCGTCATCGTCATCGACTGGACGGAATACGAGTTGCTATGCATTGAAAGAAAGAAAATAGTTAAAGGTTAATAGTTAAATTTCAATGAACATTAACAACGCACACTAACATCCACTTTAATACCCTGTTTGCAAATGAAGTTATTTTCATCAATGCATTCTTAATTATTTGTAAAACCAAGTTTGTTTTTTGTAGCTTCGCGTAACTTGATTCGCTTCTTAAAGGTTGCAGTTCAAGTCTTATTCGTCGCATAAGATATAAAAAGACCAAGTTTATGATAAGCTTCTAGAAGATTCTACAATTTTATGACGTCTTTAAAAATAACAGAAGTATGAAATGTAAATTAATGTAAAATTGGTATGAAGTTGAAGCTCGTCTCAAGCTGTTTTCGAATAAATCTTTACGAATTCCAAAATATGGATTATAGAGTAGAGGATACAGAAAACAAATGGCAGAATATAGAACACGAATTGTGGGATACTGAATAAAGATTATGAAACACAGATCACAGAATATTGAATGCAAATTACATAATTCAGTTCATGGAATACAGGTCACAGATTATAGTATGCAGATTACAAAATACGAGTTACAAACTATAGATTCTAGTTTTCTAAAAACATATAATATAGATTACAGAATAGAAATTATAAACTACAGAATACCGATTACAAAATATAGATTACAGAACTAGCTCTCTAAAAACATAATACACAATACAGATTACAGAATGCAAATTACAGAATGAAGATTACGATTACAGAATACATAATACAGAGTACGGATTACAAAATACAGCGTACAGAATGCAATGAACAGAATGCAGAGTACAGAGTGAAAATTACAGAATTCAAATTACAGAATGAAGATTACATAATGCAGAGTACGGATTACCAAATACAGAGTACAGATTGCGGATTACAGAACAAAAATTAGAGAATGAAGAACACAAATTACAAAACTTAAATCTCAGAATACGAATCTGAAAATTCAAATAACAGAAAGTTGTAATTAAGTATAGAATATAGAAAATATCTAGCACACATTTGACATTCTGTTCTTTGCGTAATACATAACGCAGATTACAATTCTGAGATTAAACGCGACGGATCCTATGCACGGATATACTTCGTTACACATATTTTGTCATATGGAAAATCTATTGAATGCGTTTGAAATGGTGGAACAATTATTTGTACGTTTAAAATTGCTTCCTTTACTGCTTTTTAATGGTGTTGCATGACACTTCGTAGTTGTTGGATTCTATTAACAATGGTTAAGTTGAGAGCCAAGTATTGTTATTTGGCCCTGTTGTTAGCAGTGACGTTGTTGTTGCTGTTGTTTCATGGCGGATATTGCACATTTTTTATGCAAAAATGCACACGAGCTACTATTTTCTTCTTTGGATATAAAAATGCACGCTTTTACCAACTCTTAGTGTTTCCATTGTTGCTGATGTTATTGTTGCTGTTGTTGTTGTAATGACAATTTGCTGTAGAAAGTTTCTGCATTTTTCACGCTGCATTGCCAACCCGTGCCAAGCAACGCGTGTAAACGCAGCCACTTGCCATTTTATTCAGTGAATGAGATTAACATAATTGAAATTTTTATACCAATTACGAGCAATTGCAAGTTTAGTTTTTAATGTTGTTCGTTTTAATTGTTTTAATTCCTTAGTAATTTTTTCAAATATTGTAGGAATTCACAGAATTCGGTTTCCAAATCGTTTTCTCCTCTCCTCTCTCCACTTTTATGGCGTTGCTTTCATGTTGGAAGATGAGCTCAACAATTGAAAAGTCACTGACTTTTTAATCTTTTAATTCTCGTTGCATATTCAAGAATCCAATGATAACATAAACAGCAATGACAACAACAACAACAGCAGCGGCAGCAGCAACAATGGCGACAATGACAACGAACTGGACGAAAGTTTAAGCCGATTGTGGGAAGCAAATTCGATTCGATATTTATTTGTGTGATTTTCTGTTTGGCCGTCACTGTCCTGTCGCGCTGCTTCGTCTGTCTGCTGCTTCGTCTGTCTGCTGCTTCGTCTGTCAGCTGGTTTTTCGTGTGTGTCAGCAAAGCGCTTCTTGACAGTTTATCTCTGTCGACAGAAGTGTTGAAGAACAGGCAAACGTCAATTTTAATTTAGAGAAGTAAAATTTGCGCGGAAGTTTTTTATTTGTATATTTTATTCCTCTCTACTTCTTGGTTATCTTCGTTTTCTTTTTCGCTTTTGTGTTTTTCATTATCCACGGCTTCTCGCCTCTTATTTGTCATCACAAGCTTTTATTAAATTCAATTCACGTTGATCCTCTCAGCCACCCTTCTAGAATTCCGGCTTTTCAAGTTTAAACGGAATTAAAAAGTTAGAATAAAACACAACTCGGAAGGAACTCGGAAGAAGTGCATTGGGATTTTTTAATGAAAATAACAATCTAAATCGGGATGAATTTCTCGATAGTTTAACCAGAACCAAGATCGAGGTGTTAATATGAATTTTATTATAAAGAATGTAAAATCCGAAAAGATTGCGTCAGTTTAAAGCCGCCAAAGAAAAGAAAAAGACAAAAAAAATTAAAAACCAACCAACGTGTTGCGCGAAGTTCATTGAACGCAACTCGAAAAGTAGCCAAATTAACAAAAAATCAGCCAACAAAAGTGATGTAAAAGTAAAAACAAATAACAGCAGCTATTTTTCGGTGTTTTTCTGTTTCTTTTGCTTTTTCTTGTTTTGCCAAGAAATCAGTGAATCCGTGAAAGTTGACAGCAACAACGAAATTCCAAAAATGTTAACATTTCGCGTTCGCACCTTCACTAAGTAAAGTTAAAAATAAAAATAAAAAAAAAACAAACATGTTTTCATCACCTCCAACGCAGAACTTTTAAAATTTCTATTTCAGTAAATACGCTGCAGTTATTTTAGTTGGCAAGATTGAATGATAGCTGCTGGTTTTGCTCAAGAAAACGATGGCCGTCTGGAAGGACAGCAATCGAGAATTCCGATGAGTCATATTTAAGTGATAATTAATTTCTTTCACTTCTATTTTCACTGCAATTAATCGATAACTTTTGTAATCTTAAATTATCGTTGGACGATGTTATCATTTAATCTAACTTGATGTTATTTGCGAAGATTTAGTAATGTATTTCCCTCGGAGTTTAACTTTTTTAACCTCTTCCTTCACTCGAAAACATTTGTTGTTATTCCTGTTTCATCCTTATTGTCAGTTGCGTCCTGTCATCGTCTTCCATGACAGCCACTCAGCCAGCCAATCAGCCAGTCAAGCAGTCAGCCATCCAGTCAAGCAGTCAGCCAGCCAGTCAGTCTGAAAATTAAAGCTTTTTGCATAATTTTAAAAAAGTTTTTGACTTTTCAATTTTCTGTTTCTACTTTTCTTTTACGTTTTTTATTTTATCTCACATCACAATTTGTTTTTGCAAATCCTCTAAATGGTTGTCAAAAAACTGACATAATAAATGGACAGCAAACAGTTTTTTTTTTGTCTGAAAAGAAAAGAAAAGAAAATCTATTTGAAACTCTTGCATAAAAATGTCAAGCTTTGCAATTGCTTGCATTAAATGTCATTGACTTTTGAGAATTTTTATAATTGTTTCAAGTTTGCGTCAGCAGTTTTGACGCTCCAAAATTATTGAACGCGATTATTATGAGTTGCCATTATTTTTGTCTTTATAGCTGAAAATAGCGGTCGGTAACTGTATTCTACTGGAAGAGGAAGAGGCGGGGGGCGGGAGAAGGGAGTTTTTTTAAAGAGGATTAATATTGCATTTATAGTGGACGAATCTAAATTTCCTCTACTTTTGCTTCTTGACTTTTTCTGATAATGTGTCTGTCAGTATTATTGAATGTCAGTTTTGTTACGATGACCCGTATTTGTATTTAAACGAGATTTTCGGGTTCAGTGAACTGCAGATAAATTATGGAAAACATGATTTTTGAAGAATTTTCGAACCCCAACATAACTTGAATGATGTTTTCCAATTATAAAATGGAAACAGCTAGAGATGGTAGCTGTAATTTGAGAGAACTGATGTATGTATGAATGAGAGAAACCGTAAACTAAAGTCTGTGTGGATTGAGAGAGAGGGAGGGAGAGAAAGCCTAATGTAAAGCGAGATGGAGACGTTAAATTTTATTTGGAGAAATCGATTAACAACAAATAATAATAACACAGTAACATAACAAATTTAGAAATCCTACTTTTTATGATGGGCATCTGTATTTAGTTATTTTTTCTTTGTTTCAAAAATCAAACTGTATATTTTTACCTGCCTCTTCACTCGTGTGTGTGTGTGTGTGTGCCAAACTTTATTTGGGTCAAGCTCAGCAAGAGCCAGAGATGTCTGGGCGGTACGTGCGTGTGCGAGTTCATCTCATGCGTGATGAGAGCGGCGCGCCGTTATCGTTAATGAGCATTAAAGAAACCACACTTGTTGCCACATTTTGGAGATTGAGCTGCCTGTTGAATGAAGAAAATTCGGTCAATACATAAAACGAGCTTTGTATTTGAGCCCCTTTATTTGTTGATGTTGTTGTATATGTTATTCGCGTTACTACAAGCGAAAGTCAGCGCCTACAAATTGGACGCTCCATCCACCCCGCGGCGTAATTGAAGTCTCAACTCTCATCTCGGTCTCTTCTATCCAGAAACGTGGAACGAGCAGAGATGCCAACACACTAAAGTGTTTTAATGTGTTTGTGTATCACAGCAAATTCCCTTCGTTCCGACTCTCCTTCCCCTTTCCCCTCCCTCCCCTTTCGGAGAATACATAATTATATGATGCTGTACACTGTCCAGATACAAGTAACGAGTACAGAGATCTGTAATTTGATTCGTTCTGCACCTTCGAGTGCTGCTTTCAACGCTTGTTGAATCCAATTTTATTACATGGCTGCCTTTTTACGTGGGGTACGTTGGACGTTGGACCCCCTCACGGCGTCACGTTCCTCACGGAGGAGTTTCCCCCCTCCCCCCGTGACTCAGCAGTTTTAGTACTTTTTGAGAAAACTTACTTTTTTATTTAAATATTTTTCCCCCTTGGCGACCCCGTGGCGAAAATCCTATGCACGCCCATGCACATGCTTTGTGGTTATTTTTGAACGAGGATGTAACGTCCATTAGTGTTGTTGTTGTTGTTGTTGTTGTTGTTGTTGTTGGTGTTGTTGTTGTTGTAAGTGATTCCACACTAAAAATTAAATGGCATGGAATTCAAAGCTTGAAAGAATTCAACTCGTTGCTTCTCGTAGTACGATTTTCTTCGTCTGAAATAATAGCAGAAACGTGATTTTTATTATATTCGCCGATAATAATATTTTTCTCTTTATTTTTCTTCTTACTTCGCTACTCATCAAACGCATACGAATTAAATTATTAAATTTCAATCAAGATTTCTTTATAGATTAACAGATTTCCAGCAAAATTCCGTCGGAAACTATAGTTTGGGGTTTAGAATTGCGTAAAATTGTGCTGAGAAAAAACTTATTTACGAGAAACACTGTAATTTTTTTGACGAATTTGCCTTTTTCTGCTACTTTTTCCTGTCTAAACTCTCACCAGAGACAAATTGGAAGCAAGAGAGTTCCCAAAGTTATAACGAATAACCTCGTTTTGGCAGAGCGACTGCTGCGACTTCACAAAAGATGTTGCAGTTCAGTGCAGCTCTGCTACAATTTTGACCGACTTCGCAGCGGTTGCTCTGCCAAAACAAGGCATCAGAATATCTTCTAACGAGTTATGACTTTGAATTCTCTCTACATACGCGCTCTCTGATCTCACTTCAGTTCTAGCTGTCACTTTGATATCAATCGTCAGGCGAGCATTCAATCAGTCGTCAGGCGATCATTTACGAATCTGTGTTTGCTAATTTGCATTGAGACGCCTTTAAAATTGAAATAACGTCTGCGCGTTTTTCGTTTCAGATTACGAAACTCTTTCGAAATGTTTACATTTCCTCTACACTCGTCTGTGATTTCAATTTCGCAATCAAGGTTTTTCAGAATTTTAATTTGCAAAAATAAAACGTGTTCTGCAACATCCAGCCACAACCAGATTTCGCCGCCATTTTAAGATTGCAAATTTGATTTTCCTCACTGAGATGGATTTTTTTTGTTTGTTTTTAAGAAAACCAAAGAAATTTTATTTTTCTCATTGAGATGGATTTAATTTTTTTTTTTGGGTTTAAGAAAACAAAAAAAAGAATAAAAATAAAATATAAAATCCATCTCAGGTTAGAAGATAAAATTTGCAATTTCAAAATTGACGGCGAAATCTGTTGGCGGTTTTTGCACAAATTTTATTCTCAAGCAAGTCTGTTTTTATTTGTTTTCAATTAAAAAAAAGATTTTATCACATCTGTTTTATAGATCTGAGAATGCTTTTTGAATGCTGTGTGAATATTAAGAACAAAACAAAATAAGTTCTTGAACTAACTAGAAAATTTAACATTTTAAGGTGTAATTTATTAGTTGTTGTTGTTGTTCTATAATTCAATTAATACTGCTAATAATGTAATTCAATTAAAAACAGAGAAAAATCCGTAGAAAAAAGTAGTTCGTGTTAAGAAGCTATTAAACTTCTTAAAATGCTACGCACTTCCGTCTTTCTTCAACAATGTAAGGCTGCTCTGTACGTGTGTTCGTGTGTTTGTTCATGTGTTGGAGTTTGCGTGGTGGTGTGCGTAAATTTGTCATTTAAATACAAGCCTTTTTAACCCTAAAAACGTCTCTCATTTAAGTGTAATGAAGTGTAAAAAAGCCAACAGCAACGAAAAAAATTGCAACAGCAAATAATGGCAAATGGCAACACCAAACCAGAACAACACCACCAACAAACAATAAACAATTTGTTAAACAGTAAAAATATCACACCTTCGTGGCATCGTATTACGAACGAGTGCGCGGTGCGCGTTTCACACAATCAGTCACGCATAAAAAGGTCTTCTCTACACAACCTGATATGGATGAGGTCGCGCTAGTCCGGAAGAGTGAGAAGGGGAGGAGGTAGCAGACGCATTCGACAATCTCACAAAAGTAAAGTGAGAAGTTGTTGACTTGTCATAACTGCCGTACGTTGTTGTTTATGAGTTACTGACGAGTGGCACATTTTAATGCGTACGTGCGTGACTTGCAAGATTAGCAGTTAAATTTAATAGAAAAAAGTTAATTAATGCGTAAAATAAGAGGCGCTCTTAATAAAAATATTAGATAAGATTTAAAAAAATTTGAAAAGGATTTAAGAAAAAAATAATAGCTATGGCAACTCTGTTTGCCACCTGCTACACAACTTTATTTTCAGCGAGAAACTTTTGTACATTTTTCGCTTTCACATCGAACGGCATTCAGGTGTGAAGCCTTTTTAGTGGGTGGCAGACTTCTTCAGCAACGTTGTGTCACCAAATCAAGGCGTGTAGATAAGCATCTCAATTTTCTCCTCAGACAACTTGACATGCATTCAACGCATCGCATCTCGTACAAGCTTGCTGCTTCGACGTTTTGTCAAGCCGCTAATGCATGCGACTTGAAGTACACAAACTGTCTGGCTGACAGATTGACACATTAGAAAGAAGCCACACATTTTCATTTTTCCTATTTGTAGTATAGAGAAATAATTTCATTGTTGATTGTCAGACGAAGAGGGAAAGAAAATTCCCTTTCACACGGTGATATCAATATTAAATTACAAATATTTGAGAATTTAGTAGCGATTTTAGATATTTTTTGAAATAAAATCCCTATCCATGAATAGATTTCATTATTCTGTCTATTCTATTGTATTATTATTATATTATATATTAGTATTTTCGCCATATTGTCATTCCCATGACCCGTATTTTCAGTTCAGTTCAGATCAGTTCAGCATAACCTCCAACTTACACTGTCAGCTACTTTTGCTTGACACAACGAGTTGTTCTTAGAAACTTTTATGACTGACTGTGTAAGTTTTGAAATAAGGGAAGTAATCGATTTTTTTACGTTAGGTGGAAATGAGTTGAAATTTTTAGTAGATTTTCCGATAAATAAGAGTTTGAAGTGATTTTTCTCTTAATTTGGTTTTCCTTGATATCAAGTGGAAAATACAATCGACGTAGGAATATATTATATATACGTAGGGGAATATTCTACAGATACTGGACATCTCTGACATTTCATTTCAATTTTTCTTATATTATTTTATTCAAGACTCTTACTGAAGATAACAATTTAAAATATTCAAATAATTTACTTTTACTAATTCTATTCTATTACTGCTGCAAAAAGTATTAAAAAATCTTTTAACTTCTCTTTCCAACTCTTGTAAAACGGTCGAAACTTGTAATCAATTAAGAAAAACGATTATAAAAGTAATTAATAATTCTAATCACTGCCCCAACAGGCAACATTTAAAGTCAAGTCAGTGATTTTTGCGTTATTGGCACAAATCACAGCTTGAATTTTTTTCATTATTGTTATCGCACTCTTTGATCTAAATAATAAAAACTAATAACAGAAGTAACATTTATCGGTCTAAAATTGAAAGCAAAACTAATTCCAAATAAAATGAAATTGCTACATGAGCAAGAAATGTGTTTTTGTTTAAAAGATTCCAAGACGAGAAAACAGTTTGAGCTCGTGTAGAATAATTAAAACACACTAATTTTAACTTTATCTGTTATATAATTAAAATCCAGAAAAATGTGTTTCGTGGCAATAGATTTTTCTGCTTGTGTGTTAACTGTTTTGTCAATTTCAGTCAGTTAGTAAAACCTGGAAAGAGGCAAGAAAAAAACTTGAGAAAACACGACAGACTTCTCAATAAAACAGATTTATTTACAGGTTTTTTCGCTTAATTTCTTTAAAGCATGACGTCAATAAAGACGTGAAGAACATTAATAAGCACAAAACTGAGAAAAAAGCCAAAAGATAAACACTTGAAGATTCCAAGAAGCAGAAAAACAATTTTTGATTTTTTACTAGCAAAACAGTTTTTAATGCAAAATTGATTTTTCTTTAATGTTTAAACGAATTTCTTTTATATTTCCTTAATTTTTATATAGTTTTTATTTCTAATAAAGAGAGCTTTTTATACTTTTTAATAAAAAGAGTTCAAATTGGTGTGTAAAAAGAGAAAAAAGTAGCTAAAACAATTTCTTTTGATGTATTTAAATAATAAAGATTTTTAACGCTGTGCAACACTTCTTCTGCAGCGACGAGCAAACAGAGTGGCCAATTGATTATTTTACGAGAACAACTAATTTCTTGTAACTTCAATAAAGCCGAGAAACAGCGTTTTCAATTCTTATAAAACAACAACAAAAAGATCTTTGCAGATGCTCAGACCAAACAAATATTTTGATAAAACGTCTTTTAAAATGAAAAGCCACCCGTGTTCATGCTTCTTGGCATTGTCAATTGTCAACTTGAAATCGTTAAACTTAATATTTTACAAAGTGAAAAAAGCAAACAGAAAGGTAACAACAACAACAACAACAACAACATAGAAGTTACAAGAACTAAATTTGCAAGAACAAAAAGACGCTAAAGTAACAACCAACAACAATGTGAAATACTTCAACTTCATTTAAAAATCTTGAAGAATTTCTTCAGATTGTAAGTAAGTGAAGGCAACGTGTTCATGTGCATTTAAGCGTTCATGTCACTTGTCACACCGTGTGTGTGTGTGTGTGTGTGTGTGTGTGTGTGTGTGTGTGTAGCGTGTGTGCGCACTTTGCAAAGAGCAACACAAATACTTTTGACATGCTTTTCCCCACATTTTCACAAAGAATTTGCATGGACTACTAACAAAAAAAGAACAGAAAACGCGACAGCAGCAAAAAACTCAATCTGTGTTAGGCGAAAAAAAAGCACAGAAGCAAAGAATGTAAAAACTAAAAAGTGCAACGAGAAGAGAAAATTTTAACTTCTCAGAAACTTCATGTGTGGAATTGTAAATTTTTGACATTTCTATGACAGCAAGTGTAACTTCGCCACAAGTAAGTCACGAATTTTCCCATTCAAATTAAATCCCGTTCAAGCGTGTAATTCCGACAGCATGAAAATGAACTAAATTATTTGCTTAAATTTTAAAAACGTCCCTTTATTTTCTTTCTATACATTTTTGTCGTTTTTCTTAATATTCCTCTTAAAAAAAATGTAATCAACTTTTAATCTAATCAACAAGAAAATTACACGCATCAAAAATCTGCAACAAAAAATTTCATTCTTGTTTCTGATTAATACGTTGGATAGACGTATCTGCTCCAGACATCGCAAGAATAACAGACATCAGCACACACACACACACACACACACATGCAGTCCAAGTAGGCGCATATGTGTGCGCGTGTATGTGTGTGTGTGTGTGTGTGTGTGTGGTTGACCTATAGTGTTCACAGTGAATCCAATATGAAAAAAACAAACTGCATCTTTACAAAATGAACTACAACAGCAATAACAATGACAATGACAACAGCAACAACAATGACAATGACAACAGCAACAAGAACAACAACAATAGCAGCAAACAGTAACAATACGAATACAAAAAAGGTTTTTTTTGCACTGACATACGACAAATTCACATTTTCAATAATGACCAAACTGAACTAAACTGCGAAACGCTAAAAGAAATTTATTTCAACATCAACAACAACAACCAGCACCATCACTGAAATGAAAGAATCTCTTTGTTGCTTCCTTCTTTTCTTGTTGAAGTCCTTAGAATAACTTCGGGCATTTAATTTCTTCGGTCATTTTTGTTTCTTGTAGGTCCCGTCCGCGAGCTTTTACTGTGTCCACTTTAAGCGACAAGTTGGCGTCACGAGCCAAATATTTCATCACTTTTAAGCTAGTGATGAAATATTTTTTATCCATAAGTGCTAAAACAAGAGAGGAAATTAATAGAATCAAAGAAGTTGCAATAGAAATTTAGATGAATTAATTAGAATGTTGTTTTCAATTAAGAAACACATATATAAATTAATAATAATAATTAAAGTAATTGAAATGCGTATGTTTGCAGGTCCCACAACGGTACAGATGGTTTCACAAAGTCGCCCGCCTCCGATGCCGCTGCCCGTGCAGGTGCCACAGGGACAGGTTATGCAGCAGTACCTCAACGAAAGTGGTACCTTGACGCACGTCGTCCTCTCTCCGCAGCAGTACCAGCAGCTCCACGCGGGACAGGGACACATACACGCCCCATTTGTAAGTAGTTGTTGAGAGCAAATGTTTAATAAAGCCGATTTGAAGTTTTTCAACCTTAAAATACAACATTTGTAGTCAGAAAAACTTTCACAACCTCTAAATCATTATTTCAAACAATCGCTTTATGCTTTAGAATTCTGCAGAGTTGGCATCTCTGCACACACGTCTACTCTTCAGACGAGACAAATAATTGGGTCGAAAAAACTGTTGTCGGGTGTAAATGTCGGGTGTAAATGTCAATAACTGTACATCTCAATAAGTCGGTGTTGTAATTACGAGAGCGAAGGCTGCAAATAACATGTGAAACTGCGAGAATATGTCTCTGACAGTGGAATCAGAGAGCGATTATGTAGAGATTATCCAGTGTTATAACTCGTTAGGCAAGATTTCGTCGTGGCAAAGTGGCCGAAAATCTTCCTTCGAGACTAACGATTTATAACTTTGAATCTTCTCTACATAAAAGCTCTCTACCAAGACTAACGAGTGTGCGCCTATTCGTTATAACTTGAATACTCTCTACTTGTATGCTCTCTGATACTTCTAGAATGGCACAATACTTCGAAATAGAGAAAAAAAAACTCCAAATATTAATGTAATATTATGTAATATACAAAAAATGTTGTTCTTGCAACATTTTATTATCATTTTCAATTTTTTCACAATAATTAAAAATCATTTTCCCTTCATTAATAATGAGTTCTGTGAATCTCTAAAGCTATTTCAAAATTAATCGCATTACAACCAATGCAAGGCCTTTAAAACGAAAAATCGCTTATATTGCGATAGTAAAATTTGTTTGACATTATTCACGATAACCCGTTGCAATACATTTGGTCGACGAATGTCGTGTTTCTGTGATGCACTGACAGATCTAGTTGATTATAATGGCGACGTTTGCTAATTGTTGCAAATTCCGCGCTTGCAACTATGTATGCATGCAATTAAACGCAACAATAAAATCATCGAGACTTCATTTCGCAATCTTTGCAATAAAAAACGACTTTTTTAAATGTTTTCTCAATACGAACTCCTGCCATTCGACTTTTCTGTCAAGATGAACTCAACTTGAATGCAAGCAATAATTTACGGTAGGCATTTAATTTTGAATCACTGAAAAATTGCTTAGCAGCTCACAGATTGCAACAAATCATTGTTAAAAATTTGTTTAAGTTTCAAACAACAATAAATTTCACGTCAACCTGATTTTTTTAAAGATTCGTTTCAATATCTGAAAGTAAAACTTTTTAAAATTTTTTCATTTTAGCTGGCTTTTATATTCGGTTGTCTTTCATATTTATTGTTATCGGTTAAAGTTTATCTTTACGCTCGAAAGAAACCGTTTCTTTCCACATTTATAACGGACAGTTCTTTGTTTCAGTAAATAAAACAGCAAACATTTTTTATATTCTATTAATTAGTTGCAATCACGAATAATTAAAATACTCAGCCAGTTGTTAAATATATGAAAAGCTATTTTTTTATGTAGGTTTCTAATGAATTGTAATAAGAGTGAATTGCACACAAAAATTTTATAGAAAAATGTGACACTATTTTGCTCAACTGGTTAGTTCGAAATACTGTTGAATTATTTTTATTTTAACTGAAATCTCTTTATTCAGACTGAAACTCTTTGTCCAGAAAGAATCTTTTTATTCAGAAATACTCTTACAAATCGGTTGATTCTCTTAAATCTTTTATAACATATCGTATTAAATCAATTTATCGGAACTGAAAGTTGAATTAATTGAAAACAATCAAGTCATTCAAAAAAATTCGATTAAATCAGATTTCCTGCGAAGCAAATACGATGAGAAATTTCTTTATCTAAAGAAAGGGTTTGAGTATTTTGTTATTGAAGAATAAAATTCAGAAGAGATTTCTGGGTCGGTCATTCCTGGTGAATTTATGTTTGCTAAATATTTCTGTATTAAATTGTTGGCAAAATTGTACGCAAATTAAATATGGCTACCATATTTACTTTTTTGGAATTGACATGCAATAAAATTGCTGGCTATTTACTGTTAATATGCAGCTACTGGTGTTGTTATTTTATTTGTTTTGTCGCTGATTGCAATATTTTTCAACAACTGTACATAAAAATCTTGATAAAAAGCTTTTGAATTGATTTCAATTAAATACGGTTGCCATTTTAATTGTTTCAGTGTTGTCATGTGTTGTTTAGCGTTGCGTGAATGTTGAGATTTCTCATATTGTGTCATTAAAATCACTATTAATATTTAAACTATTAATTATACACAGATTATTTCTATTTTCAACTGATATGCATAACATTACTCAGTAATATACGAGGAAATCCTCTCAAAAAACATAACACTAACTTATTTCTGACAGCTGTCAAAAAACTCGGGAAATTTTTTTGTTCTTTGCTGTTAAATTGGAAACAGTTATTTCTAATGTTAACACATTTAAACAATCATTTCAAATTGGTATAGAAGACAAAATAAATAATTTTTGCCAAGATACGAAAATTAATTTGATTATGTTAAATTAAATAATATTTAAAACTTTCTTTAGCCTGCAAAAAATCGATAATTATTTCGCTTTCATTCAATGCATTGTCGAACCGTCAAAACCACATGTCCGCAAACTGTTAAAAATCCTATTAAATTTGTATCGCTTCTAATTTTACGGTTACTAAATGTTACCAGTTTAGATTTGCTTTATGATTACGTAAGTTAGTTTCTCAAGAGGATGATTGATGGAAAAATTAATGGATGGATGTATGATTGTGGGTGAAATTTGGTTACAACTTGAAGCGGTTAAAATTGAAAGAAAGAAAAAACGCAAAAGTGTTATCTCATTGAATTAACACACAATGAAAATTTTAATTAAATTTTTTTTCCGCATGAAAACACATGTTGAGATCATAAAAGACTGCATTTCATAACTAAGTCTATTCCAAAAAATGACATGTTTATCAAATCAACACTCTTATTTGATCCACCAAGCGTAACTAACTGAAATTTATAATGTGGAACTTTGGTGACCAGCTTTCCAACTTCCAACACTTCGAACAACCATAAATTAGACTTCAACCTCTACAAACTAAAAACTATCATTCAGATTATCTACCAAATATCGATAAATTAGCCAAAAAACTGACAAACGCTTTATTTGTCTAGTCAAGTAATAAATTTAACTATTTCGGACATATTAATCGCAAATTTAATCTTCCAAGACTCGTTCAATCGCAAATAGTTGATTTTTAAATTTGACCCACTAATCAAATGAACAGTCAAACCAACCAGCCAAAGCAAGTAACCAACAAGTTGATATTCAGCATTCTACAAAATCATTAAGAATGTAAAGTGATCAACCAACCAATCGTTTCAATTATTTCCGATAACTCAACTAATCGGAAAATATAGTCTAAAATGAAAAAATCTCGTGTATTGTCTCTAATTCGTCGACAAGATAGCAACAAATTAGTGGAATCAATCGACTAACAAATCCGACAACGAAAATATCCTAACATTATGTTAAAAATCGTTTTTATATTAAATTCATTCCGCAAATATTACAATATACGTTTAGTACGTAATTCACACAGTTCAGTCGCTTATGCGAAAACTGGTTCAATTCTTAAACGTCAATAAAGTATAAAAACAACATCTAAATGTAATTATCCATCACGAATATATCTGAAATTCGGATCATATAATTTTTAAAAACTCATTTTGCTAAAAGTAAAACTGTTTCGTTTCTCAAAGTATGTACACGGTATTATTTTTTTCGTTTGACATGTAATCGATTTAAAACGAGATATTTTTTCAAAATCAAATGAAAACACAGCATCATACAAGAATGAGATATAACGAAAACCACTTTCATAGATTAAAAGCATTTTTAGATTCTTAAAAAGTAAACATTTCGTTTACGTTGCAAATATGCTCAACAATGCTTTCTTCCCTTATTTGCCTGCTGGGTTTCGAAACTAATGCATTACTTCCGTGAACGTACCCCTGTGTGCGAAAATGTAAAAAAGCGATTGGTTTTTTGGTTGTTGTGTGTAAGGCGGTTGTGGGCCAAGTTCCTTAATTTCCTTTATTTTAAAAAGTCAAATTACTTAACAAAAAAATTAGAATTGTGGATGGCTGAAAATTCAGCACCTTAGCGTGTAATTGAAAACAAAGCAACAATATCAGGCGTGTCGTTCTGACACGGTTAATTGTGATAAAATATAAATTTCAATGTCAAATCTATACGTGGCCAAGAATCAGTTCAGTTCCACTTTACAGCGACAAGGGCCAACAAAGCAATCAGATCGTGTAAAATGAAAAGGACTAGAAGACATAAAAAGAAGGTAAAGCAAGATACCCTCAGGGACGACGAAGCAGCTCCTTCCATTTCCAATAAATTATTTTAGACAAATCCATTTCATGTATGCATACTTAGTAATCAGCAGTAAACTATTCTTCCGCTCTCTCCCACCAGCTGACTACGAATGGGACATCCCATTTCTACTCTCCACTTGCGGCGGGTTTCCCGACAGGACCAGGAGGCGCACCAGCCCACTTTCATGCCATACCTGGTGGTCACTTGCAGCCGCAACCACCACCAGCACAGCAACAACCACCGGGTGCAGCGCAACAACAGCTGCCACACTCGCCATCGCCACCAAATAACTATCACAAGGATGAACGCTCACAGCGTCAGCATACAAAGTTGCTGCGTAAGCTGGATCAGAAGCAGAGAGAAATGAGTGAGTAACTAGCGGGAAGGGAAAAATAATTTTGGTCCTTTACCCCTCGGTCCGTTCTTACAGACTCTGCTATGTCGACGCCCGCACATTCACCTTCGCCACGTAAAACCGATTTAAATGGTCATCATAACAATTACATCGGGAGCAACAACAATAGTAGCAGCGGCAACAATAACACTGGCAGTCTTATAAACTCCACAGGACCAACAATGACAAATAATCACCTTAACCATCATCCGGCTGTTGCCTCTCATCATCACAACCAGCCGCCGCAGCAGCAGCAGCAGCAGCATCTCAAGAATCATTATACGCGACGAAGTGGGACTGGGCAACGTAATGGCAGTTACTCCGCCGCTACTCCTTTGCTGTTGCAGCACCAGCAACAACTCAACCAACAACATTCTGCAAGCGGTGGTGCTTCATCGGTTGATACCTCTGAAGATGGCGAAGAATCGTCGAGTGTAGCTGAAGATGAAGATGATTTTCAAGCCACGATCATCGAACAGCTGTCGGCCATACAAAAGCCAGAGGTATACAAGTCAGACCTTTAAATTATCAGCCAATCTAAATCCCCTCTCGCCTCAGGTGATTGATATCACTTCACGATCGGCAAAGATTATCTGGGAGGCTCCAGCGAATACGGACCCGCTTCTGATTAATCAGCGTGATCTGCGCTACAACGTGCTGTTAAGCGATCGCGCCAAGGAATGCAAATACAAGAGCCTGTATAAGGGCGAGTCTTACGACTGCATCGTTCAGGATCTGCAGCCTGGTCAGGAGTACGTCGTGCGTCTACAGGTAAGTGGAAGAAACATGCTATACATCCAAAGTTGCAAAAGTATGTAATAAGTCGTGTTTATCAAAATCAACGATTTCAAGATTGTAAGTTTTAACCGGTTCCAATATCTTACTTCCTCCTCCTCGTGTAGGTTCACTACGAGAAGCTGCAGGGTACCGCTTCGGAACCGACTGAATTCATAACTCCGCCGTGTGAGCCCGATCAGCCCATGCCTCCCAAGTTGGTTGTGCGCACGAAGAACTCCCTTCATCTACGTTGGACCAACCCTCACGCCAACGGCTCTCCCATTCAGCACTACTTGCTCGAGTACGATGAAGGCAAGACAGGCACTCCAGCTTCTTCGCGCTCTGCCCGCCAGCATGCCGGCCAGCTTCATTTCGTGGAAGCTGTGAAGACTAAGGGCAAGCAGTACATCCTCACAAAACTACAACCTTCGACAGTTTACAATTTTCGTTTGTCCGCCGTTAATGAGATCGGCTCCTCACTGTACTCGCCCATTTGCACCTATAGCACCTCCGGAAACCCTCCTAGTGCACCGAAGCCACCCACACTACAAGCTGTCACCACCAGCAGCCTGCGTCTGGTCTGGGAGCGTCGCCAGCAAGATGTTGAGTTTGTGCTGCAGATGCTTGACCGGGAATCCGGCTACGGCTACCTTAACATGTACAACGGTGCCGATAGCATGTACGAATGCTGTCAGCTGCGACGTGCCACATCCTATCAGTTCCGACTGCGCGCTGACAACGATGCTGGCGCTTCGCCCTGGTCTGCTGAGGTTACCTTCAAGACGGCTCCAGAGCGTCCTGGTTGCCCGGGCAAGCCTCAGGTGAAGGGCAAGATCCATGGCACTTATTTTAAAGTGCGTTGGGAACCGCCCGCTGATCGCGGTGGCGCCGAAATCCTACGGTACTTTTTGGAAATCTGTTCGGGACCAAAGTTCGAACGCATCTACAGCGGCCCCGACCACGAAGCAACTTGTGATCGTCTGCAACCAGGTACCACGTATCAGTTGCGCGCCTCATGCGAGGGTCCAGCGGGCATCAGTGCCTACTCTGAAGTCGCCACAGTCACTTCAGAAGCCATCGTACCTGCAGCGCCGCAGCCGCCGTACTACGAAAATCCTCCAGGTCCATATGCAGCCGTGCTGCGATTTGAAAAGCCCGACTACAACGGCGGGGCGCCTGTACTCGAGTTCGAGGTACAAATGCGCACCTGCAGCTCCACCGAAGGCTTGGAGCCTGTTGTCATCTACCGCGGCAAGGATTCATACTGTGTAGCGAAGAACTTGCAGCCTGGCTGTGCTTATGAGGCTCAAGTACGCGCAATTAATCGCATCGGCGCGGGTGCCTGGTCGACGTGGTTCAAGTTTGCTGCCGCTCCAGCGCAACCCTCGGCACCAGCGGTACCCCGTGTGTCCGTGAAGTCTGCCACTCATCTCTCGGTCAACTGGACCGAGCCGGAGTGCAACGGAGCTGCCATTTCCGAGTACAGACTGGAAAGTGCTGCCGTAAGCGGCGATACAGCCACAGCCAGCGAAGCGGTACCGTCTTCCTCCTCATTCCAAACGTGCTACCAGGGACTGCAAATGTCAGCCGATCTACGCAACCTGTTGCCTTTCACGCTCTACTACTTCCGTGTGAACGCGAGCAACGTGGCCGGCGTTAGCAAGTGGTCACCGCTGGTAAACGCAAAGACACCAGCAGCCGTCCCAGCAGTTCCCCAAATCAAAGACTATGAATTCACAGCAAACGAGGTTTCCCTCAGCTGGACGCAGCCCGAATGCAACGGTGCGCCGATCACCGCGTATAACATCGAGTACGCAGAGCGCTCGATTACGACGCCCGATGCAAGCACTGAGTACACAATCACCGACCTCACGCCGGAGACCTCCTACAAGCTGCGTGTTCAAGCCATCAACGCAGTTGGAGCGGGCCCCTTCTCCTCCTACGCCAAGTTCACAACGCTTCCACCACCGCCGGCACCGCCCTCGTTGGAGTGCACGGGCGTGGGCCACAACTTCATCAAGCTGAAGTGGGGCGACGGCAAGAATCTGGACTTCACGAAGTTCTACGTAGAGATGTATGTGCAGCGCGCCAAAGAATTCCAAGTCGTCTACTCGGGGACGAACTGCATGTGCAAAGTGAACAAGCTGCAGGAGCAGACGTCCTACACGTTCCGCATCTGTGCGGGCACGGATCTCGCTGGCATCGGCGAATACTCGCCGGAGTATATCTTCCGCACGACGGCAACGCTGCCGAGCAGCATAAGGGCGCCGCGTGTAGCCTTCGAAGGTGGCGTGTGTTTGCTGACGCCCGGCAGCAGCACTCTAACGGGTGCAGCGCCGAACGTGCCCTCTGGCCAGATACCTGAGACGCCGTCCAGTTTCATTGCTGGCTTGGGAAACTTGACGCTGGGTGTGCCGCTTACGCTGGAGTGGCAGAACTCGAAGAACTCGTTCAGTGATCGCGTAGAATACATGCTGCAGTACGCGATCGGCAAGAATGGAGACTTCAAGCAGGTACGACTAATAAATACGGGCTTGGCTCAAGTCTGAGTGGTGGTAATCAATCCAATCTTTGCAGATTTACCGCGGAGCCGAGACAAAGTTCACCATTGAGAACCTGGAACCCGGATGCATGTACCAATTTCGCGTGTGTCCCATACGCGTCAGCAGTTCAGGGGGAAATGATTTACCCGGCCAATTCACAACAGCATTCCGTTACCAAGTGCCACAGATACCCTCCATCGACACCATCGATGGCACTCTGCTGAGCAACGCCGCCGGTATGCTGGGCGGCGGTTTCAATGCCGCTCCAAACAGCGGCAGCAGCAACGCAAATTCCAATGCATCGAACGCTTCCTTTCACGGACATTCCCATCACGCACACCATGCTCATCATTCCCACGGGCATTCGCATCATTCACACAACCACGCGCATCATTCCCATCACAACAGTCGACACAACGGCGGCTCCTCAACGTCTTCGACAACATCGACGCTGCATCATCGCTCGGTCAGCGCCTCGGCTGTCTCCTCCAGCGCGTTGGGTAGTGGCGCCATAATAACTGGCAGTGGCGACAACGCTATCGGTCTCATTCCACTCGGCACAAGCCTCACAAACACTGAGTTTGCCGCAAGTTTTACTACGTGTGACGATCCCCATCATCATCACCATCACCACCATCATGCGCACCAGTTTCATGGTGGTGGTGCAGGTTCAAGTGGAGTTGGTGCAGAACTGCACTCATCATCGGCAGCGGCATCCTTGCTGGCGGCAACGGCGGGCTCCCTGCTAGCCCACAACCCGCTGCTGGCCAACGCGACGGCGGCGGCTACAGCGCACGCTCAAAACGCTGGTGCTCTGCGACGTATTACCATGAAGCTAACATCGCTCTACACGAACCGCAAGCGATTTACGGATCAAGAGAAGGCGGTGATCTTTATGGTTTCATTTTTATTCATGGCATTTGTGTTCGCTGCATTGGTGAAGATGTTGATGCGATAAATGGAGAAGGAGAGGAAAGGAATTCGTGGCGGAGAAGGAACGTGTGAGATTTTTGCGAACCCAATTTTTTGGTACACACATGTTTTTTAATGCATTTCTGAACATATTTCAATTTGCACTCTAAAAAGAATCCGAAAAATTAGTATGCTAGAGGTGATACATTTTTGGTTCTAGAGACCGCTTTGTTGTTTGAAAAATTGTTAGAGAAGAAGTGGATCTACTTTAAAATCGTATTTCTACGTTGTTTTGTTATTTTTTTTTTACTTTTATTCATTATTTATACAAAAACTCTTTTCCTCCTCACACCGACCTTTTTCGACGCCACAGATGCATCATAAACAATAGAATTCCATTAGCTTAAAACGTTTTTAAATTTAGTTTTTACTTCATGTCTCAAAACGGTGATTATGTTAGTTATGAATTTTCTTATGGAAATGAAAACATGAAAATGTAACGATTTTATATATAAAACTATTTTATTTTTGATCATATGCAACAACGCAACATTAGCAACATTAAATATATATTCTAAAAAACCAATCTTATAAATACAATTGTATTATTATTATAACATACTGTATACAATTAAAAACACATAACTGAATAAGAAACTATTATAAAAGCTATTTAAACCAATTCAGAAAATTATAGTATCTTTATATGAAAATTGTTGTTGCTACAGCTGCCTATTGCGAATGAATACTATTCTATTTCCCTCTCGCTTTTATTACTCTAGTAATTATTGTATATTGTTTAATACTTAGAGAGAAAGCAAGTTTATGGCTTTTCAAAATACTTTCTCGAATTAACAAGGAATTTTTATAATTTTTCAACACAACAAACACTAAGAACGATAAATGTAACTTGTAATGCTGCATACCCACTTTTTTACATAACGAAAGGGACACTACTAACTAAAACTTTATACATCCATAATATTTAATTGTTTCAGATTTAGTAATTTAATCCTCACACTTAGCAAAAGCATCTTCCAGATAACTACTTAATAATATGAAATGATAAAATAATACGCGAAAATTTTGTGTCCTTAAAGGAAACTAAGGATTTTCTTTGTTTTTACGGAAATAACTCAATATCTAGTTTTGATCTACGCTTTTGTTTTTATCTAAAAGATGCAATTTTAATTTGTAGTTCAATCTTTGTTTTCAAATCAAACAGTTTGATTAAACAAATTTATTCATCTGCTTGAATGAAGTTTATAAATAAAATTAATTTATAGATAAACACTAGTGAAAATAAACAACAAAAATGATGAAAACTGAAACGAGAAATAATGAAAAAGGCGTTTTTGTTCGACGAAGATGATGAATTAATAAACAAAACTATGTGCATTATTTAGTGGTATGAGGTGTATTGTAAACAATTATATATATATAAACAAATTTACTATAATTATATTATTGTTTACTAAAACAAATAAAATTAAAAATCAAAAACAACTATATAAAATATATTATTAAATTTATGGCAAAAATATATATTGAAATATATTAAATAAAATGAATAAAATTCAACTCTTGTTATTTTGCAAAAATTATCGAAGTCTCCACTTTCTGGGCCAACAAGTTTAGGTAAAAATAATTAAAGGTTGACAAATAAAAAACTCCTGGTAGTGAAAATGTTAGAACTGTCAACTGCACTATCTCTAAACTTTCTCTCTTTTTCTCTTTCCATCCCTTACACGTTCTTGAAAAAGCAGCTGAACGCGAAATTGTAGTGCTAATAAACATGAAAACCTGGTAGTGCAATGCATTACCAGGCGCTCAATTTCCATAGCAAGTTACTTCTCCTTAGCTCTTTACTTTTCCCTTCAGCCCATCGACGTTCTTGAAAAGAGACGCTCTTAACAAGTCTCTCTTCTAATAAAGCCTCCAAAAGCTGTTTCTGCTAATAAAATTCCATTACTTCGGTGTCACAGCTTATGCTTTATTTACGTAATTTTAAATTGTTTATAATAAAAATTTAAAAAGTGTTGGTTTTAATGTAGTTAATGAATATTTTACAAATTTGAAGAAAAATGAAAAGAAAACATTGAATTCGTTGTTGGGTTAACTGCCGATAATTAAAGATATTTCGAGGACAGTTCATTTTAGTTTCATGTTGATAGAGAATACATAATTGCGAGTAAAATATATTGTTTAAAAGAGTTTTATGTGCATCCAAGGTACCGAAAATTCATTCAAATAATATAATTTTTAATACGTAAATGATAAATTCAACCCAATTATGTCTTTAATTTAGAAAATAAACCCAGAGGATTATTCTTCCTAAGTGACAAAGTCAAAGGATTCACTTTTCCAAACGAAATATATTTATCAACAATAATAAAAATAATCAGAAAAAAGATATTAAAATAATACTAATCTTTAGTTTTTTTTCAGAAATCGAATAAAAGTATATTGCAGTTATTTTCAGTCTCTGAATTGAACAAAACTCGTAATACACTACGTAATCGCGTAGTGTAGTTTTTAAAAATAACGCGCTGAAATTCTTATCTTCTAATAACTTTTGTTCCTTTTTAAAACACACATAAAAATACAACTACATTTAAAACTATAACTGCAGTAACTACATTTTTAATTACTTCTAAGTATCGTGTTGAATGATTTAATTAACTAAAATAATTATTCACATTTTACGAATTTCATGGCAAAACTTTTTAAATGGGAAAAAGGTTGGTACTGCTTTCGAAACTAATTCTCAGAGTCCGTTGTGGCTCGACTGCAATTGCTCGATCGAGATTGACAGCTGTTCCAGACGCTGCACCAACTGCAACATGTTATCTTGTGCTTTAGTTGAATTGAAGTCGTTGCTGTTCTCCAGAGAGTCTTCTTCGGCAGCGGCTAATTCGAAATGTAATTTGGCCAGACTCTCTTGTTGCTCGCGGATCTTCGTCATTTGATCCATTGTGCAGCCGGAACCTACGAAGGAACCAAAGACTTTATAAGAAAGAATAAGAAACAAAGGGATTGTTGCGCTCACCGAATGCTTTTAGTTTGCCCGAGTGGAAATCCTCCAGCAGACCTAAGAGAGCGCGCTCCATATGCTTGACGTCCGGAACTTCTGAGACAAATGAATGATGCTTAATGGGTCGATCGTCGAATTGGTCACTTGGCGGCTGACTGCTGTTGTGGTGGCTTTTTAGTTGTGGAGGAGTGCGTAACGCATACGCCGCGGAAGGTTTGCATCTGGCTGCGGGGGACGGTGGTGAATTATTGATCGTCGTTGTGTCGTCGTCAGTGCTGGTGTGGGTATTGCTATTATGACTGGTGATGCTGCTTCCGATAATGATTTCGTCATCTTTGCAATGGGATGTTTTTAATGAATGAATTTGAGTATGAGTGAATGAATGACCACCATCGCCGCCACCACCCCCACCAGCAGCAAATGGAATACGAAGCGATTTTTTTATTACAACAGAAAATTATTGGAAAAAAGTAAGAAAGGAAATTTAGACAGAGATATGAAAATAAATTAAACCAAAATAAAGGTTAAATTATTGTTAAAAATTAAATTATAAATACTATACAATTTTCAATGCAAGACCAATAGGGGAAAGTAAGCAGTAAGAATAATTAAAAAATTATAGTTTTAAACATACATTTGTACTACTCAGTTTAACCAGAGCTGAGTGATTAAACTGAAATCACTTGACTGATTGACTGATAACAGACGATATTATATTCATAAGTCCGTTAAATTCCGTTAGACGTCGTCGATTTGAATACAAAATACTGAACTTTTAATTGAATTGGTGTAGAGTGGATTGATCGACGTCAGTTAAAGTCATAAGGTTCAATAAACCTTTATTGAAGACTATTGAATGTGAATGGATGCCACCAGTTACGAATTATAATCATAAGTATAAATAACCTAATACAGTAAGCAGAATAAGTAGTCACTGAAGTCATCAGCTCAACTCGAGATAAAAACAATTTGGAACCAAAAAACAAGTAACTACCAAAGAACACAAGAAAAAAGCGGTTCCTAATACACAAGAAACGCATTCCCAGGCGCTGCGTATGCTTCTCCTCCTCCACCAATTCCAGCGGTCAGGGAAAAACGGATTCCAGGCTCAAGGCAATTGCGCTCTCCCTAATGGACACTTAATCGATCACAAATTAGTTCTAAATTAATAATCCAATGATGGCCGACCAACATTCATTAATCGCTTAATTTTTTAATTAAACTTTTAATACATGTAACTAATGAAATAACCAGATTCATTTAAAGTATTCTATTGGCTGAAAAGTCGCGCTTCATAGAATTGACCACTTTCTATGTTAGTAATCCATTGACTAATAATTGAAAGCGGTAAAGGGATGCATATTTTTTAATAGAATTTAGATTTTTGTGATCTATTAAATCTATTAAAGACCACAAATGAATTAATCTTGTAGTGGTTATTAGTACAGAATCAAGAGCTTTACAAGCCGTTTTAAATTACCTTTCAGTAACTTGCGTGGGCGTGACTTGAATTCGAAACGTTCATCGCCTGTTCCATGCAGTTGAGACCGCTGTCGACGTTCGTTGATGTAGGTAACCTTTGCCGAGGTTTGCCCTTTGTCGGAGGTAATGGTAGTGGCGCGTTCGATGGAACAAGAAGCAGAATTACGGCTGCGGGTTGTATCACCACTAGAGATGCTTTTTATCTGAAAAATTGTGTGCATGCAGCGATCCATTATCATCATCATCTGTACCTGTTGTACTTGTGTTTTTGGCACTGCAACGGGCGAGGCAGGCGTTGGCGCAGATTTAGGTGCACTTTGTGGTGCTGTGGTTACTTGGCTTGTAGGCTCCTCCTCCGTCTCCACGTCGTTGGGAACAAGTTTTTGTCGCTCCACCACTTCGTCGTTGGGCTCCATTTTGCGTCTTCGTTTGTTCTTTTTCTTAGCTAATGCAGGTCTTCACTCTGGCTGCACCGCCACTTGACTACCAACGAGTTTTGATGTTCACTCCAGTTTTACTTTTTCATGCAGGATACTGTTTTTGACTTTTTCGGGAAAGCATTGGCGTAATAACATACGAATTATTTTCAATACTCCTCAAACACACCCGCTTTAATTTGTATTACTTAAATTATGGAAAGAATTCCTTTGGGAGGATATTAATAGAGTGAAATATAAATAAATCACAGCAAAATCTTTATCAATCTTTGCAGGAAATGTCAAAGTCTGAAGACAAAAGAAAACAACACCCAACACAGTTTGAAAAGCAATGTAATGCATCGGCCGCTGTGCATAGTTACCAACACAACTTTTTCAAGATGACAAAGAAATTCACGAAAATAAAAATTTCACAACTTACATAATATATCGTAATACCCGTTTGGAGGAGAAATTTCACATTAATAAAAATCCGATGGGCTTTTCCGCAAGGCTAATTAGAAACTTATTAACACCTTTTTTGCTTAAAGAGTTAGCAACCTGAGGTGGAATCTGGGTTGCCACTCAAAAGCAAAAGCGAAACTCATGGTTTTATGCATGTAATACAAAAATGATAGAAAAGAAAAAAGTATCCCTTCATTCTTTCTTGTAATAGATATAATAGATTCAAGAATTGATTCTCCTCGGTTGCTTAGTCTAATTCCATTTTACACTCCTACAAGGCCTTTCGAGAGCCCTGCTTATTAAAGTCGAGTTTTATAGGACTAATTATGGACGTAATGATCCGCTTACAAGATACTTGTCGTTATGTAATTTGTAATGTAGCGGCATGTTACATCGATTTCTGTGTTAATAGAGATCGTTTGAAAAATTATGTATTTGCATATTTATTGTATAATTTATATTAATTTAACATTGTTCTATGATCTTTAATGTTGCATTTACTGTCAACATTAATTAATTGAGTATGTAAGAAAATTTTACACTGTTGATGGTCTTAAATAAATGTGAAATATGAAAAATTTTAAAACGCGATCTTAAAAGTAAATGGATGTTGAGAAGTCCACATGCAGTATTTTTGAATTTATGAACTTAAGCCGGGAAAAATATAAAAAAATGTTAAATCTTGCTGAGAATGTGAGAAAAACTATCTTAAATTGTGAGAAATATTAACGAATAAGGCTTTTTTGTTTTTATATGTACAACGTCGTGGCGTTATGTAAAAATTTCTAATGAAGATAGAAATTTTCATGAGAATAACTACTAAAAAATAAGAACAAATGTTATCGGATAAAGTTGTAAGTAATGACTCTAGTTCTCCTTCGTGAGTCTTCATATCTTTCATGAATCGCAATTGCTTTCGTGAATCAAGAAATATTTAAGTTACTCTCGTTCATGCTAATAATCATTATCTCCTAATAACCAGGATTTTCCTTAGAGATGCTATTTAATGGATTTTTTATTTCCGTGTATACAGGGTTCCAAAGAAGCATACCTTCCTAAAAATTGGATGATCCGCACAATAAAAATTTTATTAAAAAAAAATCGCACAATAAAAATTTTATTTGCATTAGACATATAAGACATATTTATTATTTTTTTGTTGGTGTTTTGTGTAACGGTAATTTACTTGTTATGTTCTCTTAGGTTAATTTAACATTTTCATTATTTTGAAATAGGTTGTTTAAGTTGTTTAACCAGACTTCTTCCTGAATCCTAGGTCATATACCAGTTTTACAACACTCAATAATCCAATTCCACATAGTCCAATAGTTACTCCAAAGAGAACTTTATCAGCTGGACCGCCCTTTAAGAAAACAGGTAGGCCGTTGGGTTCCTTTATGAATGGTACGAAACTTTTGGTAAATTTTAATAAAGTAAATATAATATTTTAACTCTCCTACCTGAAATTTCTTCATATTTTTCGCAAGTTCTTCAGGCAAAGCCATTGTGTCTTTTATCCGTTATGTAATTCTAAAAAAGGTTAAATAAAATATATTTAACTATATTGAAATTCTCAGTAATACTTTCTGTCAATTTTAATTCATATTTACTATACTAACTATTGAGAAAAATAAAGTTTATTATTAAAACCTACACAAAAACATTTAAAATTTCTTACAATAGAAAAAGGAAGTGAACTTAATTCTGTTACCGCTGCAACTGAATGACTATAAATATTTCTTTCAGCGATCTAAAAATAAACTTGGTATTTATTATACTGCACAGATATTGAGTGTGCAATTATTGATCGTAAACTGAGGCTAATCTGGAAGCTTTAATTAAGTAGTTGGAGGTATTATTTTTTTGTTATATTTTATGGCGAAAGTAAAATAACAAGAACTTGTCATTATTAAACTTGTTTATTAATTACCTTTCTTAAATGAATTTAATGGAAATCTATTTGTTTTTCACATTGCTCCAACATAAAAGATTTTCATAGAGCTTTGCCCAATTTATAGTTAAAATTAAAACCGAACTCAAAAACACATACCTCAAGAAAAGCATTTAGGAAATATAAGGACTTTCAAAACGAAATAACCTTAATACCCTATTTAAAAATGTTAATAGCTAACATATAGAGATATTGTAATTTAAACAATAAAGGAAAAACCTGCAAAATTATCTTATATTTTATCCATTAGTAACAAACAAATGCAAATAATTACAAGAAAGAATTATGAAGCATGCAAAAAATTCATATTTGTAACGTTATAGTACTTGTAACGTAACTTTAGGGTTTACTAACCTTTAAATTATCCCGTTCATTCGTGTGTAGAAATAAAACTCATAAATAGGCAAAAAAAGGAATTGTTTTTACAGATTTATCTAAAAACTTCATACATTAAGTAAAATTCTTTTAAATTCAAATAACTTAGGAAATAATAAAATATATAAACAATAAAAATGTAAATAATAAAAATTACAATAAAGTCTTAATTTCCAAATAATTGATAATAAGGCTTTGGATAAGGCTAGAATTGAGATTTTAAGCGACTTTAGTATACTGTTTGTGTAACCATTTTATTTTAGACATTAAATCCACGCATTAGACTGTGCAAATTTCAATAACAGTGAAGTGTCTATTGTATTGGCAACGCTTTAAAATGTAATTTTGACGTTTTCTTTTGCTTTACCAACGAAAGTCGTTTTAAACAAAAAAAGAAGGGAGGGGGATCTAAATGCGGTTTTCCAAAAAATAAAATTGCAGCAGTTTGCAGATATTAAACTCAATTGTATTCTGAAGAAAATTTCAGTATAAGCAAAAACGATTAAGTGTTAACTATCCTATTACGTGCCTCACTTAACGATTCCCGCAGTGGCTGCTGAGTTTCGAAAAGTACTTTTACGATCCAGAAAAAATCCAAAGGGTGCTGGAACTGAAAGGAGTGGGACTCAATTCAGAACAGAATACAAATTAGGCTGAAGGGATAACCGGACCCCCACTAGAGTAACTGAATTGGAAGAAGATCTGCATACGATGGAGGACGTTGCGTTGAGTCAGACCGAAATGCGCTACTTCGCCGATCTCTTCCTATGCTGCGACGTTGAAAAGACAGGGAAAATACCGATGCCCAAGGCATTGGAGCTCTATCGTTCGGCGAACCTGTCCTCTGATGTAATCCGTGAGGTGAGTATCCAGTATTGCTGATATTGGGACCAAAGGACTTTCTCACGATTGTTTCGCGCAGATAACTTCATTATCAGGTATACCGCTCACTGCTCTGCACATTTCACGAGCACAGTTCTATGCCAGCTTGAAATTGATAGCTGCCTATCAGGCCTCGATGCCACTGAGGCAGGAGCTGATCGCGGCTTCAATACAACTGCCGCTGCCTCGATTCAGTTGGAAAGACTCCACCTGCAGCGTAGATGTGATGGCAACATCTGGCGCAACATTGAACGGATTGAATTCCTTGCCACCGCCTGTGGCGGACCGCAGACATTCGCTGCCACGTCGCGTTGAATGGCACGAGTCGGCCTCAGTTGCTGGTCGGCAGGAGATTGCGGTGTCTGGTTCACGCCGTAGTTCTGTATTGACTAACGTATCTACTCATTCTGATGTGCAGAGCACTGATTCTGATGTAGAACAAAACGAGTGTGGGGGTGGTGATAGTGGTGATGGGAGGACAGTTAGCAGCAGTCGGGAGACGGTAAGGAGAGGAATCAGTATTTATAAAATGTATTAATTTCATTTACTTCACTATTTACTAACAGCGTCTTCATGGTGGGTCACCAGAAGCCTGGAGTACCAACAGCGACAGCCCCACACCGACTAACAGTGTTGCGGAACGTCCTTGGGCCAAGGAGTCACTCTGGCATGGCTTGCTTGGCGATGAACACAGGCAGCTTCTCGGTACAGAAGAGGAGTCTTCAGATCGTCATAGCAGCGATGATGACCATGAAACCGATCTGGAGACTGTGTACCAAATCACACCGGAACAGCGCGAGTATTACTTTAAGCAATTCAAAGCGGTACAGCATGATCCCAATGGCTTGCTGTCTGGCCACGTGGCACGGTAGAATTTTAAGTCGTGCGATTTTTTCAGTTTTGTTAAATACCAAGTTCATTTTAGTGTTTTTTTCGAAAAGTCACGAATTCCAGTGGAGGAATTGCGTCACATATGGCAACTTTGCGATGTTACTCGCGACGGTGCCCTCAGTTTGGCCGAATTCACAGCCGCCATGCATTTGGTTGTTCTGCGTCGCAACCACATACCGCTACCTGCTGTGCTGCCTTCGTGCTTGCATCCCAGTGTGCTACAGCACTCGTCGCTGTACTCGCACATGGAGCCACCAGAAGCAGATCTCCTGCATCTGAATGATGACGACGACGAGGACAACACGGACAACACGATCATTAATTCAGCTGCGCCACGTGTTGAAAAGAATGTGATGAGCTTAAGTACCTTATCGACTTCATCACAGGTATCAGTTCTACCATTTTCTGAATGCTTATATATAAGCTCACATTTCCTCTTCATCGTCTCTCCTCCTGCTGACATTTCAGATAAGCACGAATTCGCGTCAGGCAATAACACCACCTCATCTGCCACCGTCAGGGCCAAATCGCAGCATTTCCAATTCGCCCAAGTTGGATGGTTCCAATGTAACGCCATCCACTTTTCCGCAGCCTGCAGCTGTGATGGTAAAACCTAAAGAACGTCAGATATGGGTTGGGGTAATAAAACCATCGTGTTCATATCTTGAATTCACTTAATGGAATAAATTACCTCTGGTTTTCATAAAGGATGCTCCACCTACTCAATGGACGAAATTTACCGAATCTCCGACTTCAAATGTTTCTAGTCCTGGTCCCAAACCAGTCAATTTCGATATGCAACGTACTGCGTTAGCTGTTGTATCCGATCCGCAAATTTTACATCCAGTTCCACTGCGGGTTACACCCGTTGGTAAGCATAAAGTTTTCGTTTTAAAATTCTCTGACAGTTTTAAGATAACTAGAGGTCCACGAAGATTTTGAGCTAAAGGTTTTTAAAATTAAAAGTCTATTTTTCCTTCGACTAACTTCTGGCGCATGCTGTCCTTACCTGATAATATGTTGGATGGGGGGTGTAAGGAGGGGAAAGCAGCCTACAGATTCTAAATCGTCTACTAAATTTTCAGCATTCGTAGTTCGGAAACAACAAAACGGTCTAAAGAATTAAACCAAAGTCGTCTTAGCTGTTAAATGCCTCAGTTTTTTGAACTGATGGTGAAATTTATGAGATATAGACTGCCTCAAGTTATCACTAAACTGTTTCAAAATTTGTAGAGAGAAACATTTTTGTTCATCGTCCCCAACGTGATCATCTCATCGATCATGTATATTTTAGCTGGCTCGTTTAACTCTGGTGAAAACGTGAGTGCAGACCAAGAACAACCAGTACGCAAAGATGACACAGCTAATATACGTGACCCAAGTCCAAAGTCAACAAATATGAACACTTCTGTTGCTGCGGTAGTCACATCAACAACTGCACCTCATCATCGGGATTCATTGCAGAATAATGATCTGCGAGCTATACAGCGTCCGCAAGCGAAGAAGTTGCCAGCTAAAAACATTGGCGCCATACCGCCACCTCCTCAGCGTGAACCAAGCATTGGTAATGCAGGCAGTGCCAGTGGCTCTGCACCGGGCGATGAATCACTAGCAACAACAGCAACCAGTTCAGTCTCCATCAGTACTGCTCTGGCCAGTAGCAGTGGATTAAACGGTAACCAGATGGCTTTAAACAAAAAAGATCCACCACCATTGCCACCGCCGAGACCACATCGTCATGGACGAAGCAGCAGCTTGGATCTGAACAAATTTAAAATGTCTGCACCGACAGGACAGCAACCAGAGGTGTGTGGGGAGTTTATTTTATTTTTTTTGGTTGTTACAATTCTTTTTTCTAACATTTTCTCGTAATTCTATATAATGGCTTATAATTTTACTAACATTTCAGATAATAGCACAAAATAGTTTTGATCTACAAACAAACACTGGTTTTGCTGATTTCACGCAGTTTCCAGACGACGGCTCAGCAAGTATTGTAAGTTCTTTTAGTACAATCGTGGCTCTGAAATAAACATAATGTTTGCGATTTGTAAGCCTATTATACAGGAATTAATATAAGTTCATTTCTAGCACGATCAAGTTCCTGAACAAATGATGTATTCCCTACCATCGCAACAACTGGCAGCTGCAGTTCCTTTACCTTCGGCTACTGCTGCTGTTGTCGCTGGTGCCCTTCCAACTTCACGTTTTAAATTACAAAACAATCAACGCGTCTCCGCTTTCGAGGTATACCGTAAACCGGCTACACCTCGTAACTCACAATCACCATCACATCCACCGTCAGCTTCAGCATCAGCACCAGCACCACAACCAACACCACTACCAACAATCACGAGCAATGATTCCACAACAGCAATAAAGCAAGAACAATCCATATCTAAAATTCCCACTCATCCACCACCACCAGCGCCTGCATCCATCGCAATCGCATCTGCTCATCTACCGAATGCCGATTTATATGAGAAGCGCGTTAATGCAATCAGTGAAACCCTTAAGCATGTTTCGTTTAAGCCCGACAGTAACACTTGTGAAATACTACGTCATCTGCGTGAGCAAAACAATTTGTTGCTACGCATCTGCAACGATCTGAGTGATGAATTGCTCGGCGTACATACGCAGAAGGAGGAAATGCGTCTAAAGCTAGAAGCAGCTGTCGCTGCTGCCGCTGTGAATGACGTTGTTTTTGTCGATGGAGCAACAATGGCTTCGTCAGCAATTTTGGCAGCTCCGCGTACGGGTTCCTCTATTTCAATGCCGGTTACTGCCAATGTAACCGGTGGCTCAGGCAGCTCTGGAATTCATTCAAATGTTTAAAGTTGCAGTTTAAAATGTAACTAAAGCAGATATATGGAAAACACAGAGCAACAATAAATTTATTCGTGCAGTTAATTTATTGAAATATTTGAGATTAACATAGAGTTAAATTTGAAATTTTTACGGGATTAAGTTGAGCTGTGTTATTTAATGCTTTCAGTTCTTTCTCTCATTTATTTCTTCGTAGGTTATTCAGATGCAATTTGACACGGTGGACATTAAAAGTGTATCGAATAAGGAAATAAAGAGTATTTTAAAGATGTACACACTTAAAAGGTTTTTGTAGTTGAGAAATTATTTTTAATTAATAGAAATTGTATTTTTCTACGCTAACAAAACTAACATTTCAAATTAAATTAAAATCTATTAAAACTTATTTATTAGTATATGAGGTCGATAAATATGGGAAAACCCAATTCATTCCGGTAATGAAGAAAAATTTTCATAAAAAATATAATTAATATTGTATGCTTCAAGATTTATATATGCTTTATATTTAATTCTGCTGTTACTCATGCATTAAAAGTAGCAAATACTTTGGAAAAGTTTTAAAAATACAAGAAAAAAGAGTTTTCAAAAGAAGACAAAAAAATTAAAAAAAAATAAATAATTTAATTTACCATTTTTCACAAGACCTTTTTAATTGTTATTATAACTACCGTAACTTCATCATGCCGCCATACTTACTAAGGAGTCGGATATATCTTACTAATTTAAATAGAACCACTTTAAAAATGCGAATTCAAGGTTTCACACTTTTATAGAAATCTGATTTTCCAACTTGATTATAGTAAATACTATTATTTACAAAAATTCGACGGCAAACAAAAATCGAAACTTATCTACAAATTGGAAAATCTCCGAATTCATATATAATAAAATAAAAGAATTTCTATTTAACTTAATTTAGCTATTTTTTTTTGTATATTTGATATAAAGTGGCAAAGAACAATTTTGGTTATTAAAATCTTAGAAAATTAAACCTCGTACAAGATATTTTAAATATTTCCCTTAATCTCTTCACCTTGTGAAAGCTAAAAGAAAGCATAATTTAAGTGTACAAAATGTCCGATAACACATTATAAATGCCTTGAAAGATGTTGGAACCAAGATATCAAAATAAAATTAAAGACATAAAATAACAACGTTTGTGAGACGAAAACTTATCATAAAACTTCACACTTGACTAAGAATTTTAGTTGCATTTTAAATTAAGTTTTATTTGCTTTCCTCTAAGAATTATCAAATTAAGTCTCCAATAATAGAAGAAGCTATCATAAGTGAAATATTATTTTATTTACAAGCAATAACCATTTGTTTTATTGCTTTAGTTTATTCTATATTTTCTATATCGAAGGAAGAGTTGCCTTTTCTGGTTCTGTTTCTCTTTTAGAAAGAATACAAAATTATTTAATCGCATAACCTGATAACATTTATTAGAAAATTAATAGAACAAATAATCAAACCGAAAACCTGGCCGATTATACGAATACATAAATTTACACAAAATTCAAAATAATTTTTAATTAACCTTCCAAATATTAAACAGAGTTTTAAAATTGGTAAATTCAAAAAGAAGACCATAACTTGCAAAATAAATCCACGAAATGGAAAAAAATAAAGGAAAATGAAAATTAGCAGATATTGCATCACAATAATTGTTGAGTTTAGAAATTATAGTAAAACTTAATAAATGTAGCTATAGATTATGTATGACGAGGAGTATAAATATGTGTGTACATAAAAACCCAATTCTTGGAATGCAGAAAAAGCTATTCGAATAAAACATGAAATACAAGAACACAAAGTGCCAAAAAATCGTTTTCTTTAATATTTTCATCCAGATAATTTAATTCTATTGCATATTTTTAATTAATACATTGTAATATTAATCCATTGCTTCCAAACTTATGTATCCAGTTTATAGAATCATGTTTTAATAATAAGGCGAAAGGAGACGGCTTTATGAAAATCATAAATCTTCATGGGGCAAGTTCTTTTCCTGTTAGAAATAGATATTCTTATTTGATGGAAATAGTTAAGTAAAAATTTTGAATTTATTTAAATTGTGGAAATTATTGACAAACTTTGACGTTCATGTTAAACAGCTTGTATAAAATGTTTAAGGTAAAATTTGTTTTTTAAAGATATTTTTATGATTAAGAGTTGTTTGAAACGTCTAGAAAACGACTGATTTTTAAACGAAAAGGGTGACGAAAAATGGGTCGTTAACAATAATGTAGCGCATAAAACATCATGGGGGCCCGGCAGCAACCCATCCCAAACAACTTCGGGAGCGGGATTGCAGTCGAAGAAAATAATACTCCGTAATACTTTTTAATCTATTACGAAGTATTACCGTCAGGCAAAGCGATTTATTCAACTATATACTATTCACAATTAACGAAACTGAACCAAGCCATCCGCACAATACGTCCAGAATTGGCAAATATTAAGGGTGTTGTCTTCTATCACGACAACGCCAGACCTTAAACATCATTATTGATAAACAATTGTTTAGTCTTGGTTTGGATGTTTTTTCTCATCCGGATCTTGGGCCTTGTGTTTGTCATTAAGAGGCCGTTAAAAAATATATAATTGATTAAAATTGATCTAGTGTATCAAAAAACGGGTTCTATTCCACTCCAGAAAACCCAAACAAACTTATTTGCCTACCCAATAACTTCTGTAAATTGTAATAAATAAAAACTTACCTAACTTGCTGTACATAATTCTCTCCTAAAAGGTATAGGAGATATATATTATATTAGATATCTATTATCATCATTAAGTTAAAATTATGGGCTGTTCTATTTTTCTTACTGAACTTTAACTAAGCCAATATTGTGGACCTGATAACTTGATAACGTAAGTTGTGTAAAAATTTTTTCAGTTTTTCAACACTGGAAGCCACAAAATATTCTTCAGAAATTTCGTTCAGCACTTCAGTGCCGTCTGAACGAAAATTTCACGATAATTGCAATATGCGGCTGTCAATTGTCAAAAGTTAAGGGTATTTCGCTTTTAATGCGGCATTGCGAAATTGTCGCCAGAGTTAGAGTTAGAAATTGGAGACTTTGCAATACAATTGCTTCAATTGCAAATTTTCTCTACGATTGAATTGTTCTGAACGTATCGACTAAAAATTGGTCCATTTGTTCCTGAAATACACGAAGTTAGCAGCAATTTTCGCCACGGAATTTCCTTGGAGACGCAACCGATCGAAGCAAGTCCAACGAAAGGTACTCCAACATTTGGAAACCTCTGTTCCCGAAGAAGTGCAGAGTTAGCGCATTTATATACAAGTTAATCAAACAAGTGGGCGTTAATAAATGTTAATAGCGCTGCTTGCAGTGCTCTTTCTACTGAAGAATTATCTCGGCCAGAATCGGCCACCTCAAAGTGCGACAGGATCTCTTAATAAAGCAGGAAGTTTCGCTTTTACAGATATACACGAATTGAGAAAAACTAGCACAATAACAACGACAACAGGAGTTGTACTGAACAGGAGTATGAACAGTTTTGCCGGCCAACAGGCGACTGCAACGACTAACGACACGATGTTGCCTGATGCGGCTGCGGGTAGTGCCGGAGCTGGAGGCAGTATTGTGTAAATTTTGCAGTTAATATTGCATGAATAATACAGGTTAAAATTAATTCATGTCTTTATAGCGCTTTTAACGCGAGCGACAAAGAATGCTGCCATGAGGTCTCCGATCGTCATGTTAAAGTGGTCTGCAGTCCTGGCAATCATGACCACGGCTCCTCGAAAGTTAAATTGAAGAATATCGTTGATTATAAGTGGGAACTGAAAAACTATCCCGGCCATTTAATTGCCGTGCATATTGATGGCAAACATATAGCTTACGTCATCAATGGTGAGATGTGATAAAAATTAATATTCTATAGTAAACCATTGACTGCATTGTGCGATATGAATTGCTCCAGACGAAATTCTGATGCATTTGCTGGAATGAGATTGTCGCCATATTTCATACATAAAGTAGGTAGTGGACATAACAAAGTGTAATAAACTCGTGCTTATAAACTTTGATAGAAGGAGCAGTTCGTACCGCAGTTGTAAAAATATAAGCAAAAGAAATTGGAGAAAGCAACCAGTATAAGTAACTGCTAATATTTTAAATTTTTTGATTCACAATACCTGGTGAACGTCGATTCTTTCCACTTAGATGAGAATTCGTTTTAGTTTAACTAAATTTTGGTTAACAGAAATTGTTAAAATTTTCATCTGATTTCAGTTAACTGTAAGCTGTCTGGTATGGAGGGTATGGTGCGTGTGGTTAATGCTAATTCCGGTTTACGTGCTCTGATCAAAGGCATGTGCGGCGAAGTACTCGACTTGCAGTTCGCTCACATTGAAAAGGAACACCTTTTGGCGTCTATCGATCAAAATTCTTTATATGTGCATAACATTCTTATGTCGAACGATAGTCTACTTTGCAATTTAGTCATTAAAATTGAAGATCCGCTGATGAATTACACACCTAAATATGACAAGATATCTTGGTGTCCATTTGTCGAGTGCCCTGGCGATGTAGATGACCAGGAGTGCAGTCAGCTGATTGTTTGGGCTCGTGGCACCATTTTTCAATGTTTCAGCCTAAGCGATATCGTCGAAGCGCATGGCGTGAGTTGCTGCTGTATTTGAATGAGGAAATCATGGTTCACTCCGTTTGTTTTTTGTTTGTAGATGGGTAAAATTCACCCCTATAACATAAAAACCGGTTACTTGAAATTCAGTGATGATGCCATCATCATATCCTGGGTTGCGCTTTCACCTGATGGCACTACGCTGGGAGTGGGTAGTGTGGACGGCTTCATACGATTCTATCAGGTGTACTTCCATGCGAAGGAACCACGCTGCTTGCATAAATGGAAGCCTCATAATGGAAGCCCTGTATCGTCCTTCTTCTTCCTCGACAACCTAACAAAGAGTTCAGAGTAAGAAAGCGGGAAAAGATTCTTCCCAACCTTGTTGAAAAGCGATTAAATTACCGCTTGAATGGCCGTTTCGATTAATCAGTTGGTGTACATTTAATCGATTAATTAGTAATATATAAGTACATTAGCCGGTATTTAATCGACTTTAATTCGAAGGCTTTATCGACTTCTCGATTAATCGAATAGCGCCTTAATCGAATACAATCAAAAGAGCCCTACATTGCAGCCCCTACTGGAAGTATGCCATCACAGGCGCTGCAAACAATACGGAATTCAAGGTCTGGGACTGTGGATCCTGGGAGTGCTTGCAGAGCCTAACCATGTGTAGTGCAAACGATGAAAAGAAATTACGCTTCATTGCGGAAATCGATCGCACGTCTTCTTACATGGTTCTCTCAAGCTTAGAAACACGCACCTGCTACGTACTTCAAATAGTCAACACCAGCAATGTAACGCCCTCCAAACCGAATTTCGGCGACTCCGACAGCAATGAGACTAAAAGTACAAGCGGCGGTAGCACTAACAGCTCTGGCAGCAACGCGATGCTGAGCAGCAATCTCAAACCGCGTTCCGCCAAGCATCGTGCTTACATTAAGAGTATCTCCGAGTTCCCTCTTTCATCCGGCATCCTTTCCTTCTCTATCGTTGATGCCGCTGTGAGGCGCTACAAGTGTGCCAGCGATAACTATTTGTGCGATGAGTACGACGATTACGATGAGGAAACGAATTCCATTTATTGTGTTGTGGTGCATATGTTCATTGTGCAATCGAAGAGTATGCAAGACTGTCACATCCTCTATCAGCCCACGGTAGCCGAAAACACTGATGTCAAGAGCACCATCTCGAATGATAGCGTAACAAGAATGTCGAAGGATTCGTCGTTGGTGTGTGGCGGAGGCAATGTGGTTGATGAGTCCAATCCGGGAATGCAAGCTAAAGGCAGCAATGCTCAAATTGGCGATCTTGATAATGAGCAAGATTTGGATGACGATAATGCGGACGTTGTTGTCGAAGAAGAGAGTGAGGAAATGCTTGACATCAAACACGTCAAGCAAGAAAAGCCAGAAGCCAGTGCTTTAGAGATGTTGTTGGGTATCGGCTCCTCAGCGTCTAATCCACTCACAGTGCATACAAATACAACGGCCTGCTCTTCGTCTGTGGCTGCGGTGGCGTCTGTAGCAGCAGCTACAACCGCAGCATGTGCGAACGTAAAGACTGAATCACGCAATGTTTCGCCGAAAGTCAGCTCTGCAAGCGGTGGTTACACCGGCCAAGTTAATCTGATGACGCCTGATGCATTTAGTGCTACGAGTGGTAAAATTTTATGATTATGCAACACGAACATAAACACGACAAATTCAATTTATTTAGATTTACTTCATTTGCTTTTTATAATGTACTTTTATTTTATAGTATTTTTTTATTTTATTTTGTTATATTTTACTTTGTTTTATTTTAGTTTATTATGTCTTGTTTTTATTTTATTATATTGTATTTATTAGAACTTTGCTTTGTTATCTTTTCAAAGTAACTCTATTTGTCTCATCTATTCTATAAATCGCTTACTATTTCATTATTTAATTATTATTTTTTTAACTAAGTTTTATTTCTTTAATTTTTCATTTCTTTGAATGTTTCTTGCTTACCAAGACTTCAATGATATATGGAAATTGATGATGCTGAATTGTGCAAAAGACGTTCCAATTCAAAACTAAAACCCACTTTAGTTTTGAAATGGAACGTTATTTTTTTGCCGCAAAAAGTTTTGAGCTTCACAGAGTCAGATACAAAAGCAATTTCAGCACCTCTGACTTATTTTTGCACTGAAAAATACTAACAAACTTTTTGTTTAGACAAAAAGACACCCGAATGCGTTAGCTCTGAGGTTCTTAATACAATTCTAATGCTAGCAAGTGTTACTGGTTCCACGGCGCCTTCAGCTAAGCCAGACAACATTAATATTTTGAATTTAGTCAACAGCAAAATAATCGAAGATCAAGAGCACCAAAAGATGCAATTGAAAAAAACTTTGGAGTCGCAAGAAAAATTTATGGGTATTTAAAAATATTTGTTAATATAGCCAGAACTATTTCTTGACGAATTACCGACTGTTTTTGATAGCAATCGACAAAAATCCGGGCCGAAATATTAGCGAAAATTTAGCCAGCGGTGGTTCCAGTCCCAGTCGCGAAGTGCAAGAGATCATGTCTTTGCAGGATTACGAGAAGAGTTCCTTTAGTGGTGATGAATTGCTTGAGGAGCCACCATCAAAGAGCGTAACAGATGGCGCAGGGTCTCTCGAAGCAGCCATGACCGGTAAGTCGGCAAAAAGTCGCTGCAAAAATCTATTCGTTTTAATTTCGTATTAATGCATAATACATTGCAGATTTAGAGGCTCCACCACCTGCGTCGAAAACGCAGAACCTCAAAAATTGGCCTAAAGCTCCTGATGTCCACAAAGTGACGCAAAAGCATTCAGCTGAACTACAAAATGCTGCGAATCTAATGTCGCAGGCTGTAAGCGCTTCCACGGCGGCCAACATGAATAACAGTCACGTTGCTCCAACGTTGGTGAGCAACAGCAACAACAGTATCTGCAGCAATAGTAATATTGCAGCGGGCGGCGGCAATACAAAAGTAGCTCACGCTGATTTGGCAGAACTAAATACGAAGATGAATCAGCTTTTGGGTGAGATTCATCACCACCTCCGATCCAATTCCTTTTCAACTTTTATGTTTAACGTATTATTATCCCTTTCCATGTATAGATTTGGTTAAGATGCAATCAATGCAGATCAACAGTCTACAGTGTGAAATCGCTGATATGAAGAAATCAAATCTTCTGTCTACTCCTAAAGGCGTCGCTGAGTTCTCATTCAAATTGGAGATGCAGCTGTCCAAGCTGATGGAGCAGTATTTGAAGCGTTATGAAGCAGAACATAAAAAGAAACTGAACGCCTTCATGGCGGGACGGTATGTTTATAAAGAAATGCTTTATTCTTGTCTCCACATTTCTCAAAAAATCCAACACTCATTTAGTGATGTTCAGAATCGTGAAATGCGCGACAGCATGCTGCAGATACTAAATCAGTATATGCTGTCACAGCTGGGCGAGGTGGTGTCGAAAGTGTTGACCATCGAAATGCAACGTCAACTGATGCCCATGCTGGCAGCTAAGATCGAAAACATGCAGAAACAAATACAGGTCGACGTCACGCAGAAGCTGGGCTCGTTCGACTTAATGATGAAGGAGAATATTGCTCAGATTTGCAAAAGCAAGGTAAAGTATAAATTCCATCCTGCGCTTATTCCAATGGCTTGTCTTTCTATCTATTTCTGTTGTTCTTTCAAACTATTGGCCATTCTGAGCACCTTATTTGATGTGTCTCGGATAAATATAGTGGAAAAAAATTAGAAAGTTTGAGATGTTCTTCTGAAATGGTTTTCAATCCAAAGAATTTCGTTCTTCATTGATCTCAACTTTTACGCTTTATTTGCAGAACATCATCGATACTTTTGGTAAATCGGTTTTAGTCGGTGTTCAGGGGAGCCTGCAAGCTGCCTTCATTGAGTCCATGTCCAGTACTCTGATACCAGCTTACGAAAAATCTTCGCAAAATATGTTCAAGCAATTGCACGAAGCGTTCTCAGTTGGTATTAAAGAGTGTAAGTTAAATAAATCGGAATTTAATAGTTAGATATATAAAAACTATCAATATTTGCCTTTATATTTTTTTCGTTGTGTTATTGTGTAGTCATGGAACAATTTGATAATTACTTGCAACATTTGCAACCCATGCAAGATTCTACTGTGGAAATTCTCAACAAATTCACGGGCTTCCGGCAGCATTTGGATTCGATTCTAGTTAAACATCGCAGTAGTGTTACTGAAACTATGATGGAAACGCGCAAGGATTATAAAACTTTGGAAATTTTACTCACACGACAAATACAAGAAACAATTCGAACAGAGGTGAGCGGTGTAACACAATAATCGATGACTGAAATGGATTATCTCTGCTTTTGTTTGGTTGGTCATTTATGCAAATTTCACTTTCTCAAATTTCCTCTTTACAGATTCGCAAAAACTTTGAGAGCCAATCCATCGCCCTACGCTCCCAGACCAACACACCTGCGCCCATTTACGATCTGAAGGACACCATCAAACATTTACTGCAGCAAGGACAAATAAATAAAGCGTTCCATAAAGCTTTGCTTGCCAATGATTTGAATCTGGTTGAGTTCACTTTGAGGAACGCCGATCACAATGCGGTTTTCAATCCCACTTGTTGCTTGGAACAAAAGGTCCTGCTTTCGCTGATACAACAAATATCTGCAGATATGAGGAATCATAATGAAGTCAAGCAAAAGTATGACGTACACTGTGCTTAAACGTTCAGATTTGAAGAAGTTAAGAACGTCTTCCCTTCTTTGCAGCTACCTGGCGGAAGCTTTGCTAGCCATCAATACTTTGGATCCCATTACACGTGAACATGCACCAAAAGTTCTACAGGAGCTTTATCGTAATTGCCAAATGTTTCTGATGAATAATCCAAAGAGTCCTCAGTGCAGTAATGTACGGATGCTCATGAAAGCCGTGCATTCGTACAAGGATCAGTTTTAATACACCGGTGGTTTTACATGGACTGCCGTAGATAATGCGCGTTTATACAGAATCAGAAACTACAACAACACCAACACCAACAACAACAACACGAACACCCAAGATGAGCAAGATTTTCCTATACGCGAACGATTGATGGTTTGTCTCCGAAGCAATCACAATGAAATCGTTACACAGTCAAATCGTCAGCGGCGCACTTGTTGGCGGCTGCCAGCGAACATGAAACGGTAACGCCGCGCCAACCAAAACTAATTTCTTATAAGTTAGCATTTCTAAAAGAAGCGCAAGAACATTCTACTCGTTCATGTAACAAGGACGTATTTTTATATATGAAACCTCTAGTTTAAGTCATCATTGTAACTATGAAGTCTGTATTTATTTTCCTCTTTTATTTTTGTGGGTTTTATTTTGATATATCTTTTTTCTACAATTGACAAATTCTTTTGAATGTACACCCTAATTTAACTTGACTGAAAATCATTTTTATTTGCTTAGGTAATTATTTATATCTAAGGATGTACTCATTTTGCCTTCTGTATAATTTTTTAAGCCAGCAGCAACTATGGAAGATCTGCGTATAAGCTAATTATTGTGACAAAAAAATAATTTTTTACAATTTATCAATTTTCTAGAAATATCGAAAACTAATTAAGTAAAAACTTTAAACTGTATCCCATGAGAAAATGTGTTTTTATTTCTTATATTTATTGATTCATCTTCAGACTTTCCTAGTTCCTTCAGGTCTTCAATCCATCTGTCGACTTTCGTAGTTCCTTCATGTCTTCAGTCAGACCGCTTACTGAATGTATTCCAAAAGAAGCGCGCTTTGTTGCAAGCAGTAACAGCCGCAGCCTGTAGCGCAATTTTCGCGTTTCTGAAATGTCACCAAAAATTAACTGCATCCTGCGCAAACCTCTTAGTAGTCATTTATACGATACCTTAAACCACTGCTCCAAGTGCGCCGTGTGACCACCATGACCACAAGCCAAGCATGCGTTCGTCATTCCCCTCACGGGCAAACAGCAGAGGGCACACATCAGTACGGGTCGCATGCAAGTTGTGCAGGACGGTGTACGTTTCTGTTTGTTGCAACTCGAGCACTCGGTAACAAATTCCACGCCCTGTGTCATCGGCTTTTCGTACATGGTGTGCTTCAAGATCTGCAATCGGAAGGGACATCTTTAGATCCAAGATACGTTTATGTCAGAATACGCCCGCCTTACCAAAGAGCGTTTTGTGAGTAGCTGCCAACCGAAAAGGATTTCGGCATACGTTCGTTTAAACTGATCGAAGAGAGGCATCTTTGCTTTGCGTATCAGCGAGCAGGAGTAGGAATCCATGCTGCTCAGCTTCCCGTCGACCCAATCCAGCGAGTCAGACCACGAGTTACTACGCAGTTGCTTCAATTGCAATGCCGACGAGGTGGCTGTGTCATTTTTTGAGTTCGAGGCCTGCTTGTCCAGCGGTAGCACGGTGTGGTACGGTGACGCTGACGGAGTCAGTTGTGACATCTTGCTGCTGGATATATACGCCGCAGCACTCGCACAAAACCCATCGAAATCCTTCGCCGGCGAACATCTATGGAAGACACACGACAGCAAAACGGCTGTCTGCAGATCACCTGCTGTAGCATAATGCATGATCAGCGCTTCCAGCAAAGCTTTCTTGAATGGATTCTTATAGAACAGCATCTCGTATTGCGACTCGTTGGGTGTAGTCGGCGTAGCTATGGTTTCGGCCAAGGTCCAGATTGGTAGCAAATCCAAACGTCCAATTGTTTCGCAAAGTTGGCGATTCTTGCGGCAGGTGGCAATGATGTCGTGTTTGTCAAGGCATGAATCGAGTGCTATCTCGCGGCTGATATTCAGCACCTTGCAAGTATCATAGATGTGTACGACAGGACTGCAGATGTTTGGCTTCTGGAGAGAACGATTTTTCGAGTGCTTCGAACTCATGCGATCTTGCAGGTAAAACGAGGCGTTGGAGTCTCGATGAGCGTAGAGAACGGGCTGAGGACCCATAACGTTGCCCAGCAAACCACCACCATTGATGGCGGACAGCGTGCGTGGTGTAACATTCTGGTGACGTAGAGTGAGACGCTTCGAATTGAGTACCTGGGCGAAGGAGGTCAGCATGCCAATGGTATTGAATTTCACGGCAGAAGTGCGTGGGAAAGGAATGCAAGCATCATGTAGAGCACCGCTTAAGGCTCCCTCCAGACGGGGAGACTGCAAGCGCAGCTGAGATTTGTCTGAGCCACCAACAGACTAAAAAAGATAAATTAGTTTATACGAAAGCATATGAGAAGCACATCTGGGAAATTAATCACCTTCTTCAGAGCAGCCACCAAGGCACGTAAGCATTGTTCCAGGCAGGAGCGAGATTTTTTTACTCGTTGCAAAGCATGCGTTTTGAGCAACTTTAACAGACTCACGGACAAGTGATCTTGTATGGTGGTGCCCTGGCATATTGTAAACTCAGGCCCAACATTGGGACTTGGATAATCCGTGGGAAAAGTTGTCTATAAAAGCAGTCAAGGGTAAAATAAAGTAGAATACAGATTTTATGCCGAATAACCTGTAGCACAACCACATGACCGCCTGCAGTCACTTTGAAAACAGCAAACCGTTTAATTGCATCCAGCACCTCAACTTCAACGTGTGGTATGTTAGTGTTTAGTAACGAGAATTCATGATGCAATGAGCAGGTGGGCTGATCAGTCAGTGACCTGGCAATGGAGTCACTTTTCTGTATCAGTGGCGGTGGCGGTGAGCGCGACGTTATTTGCACAGCATCAGTTCCCTGTGCAGGAGAGTCTTCAGTTTGCTGAAACTTTTCAGGTGTTTCTGCCGCATGTTCTGGTGACTCATATTGCTCTGCGGCTGCAGTATCGATATCAGGCTCGCAAAGCTTCAGCATAGCATCATCAATCTTCCATACACGTAAAGTACGATCACGTGACCAAGTAACTAGTTCCTTGTTGACGAAAGAGGTTAAATTTTCTTATTAATTTAGCTTACAATTTGAGGAGCAAGAAATTTACAATTTCCGAACAACTTTCTCTGTTTGGACGCCAAGCAAAGTCTAAAATGACATCCGTATGACCAACGAAAGAGCAGACGGGATCGGTTTGCTTGCTGTTGCTCCAGAGTAGCAAACTGTTTATCCCACGACCTAAATGTGGTACCACAATGCTAACCAAACCATTTCCGATGGGCTGTAAAAGAAAACATAATTAATTTATTGCAAACCGTATATTAATAAAAATTAAAAAAGAAGTATTTTCTAACCGTATATCTAGCTCGCCAGACAGGTGATGTTGTGGTTATAATTTTTTCCGCCCGTCTCGGATTGTTAACATCGAAATATTTAACTGTACCATCTTGACTGGCTGTAGCCAAACAAGTTTCACGTTTGTGGCTCCAATTTATACCGTGTACTCTGTGAAGAAATGGATTTTAAATTTACTTTCTCTAATAGTTTTGATACTAAAATTACCTATTTAGATGCGCTGTAATGTAGTGAATTGGACAGGAGCCTTTGCGTATGTCCCAAATGCGAAGGTCGCCATCATGCGCTGCCGCGAGCAAATTACCCGATACACGGTTGAAGCCTACTTGGGTAGCGCCAGCTGGATGAGAGGGAATAAAGAGTTGAAAACGAAGCTTTTCTCCAATCACACGCACTTCAACCTACACATGCACACCGCACTAAGTGATAACGTCGGTTTCCTAGGATCGCGTAAGTCCCAAATGTGGGAGAAAGTGTCAATTGAGCAGCTGACCAATAGGTTGGGATTCTTCGAGTGCCAGTCAATGTCGGTTACCATGCGTGTATGACCTCGCAAAGAATAGAAATGGCGTGGATCAGCTGCACCCCATGTAACGATATCAATGTGCTGACTTGTCTGCCGGAAAAAGGAGCAAATAATTTTTTTCTTAACTTTATTGTTCGCCACTAACAGCGACTGCACAAAATTCCTGACGATTTGGACAGCTAGCAAACTCCGCTGCTGAGACGTTGTACTTGGAATTGCGACAATACTTGCGTAGCGTACCATCGTCATTTCCTAAGCGTTGCAGCGCTAGGTGTCGTCTAAATTTAGATAGTTGAAGGACTGTTAACAGAGTTAACGTTCTTCTGTTGAACTAAATTTTTTACCTTCCAGCCAGCAGCACCCATTGGCCGGTGTAGTCCACCGACATAGCGGTTGCCTGGGACTCGCGGTGTTCATACCACTTGGTACTCTGCCTTACTATACAGTTGTGTTCCTTGTCACGCTCGCGCTCACGTTCGCGCAAGATGTCCGCCGGAGCCATATTATAATTTTCCTTATGAAAACTTATTAAAAATAAACCAGTCCCTAGAAAAAGCAGCTCCAGCAATTCCTTTGGCCAGAAACGTCAAAGTTGTTTAGGTTTTGTAAAGTGTTTTTCTTACAGAGATGTGTCGGAAACAGAGTTGCCATCTCCTAAGGTAATATCTTATTACGTGATTATTTAGTGACGAAAGAATACGACATTCACGGATTTCCAGTGTATATTTGCGTTTTTTTGTCACTTCTCTCACATTAAAATTAAACAATTTTATAATTTTTCAGTTCAAGGTTGTATTCATATTATTTTGAATTTTATTAGATTCAAATTGGTATAAAAATTAACTTTTGAGTAATTTGTAACTTTTTGAAATTATGCTAATTTTAATAATGAATGTCGTTATGTAAGGTTGGAGTAGGATTATAAATAATTCTTATTTACTAGTGGAATTTTTCAAATGCGTATTTTAATTAAATTGGAATTCGTTCAGTAAGATGAATAATTAAACCTCACTAGTTTAACACTTCATCGAACTGGTTATTTTTATGAAAAATGTTGAATTTTTATAGAATGTTTAAATTCTAATTTTATTAAATGTTATTGTAATTAATTAAATTAGAATTTAAATGTTGGCATTAATTATCTACGATTACAATTTAAATTTAATCATGCACAAAATTTATAATAAATTATTTTCTCTGTGAGAAGTTTATAAAAGTTCTGAATATAATATTTTGTAGTTACAATTACTTTTGATTCGCTTTATTGTCTTGCATAATGGCTATATTTCAACACGATATTAAAACTTAATTAGTTTTGTCCTTATTTAATTTATTTAATTTTTGTTCTTATTAAATAAGTTATTTTATTTTGTTTTTTTGCTAAAGAATTTTATATAAGTAATGAATATTTTAGTTATATTGCATAACAACAACATTTCTAATTAAAGACCTTCAAAGATAGTCGATGTCAAAGGCTGTCATTATATTCAAAATATAACAAATATTCCATACGAAATAAAAAGGATTGCACTTTAATACATACAGAACGCTTTAAGTAGATTTAAGCTTTCGGAGCGAAATAGTTTGATTTCTTCAAATTTAAATAGTTGTTATATATTCTATCGGCTAATATTCGTTATGTTTATTAAGTAGTTAATTATTACTTCCTGCTAAATAAAGCCTTTTGAGTAAAAAGCACTAATATTTTTTTCAATTCTCTTTCTAATGGGTTTCTAGCTTTTTTGCTGTAACAACATAATTTTTTTATCAGAAAAATCCGATTTTCAAAAATTATCCAATCCGGTGGTACTGCGTTCTCGCGAAATTTTCTGAGATTCTAGCAGTTCGGATCTTTATTTCGATTATAGAGGTTGTCTCAATCTTGACTCTCGTTTAGAACGAAACATATCACATTTTCTAGCTCAAATTTTATGCTAACGCCCCATCTATCCACATTTATCTGTGGCAGTAACAAAACATTTTCAGTGCATAATCGTCGATGCAGTAACTCTGACTGCCGTACAGGTTAATGCGACTTATGGTGCCCGTCAGAGCCGTCGAGTAAGACGACATGCGGACAGTCGACTCGAACTCGGCGAGACCGGGTTTCGTCTGTACCCGCAACGTGATATCGATGCCGTAGTCGCGCTTTGAAACCTCTTTGAGCATCTTTTTATGCGAGGCCGCAATGATGGCATCCGATATGGAGTTCAAATACAGCATTCGGCACTGGGGATGCGGCTTCAGTTTGTCGTTGATGAGTTTCACAATGTAGCGTGCAGCACGTTGCACGCGTGCATCGTTCGTTGGCAGTTCCTGCTTCTGATGACAGGTGCACCAGTGTGAAGCAATGCCGGCCAGCTCGCAAGAGCGCGTACGTGGAATGGGCAGGAAGAGGCTGATGCTGCGTGGCATCGTTTCGGCTTCCTGCAGATCGGCGGATCGTGCCGTTATTTGAGCCTCTTCCAGATTCCGTAAGTCAAGTAGGTCCAGCATGGTGGCATGCAGATCGTAGTGAGAACTGAGACGTTTTGCGTTTTCCGCTAGGTTATCAAGGGCGGTGGGGAAGCGCTGACGCAGCCACGGGGGGTAGAGTGCAACCAAGAGCGGCTGCCTTTCCTCCATCATGCCCTGGTAGGTCTCGCGAAATGAACCCCAGCGCAAGCCGTGGTCGCTCATCAGCAGCACCACGGTGTTGTTGAACACGCCGGCCTGCGCGAATGCGGCAAAGAGATGGGCGATGTCGGCGTCCAGTAGTTGCGGCATGTTAAGGTAGTCGTGGGTGAGCGTGACCATCCAGAAGAAGGAGAAGAACAGCTGTTTCTGGAATAAGGGAATTAGTTTGCGTATAAATTCCAGCACGACGTCGATGGAGCGCCGCCCTCCCTTGCAGAGCTCTACGTTGCCCTCCTGCATGTAGCTGATGTGGCTCTCCATCTCTGCGACTATGGGGCGCAGATAGTAGTCGGTGGGCTGACGTTTGAAGCCGGGACGAAAGTAGTTGAAGAGCCCCAAGCTGGCCACATCCTCAGCGAAGGCGGTTCGATAGCCGGCGTCCTGGAAGCGCTTCCAAATGAAGGCACAGCGATCGTAGCCGGCGCTCTTGTACGGCGCCAGACAGGAGATATTTAGCTCAGTCTCATCCAGGCCGGTCAACGTGGGCACGAGGTTTGGGTAGGTGTTGTCGCCCACCTTGTTGAAGCCCCAGAACTCCACGTGCGCCACGTGCTGTTCGATGAACGCCGAGGTGCGCTTCATTTGTCGCAGGAAATTCAGGCGGGAGATGCTGTCGATGCCCAGCACCATCACGGAGAGGCGCGGCACGCTATCATTACGTGTTGAAGTCTGTCGTGTGGTGCTGCGAAAGCGTTTGAAAGGCTTTTGGGACTGCTGCCTGCTCAAAGTTTCATTTTTAATGCCATTAGTTTTGTTTTTTTCCACTGCAAAGAAGTGGAAATCCTTGTAGAAAACATCACCGTCTGTGTTTGTGCATTCGACTCGTATGAACTCCACTCCCGGCGGCACAGGAGACGACTTTCCAGCCAGCAAATTCACTGATACGTCCTCCAGATATTCATTCTCTCGATCGGTTTTGCGTCGTATTTCGTTGTAGTAACAATTAACCTGGCCGAAGTCACTCACATTGTAGCTCTCAAGTATCTCGGCGGTATCCATGTTCAGCCACAGCTGGGAGCCCACGTCACTGGTGCGCGTTAGCGGCTTCCTGCAAGTGAAGTTCGTTGGCTTGAACATGTACTGCAGGATCGTGTTGTCGGTCACATTGAAGTACGGCATGCGGCAGCCGGGAGTGTCGACGAAGTACGCCTGCGTGAAGTTGTATTCGGCATCCACGCGCCCCATGAAATCGAGGCGATCCCTGAGTCCGATCAGCTTGGTTTTCAGATTGAAATCCACGAACAGGTATGACAGGAAGCAGACGAAGAGCACCACGATGATGATTTTCTTGAACTGGCTGCGCTTCTTGGTCGAGTTGTAGTAGCGGTAATAATGTTGCAAGTCGCGCTTGGTCATGTATTTCGGATCCAGCAGGTATTTGCTTCTGGAATAAATGAGGGCGAGATAGTTTTTTAATATCTTATTAAATGTATTGTATGTAAATTGAGTGTAGTTAAAAAAAAACTAGTAAACGCCGTAGAAAAAGTGAAAATTTTAATATTTAGAATAGACGTGAAGTAGTTTAAAAATACTCATTGTTAACTTAAAAGCGCTAAGGTAATAATTATTATCAACTTTAATCAATAGTACAGTTGTAATTAGATTTAAACATTCTTAACACTTCCAAACATTTCATTCCCGCATGTGGTTGAAACTTTCCGACTGGGACATTCATATCCGTTGCTTTTTTTTGTTTTGCTTCACTCGTTGTGCACACACTATGCATTTCCTGTAAAATACCCTCTCGCAGGATTATCACGGCAAAACCAATCGCTCTAGTGGGTTTCATATCTGAATCAAACGACGTTTTCATATTTTTATGCTCAAGTGTTGCCTCTTGATTGTTTATCTTTTCAGCAAATAACTTTGCATGGATCTGCTTTAGCTTTCTTTTTTCGTGTTTCTTTAATTTTTTCACACTTACTCATGGCTTAATTCAGCGTATTTCCCCTTGCCGTTGCTGTAGTACGCATTCATGTTGTTCCAAGTTCTTCCTTTCTAATTTATTTAATACAAAATTTTCATTAATTTCAAATTCTATGTTTATCTAACAATTCCGTATTTAATTTGTTTACACTTCTTAATTTTATGCTATCATTACAACAGGATGCTTGACCGAGGCTGCCTCGTCCTTTAATATGATGCAGCTGACTTTCTCCTGCTTTGGTTTTGACAGATGCTCAGTTTTGAGATGCCGCATGCGCTCTTAGAGAGCAAACTTGCAAGCGTATCAGAGAGATGCTGCTCTGGAACAGTGTTCCCCAGCTGATATAAACGCGGCCCATTTCAGTTTTCAGATCACTTGATCAGAACACAGGGCATGGATGTATACTGAACTAACGCTTGGTACACCACAGCGTATACGTAAAATGGAACTTAATATGGGACAAAATTGATTATAACTTTCTAGCTCACACTAAGATCTCATAATTTAGAAAGCGTAAGAAAGTTGAACCGATAGGCTTGACGACCATTAATACACAATAGATCGCAAAATTTATTCTGTCGAACACGAGCATGGAAACTGAACCGAAGACTTCTCCGAAATTGAGTTGAACGGTTTCAACTTTTTAAGATTTATGAGCTTTTGAAGCTTTTTAGGCGTCAGTAAGTTTCGAACTCAGTAGGAGGGAGCTTTTGAGGAGTTTTTCTATATTTTCGGATTTCACCTTTTTAAGTCATATGAGCTTTTAAAGCTTTTTAGGCGTCAGTAAGTTCCGAACTCAGTAAGAAGGAGCTTTTTAAGGGTTTTGCTATGTTAAGTGGAAAGGAAGGTCCCAATCAACACCCATAAAACACCCATAAATATTTTCTGGCTACGCCAACAGATTGCGATTTATTTCGGAAAAAAGCTTTTCGTTTTCGAAGACCTCTCCAAAATTGAGTTGACCAAGTTGACCTTTTTAAGCTTTGTGAGGTTTTTAAGCTTTATGAGCTTTTTAAGCTCTTTAGGCGTCAGTGAGTTTCGAACTCTATGGAGATTCAACCCTCTCATCCAAGAAGGAGCTTTTTAAGAGTTTTACTGTGCTTGACGAGTTCTAAGTGAACAAAATCAATCCCCGTAATAGAAAGTGATTGTGAGTGAGTTATGCCAATAGATTGCGATATATTCTTGAACCATAAAAAATAGAGGATCTGCAGATAATTGTCTCCCTCCCACACAAAAAAGGCTTTAAGTTTTGCTATTTTCTCTTTCTTTTAAGAATTCCAGCAATTCATATTTTTATTAATGTGTCCATGCATTTGTAATAATATCAGTTAAATACATAATGATTTCCACAAATTTTTGGCTATAATTTATTCACGAGTATAATTAGTTTAAATTATTGGCTATATTTTTGTTGTATTTGAGTTGTATATTCATATCTTCTTACAATTCAAGTTAGATTTGGCTAATTAAATACAACTTTAAACAACTTTATGAAATACTTTTTCGAATAGATTAACATACATGTGTAAGTATGTAGTACGCATAAAATTTTGGTGTAATTGTTAAATATTTAAATATAAGCTTTTAATTTTTATAAAATTTTGGTATCAATCCAATTTTGATATCATTTTTTTAATATAATATGTATAAATTATTTCTGCAGAAGCCAATTTCTGCTGAAACTTTATTATAGTTTTGAGAAATTTTATTACATTGAGTTATTTTTACTTTTATTTTGTATTTTTAGTTTGCACTTTCTTTAGCTGAAAGTTTGTTTGTATTTAATTTTTATACTAATCTTTTACTATTTTTTTAAATTTTTAATTTCTTTGTTATTTAACAAACAATTTTTAAATGTTATTTTAATTGTAATAAACAATTTTTTATCATATTTTCTTCTACATAATTATATATTATAATTATATATTACATTTATTTGTACATTTGAAGTTTATGTTAACGATTTTATATCATCTTTTTACACACACTAAAACAAAAAATTTTGGTTGTTAGAAGCAAGAATTTCAAGCAACTTTACTTAACTTTCAACTTTAAAATTCTACTAATAGTTTGTAGTTAATAATTCGGCGATTTTTTCATATTTTATTTGCATTTATATTAGAAATATTTAACACGTTTTACTATAGAAATTTCATTATTTTCGACTTATCTACAAATTCTTAAATTACTCACAAAAGCATTTAATGATTTCTTTCTTTCATTTCATATACACTTTTTAAATTTATTTAATTTATTTTTCGACTATATTGCATGTTCTTTATCAAACGAAATAAAGAAATAAGAAATCATTAATTTATTAAAATGAATAAATTTTTATAAGAAATTTAAAAGAGAAAAATTTAGAAATGGATATTAAAAACAAAAATTAATTTATTATCGAAATAGAAAAACGGAAAACTAAATATTTGGTTAAAAGTTTACAAAAAATTGAAAATTCTAAATTATTGTTTATATTTTCTAAAATTATATTTAACATTTACCAGAAATTTGAAAAAGGTTTTTTCCAATGTTTTGTTATATTTTTATTCATTTCTATTACACAAAACCCGACAATAGAAACTTTCAATCCCAAAATACTTGACGAGATTTACTAATTCCGATAGTTTTTCATTTGCTTATATTTAATTCTATTTTAATCTGCTTTAAATATTCATATTTACATATTTATTATTAAAATAAAAATAAGTTTTGTTTTTAATTTTAAAAACAGAACAAAATTGTTTCCAATTATTTAAAATAAAGAATGAAGAATTGTGCAATTATTTAGTGAATTACTGCAAAATTGTGCAGTTGGGTGCGAAAAATTAATGAGATAAATAAGAAATTCAATTTGAGGAGAACATAAAAAGGAATTTATATGCATACAATATATGACAATAAAAATATATTGAATTTAATTGTGCAAAATTTTGTGCAAGTGTTGACCTAATATATATATTGTGATATAGATTGTGCAGTGTATTGTGCAATATATTGTGCAGTTTTCGTGATGTATTTTGCTTTTTATATTGTTCTCTATAATGTGCATTTATTTTGTGCAATAAATATGTGCATTTCTTTCATATAGAAAATAAATCAATTAATAAAAATGGAAATAATAAAAAATTAAATCAAAAATTACCTTTTCAAGAAGGCCGAAGGAAAACTATTTCAGCTTCATAATTATTTATCGTAATTATGAAATACATACATGTAATTTTTTACATACATTTGCGTATTCACATATCATTGCTTCAAGCTTTAATAACAGGCTTAATAACAGCTTTTAATAAAAAAAACCATACATATAATAATTGCATAACTAATTTATATAGAAATTAGTTGATTTAAGCTTACTTCCTAAATTCAATCTACTTAATCTAAGCTTAAAATTAATTATTGTCGCTTCCACAAGCAGCAGTGAGATTTTGCATTTATGATCTGTTTTTATTTCCAAATATACACATTTTATACATAAAAATTCCATGAGAAAAGCAGACGATTATACAGATATAACAGTTTTATTCTGATTTCTACTGCAAAATGATACTTCAAGCGAGATTTTTTCTGCTTTCCGTGGAAATTTGAAAAATCATACGGCATATTTAGAGACTTAAGAACCTTTTAAACTAAAGAACTTCTTTCTATATTTTGCAGCCCGTAATTGTTAATAAAAGAAATTAAAGTGGAAATAAAGGTATTTTTCAATAAATGAAGATAAAAATAGATTTTTAAGTCAGCAATGACCACGTATATAATAATTATTATCACTTTATTCATTATTCATAACTAATTTATTTTCGCATATTTATAGTTTTCGTCCTTTAATGCAATATGCGACGAGAAAAATATACGTTATAACTGTATTTACCTCTGCGCTACGTGTATATAAATGTATTAAATTTATGTACAATTTTTTTACACATACATATATAGTTCTCTGCACTGTACAAATTACTGAATAAGAATTGACTCTTTTAGTTTGAAAATGTTTCATTTTTCATACATAATTATAAGTAATAATTACAGAACTCAATATTTTAAATTGCTGTAGTTTTTCTTCTTTGAATTGTTGCTAAGTCTACACAGAGACACATATAAATTGATTAGAGAAATAAAGATTTAATCGCTTAAATTTAATAGAAAATTATTATTGAAATATTGTAATCGATTTATTGATATTGATAAAATTGATAGTAAAAAAAATTGGTGCATACAAACTTAAAATTAAAATTTCTAAAAAAAAGAGAAAAAATAAATGGCAGAATGAATCTTTATGATGATTAAAGATGAATAAGGTAAAGAGAATAAAAAATAAAAAGAAATGATAAAGGAAAGAGGCGTATAAAAGTATTAAAATTCGCGAAGTAGGGGAAATGCAGAGAAATTATGAAGTGGAGGAGGGCAGAAAGAAGAAGGAAAGAAAGTGATAGAAAATAGAGAAAAAGGAGAATTGGGTCGAACATAAGAAAGGAAGGTTAAAAGAGAGAGAGAGAGAGAGAGAGAGAGAGAGAGAGAGAGAGAGAGAAAGACAGAGTGAGGGCGGGATATAAATTACAGACGCTCAGTGATGAGCAAACACAAAAGCAAAGAGAATGGAGAAAATGAATAGAAGGGAAAAGGGGGAGATAGATATGTAGAGAAGAAAGAAATAGAGGAAAGAGTGAGAAAAATACAGTTGAAGTTAATAAAAGAAAAGCTAAAGTTAATAAAAGATATTAAAGTTAATAAAAGAAAAATTAAGTGGATTTAAAAGAAGAAGAAAGGGAAAAAGAAATGAAAAAAATTAGACCAAAGAAAATGGAAGAGAAAATGGAAAGAAAATTAAAGAGATTAGGAATTGTTTTTTGTGCTCTACGATTGCTAATGATAAAAACATAATAAAGAGAATGAGAAAGAAATGGAAAATAAGAAAGAAATGGAAATAAAGAAACAGGAAAACACTGTAATAAAATATGGAAGGGATAAGTAAGGAGAGATACAAAGAAAAAAAAAAGGAGACGGAGGAGTGGCGGAGAGAAGTAATGACTGAGAGCGACTGAGAAGATAAAAAATCATATTGAAATTATAGAAAAGTAATTTTGAAAATACGCTGTACAGTAAAATCCAAGGTGAACGATTGTATATACAAAGTTTGGAATATATAATTTTAATGGACATATATATCGAGGTGGAGAACAGAGCAGTTATGCTCTAGAATTGTACTTAGTAGTAGTATTTGGTATTATTAGTACTTGGTATTTTTAGTATTTAGTATTAGTAGTATCTGTTTCATTATAATATCTTATTATAGTTATCTGTTTCATTATAATATCTATTAGTTATATATTATATTAATTAAAATTAATATAATATATAAATATATATTCAATTCAAATTAAATTAATTAAATACCAATTAAACCGTTGCTATTTACAGTGTTTTACTTTATATTTTGATAGTTAATTTAAAAATCATATTAAAATAAGCGCATGAATTGTTTTTAATATAACATTAATTTGTGTTTGTTATTGCACTTTTATTACCTTATATTACTAAAATATATAACAATAATATTACTATTGCATTCTTACTTTTACATATAAATATATTTAACAATTGAGAACACATAGATATTTAAAGAGAAATGGAAAAAATCTATGAACAACATTTTGGTTATAATCATATTTGTAGGTAACCGCTTCTATATATACAATATACAGAGTTATTTTTTATAATCGTATATTAGTTCTTCTAGGTAGGTACATTTTTCTGTGATGATTTAATTAATATTTCATACATTTTGAACTGAAATAATGCGTACTAAAATGGAACAAATTGTTTGCTTTAAATACTATTTAACACACATAAATAAACTTTGAAAATATTGTTTCTTTAACAATTAAATACAACAATGATTTTCTATGAATAAAATAGATTCTTCTTAAACTTAGTTAATAATAGTTGCTGGCTGATGTTTGTGATGATGTTTGTTGATGATATTTTTAGTTGTCGCATTTGTTATATAGTAATATTAATTTTAATATCAATTACTACACTAAGTTTGCTCGTACTTTCTGTTGCCTTGAATTGTATTTGCTTAATGAAGCTTTCTGCATACGTTTCATATTCATTTTCTTTAACTTTTAGTTAATAATTTTATTTAATTATAATTTTCCATTTATATTTCTCGTCTTATTGTAGTGGCATCGAAATGAAGAATAGCAATTGTTTTGTTGAATCGCGTGAATTTTGAATACTTTCATTTAAATACTTTTTATGTCGCACCTGCTAGTTTTGCGTTTTTATTCTTTGTTACTTTTCCTGAAATGTTGTTACTCTTTTTTATTGCTGTTGGTATGGCCCTGCTGTGTAGGGTTGCTGTGGTAGTGGCGGTTGTTGTTGTTGTTGCTGGTAATCGTACGCATACGCCTCTGTAAGATTTTCCGGCTGCACACTTTCCTCAACTATGGTCGACGTCAGGGCAAAAGGATTGTTGGCCACGTGTCCTGTCGCTCCATAATTGATGGCATTCGACGGCTGTTGCATTTGACTTTGTTCCGTAAACTGCGTCGGTTCAGCCTGTAAAATGAAGGTTGAGGTTGTCATCATGTGATTTCCAAAGTTAATGCATTCTATTAAATGCCTTTAAATTACGGCAAGGAATTAATTGTCCTTTTTTACGGCTGTTTCGTTGTACCCTTATTTTCTTTTGTGTAAAAATATAATAGTTTTTCATTACACAGTAAAAGGTAAATTAGTTTTTAAAGATAAGTTTGCGTGTCAGAAGTTAATAATTGGGAAACACCGATTTATCACTTAAATTGTTTATTTTGCGGGAATAAAAGCTTCATGCGACACAACTCTCACCTTTTAAGCCTTTTAAGCCTCTTAAATAACAACGTTTATTACTTACAAATGATGTTTCCTTGAAATAAGTGCCTCCACCTCCAATATTATCCTCTGGTGCAGCACCAACGGTAGGTGACCAAACTTTCTTCTCCTCATTGGGTGGCTCGGCCCATGGCTGCAACTCACCGGAGGCAAAGATACCATAAAACGTACAACCAATCAAATGCACACAGGCGGCCAGTGTAAATACTGTAGTCCAACAACCATGAGGCTAACAAAAGTAATCAAAAGAGGGATACATCAATAGGAAAACAAAACAACTCAATCAGATACGACAAGTAATATCCAAGACTCTCTTCTTACATCGCTCTGTATAAGTCCATCTAGAGCATAAGGTACAATAATGCCGGCCAAGGTACCGATGCCATTCGAGAGACCCATCAATATGCTGGCATAGCGTGGTGCGATATCAAGATGATTGACATTATATCCGGAAATAGCAAATCCACTGAAGGCCACGCCACAGGTAAGGGCAAACATGGCGCCGGTCTAAAAAAATGGAAACAAGGTTTGGGAAATTTTCTAGCACCCTCTCTATTGCTGCTCTTACCGATGTCGTTGAATGAGCTACGAATAGAAAGAAGACTCCTTCCATACCGAAACCACCGCAATTAAATAGTTTTCGGACGTTCGTTGTGGACAGAATTCCGGTTTTGCGTAGATGATCGGCCAGCATACCGCCAAAAGGCACGATCGTTGTCATGATCAAATGCGGCAGGGAGCCTACAAAGCCTGCCTCTTCCACCTTGAAGCCGAATTTGTGTTTGAGGAAGGACGACTGAAACAGTACGAGAAGATAGAAATTCCAGGAACGACAAAAATTGGCAACAATGATGGCATAGACCGGCATGGAACGCATCATTTCACGCCAAGGTGTGGTCTTCAGCGAGGGCATCGTCGAATGTACTGATGTTTCACCTAACGATTTTTCAATATATTTCAATTCGGGTATACTGATGGCAGGATGCTTGCGGGGATTCTCGAAACAAAGCCAAATCCAGAAGAGGTACCTAGGGGGATATGGGTGAGAGAAGGAGAAAAAGAGAGAGAGAAAGAGAGTGATAAAACGGAGAGAGAGGGAGAGAGTAAATAAAGAGAAGAAATGAGGGATGGTTGTAGAGAGCACAGGAACAAGAATCAAGGAGATATCAATGGATCAATCCGAAATTTAAATTCTTTATATAAGGTTCTCACTTACCACGTGATACCGAATAATCCGTAAGCATAGAAAGGTGCCTGGTAGCCCACAGCATCGGCCAGCAGTCCGGATAGAGGAAGGCCGACAACGACGCCCGCATAAGAGCCGCTAAAAGCCAAAGTGGCCAGACGCGAACGTTCCAGAGGTGGGGCCCAAAAGCGCCAGATACCATGGCAGGCTGGATACGTAACGCCCTGAGAAGGACAGAACATGAAATGGAAGAAAGTATGAAGGCAAAATAGACAAACAAAGAGCAGAAAATGCATTAAAATAGCAATCTATGTTGTTATTGCACAAGAAACTAATAATATATCCTTCTCGAGTAGTTTTATATAAGAACGAGGGGATGGTGGGGTAAAAGGGTCCACCCGACCAAGAGATTTCATCATGTTATCACTCGTGAACAAAGCACTCGACATACATATGAAGGATTAGACCAACCGTCCCCTTCCCTCTCGCGCTGGAGGTCTGCCACACCATCCTCCTTTTTGCCTTTAAATCTGATGGGAAAAATGACACGCATGATGTGATTTCCAAAACCAACTCAAGTGACTTTGATCTACTTATGATGGATGAGGCCGAGCAATCAGGCATCCGAATGAGTTGCTGTATTCAAACGCAAATCGAATTTTTTTGCATTTTCTTTGAATTTCACAAAAGATTTGAATGATTTCGCTAGCGAAATCCATCCTTCTTCTTTTTGTGGCGTAATCCTACCTCAAATAATCCCTGCAGAACTCGTACACATATGACGACATGTCCGTGCGCCAGAGTCATAGCGAATGGCACGAAAAGATGCAGCGTAGCTGAGCTTACGATGGACAGACCGAAGATTTTATTGGCAGGAAATTTCGATGCAATGAAACCACCAGGAATCTGCGTCACCAAGTAACCCCAGAAAAATGATGAGTCCACATGACTCTCGACCGCTACTGTCCAGTTCATGAATACAGTCTGTAATGAGAGAGAGTTTTTATTACGTTTATAAATAATTCAAAGGGAAGATGTTGATGATGATGATAATAAATATGTTAGTGATGACGGCAGAGTCGGGAAGTCTTTTTGTTGAAAAATGTTAAAAGAAACCGGATGTTATTGTCATTTCCTGCTAGTTGTGAGTTGATATTAATAGAAGATGTGATATTGAAAAAAGAAAAAAAAATATGGAAAGCTTCCCTTACCCAAGACATTCTCTTATTAAAGTGTTGAGAGTGTTTCTAAATTCAAATCTAATATTCTTTGAAAACTAAATAAGCTAGAGGGGCAAAATTTTTTACATATTATATCCTGATAAGGCGACAGAAAATTGGGTGGAAATTAACATCTGAAACGCCTATAAATTTTATTCAAAATTTTATATGGTCAAAAAAAGAGGTAAGAGAATATCTATGGATTACTTAATATAAAGATAACTTTGGGCGAAATAAATATAAAGATTTAAAGTTTTTAATTCATAACTTGACAAGTCTAAAATCACACATATATATATATATATATAATACGCTTTCTTATCCATTCCTCTTAGTTATTGTTCGCGACGAGCATTGGAGAAAAATTAAAAATATTTTTTTTTCATATTCATCATTTGTTGAATTCGTGCCAACTTAAATGGAGTCGGAGAAGAATGGAAGCCCACAAAAGTCATGAGTATGGCTTGCACCCGAAAACAGGAAGCTTCAGAAAAACATCCTGTTTGACGACGCCTAAAAGCTAAAAAGCCCTCGAGGCATTATTAACGAGCGTAACGGAATCACATTTATACGTACATGTCTGCATTCAATATGAGTCCTCCATTAAAAGTCATAGAAAATAAACTTTTTTAGAAATCTTGCGAAAGTACTAAAATGAGGACAACAAATGTGTAGCTGTTTCTGTAAGAATTAAAAATCGCTCTGTAATGAGATACTTTATCGAAGTTTCTGTAGAGCGATATTCGTTACACATTTTGTTAGTAAGGAACGTGACTTGAAAATTATGCGTACGTATATACGGTTAATGATGTTACCAGTCAGTTCACATCTGTCACAAATTAATTGACAGTATTAAGCCGATTAGGCTGTTTTTAAATTCATTACCCGCACGATAGCACTTCTCCAATACCTCAAATCAGATTTAGAAAGTTGATACTTTTCATACCTGGCGCTCCTTTCTTCCACCCCCTTCCCCATTTTCCGGCATACTTACCCCATTGTGTTCGCCTTTCAATTTGGCCGCAGACATATTGCAACGCATGCCGAATGCTATCATGAAGCCAATACATGCCATCGTAGCGATTGTATAGCGCGCGGGCATGCAAGGACATTCAGCTTTACAATATTTATCGATTTTACGCAGTGGTGGTCGCTCGATCTCCTCGAAAGACGCGGGCGAATCGGGTCTGTCATCATCGTATACACGTCCACCGCCGGGTCCATCACCGGCCACACCTTCACCGCCGGCCATTTCTTCGTAGCCTCCAAGACCACCATGATAATTTTTGGAAATTTCGAAATTCTCAAATTGTGGTTTAATGCTGTGAAATAGAAAAATAGTTTGAGGAGGAAAAACTCAGAACTTCTTATGAAGTGAAGTTTTAAAACTATAGAATACCGAGGTCTTTAGATTTTTTAGAGCAATAGGGTTTGTACGGATCTCCAAAAATTGCAACACTAAAAACTTAGTTTGTGAATTTTAAAATAAAATTTTAAAAATTTGTTTTATTTTTATTTATTTAATTTTATTTCAATCTTACTAAGATATATCTATTTAAAACTTAGGAATTCCATAACTTGATAGATTATTCTAAGAATTATTAGCGTTATTTTCTTTGTCCTTCTGAATTTATTTGCTTTAATTCATGATGTATTTTCAATTCAATCCCCAGAAGACGTATCACTTCGACATGATGACACGACCTTACAAACCAACTACAGTAAGGTTACCACACATAACTACCACGTCATCACCATGCTGAACGCTTCTTGCTACCTTAAAACCTGTTGATTTCGACGATTCGCAGCAGATTGAGCAATAAAAATCCTACCAAAAACAACATGAAACAGTGAAATACAAATATTTTCACGGTAATACAACGTAATCAACATGATGTGGTCTTGGGTTGAGGTGAGGTGGTGGTTGCTGTTGTTGTTGTTGTTTATATGGTGTTAACATTCTCCCCAAGGAGTTTTGGCAAAATAACTGTAGGAAAAAAGAGGGGAAAGAACAGAAAGGTAGCGGTTCTGAAGTGAAATCGAGAAAGAGGGAAACTTCGAGGTTATGTTGGCAGTCGTAAAAAAAAGGCGGACATAACGACAGACGTGTCCAATTGAAATAAAATTCAATTTTATTAAGTGGCGATGTGCTGCTCTACCTTGCAATGTTAGGTATTGGCATGGGTATTCTTTTCGAGGGGTTGGTTGGTCTTCTATATCTCTGAATTCCTCTGAATTTTGTTATCATAATAAAGACACTGATTTTTATAGTTGGTTGGCTTCAGAAAGTGAACGGAGTGTTGTATCTTCATTTTTTACTTGATTTTAGCTGTCATGCATGTGTTTTCTTTACTGTCATTCTAGCTGACGGAATTTGGCAGAAGGTTAAGTTTAAATAATAACGGTAACAATCGATGATTGATTGATCGATCCGATGGTGGGGGTGGTAATATTTCTCCAACAAACTCAAGTTTTTAAGAAAGAAAACAGAAGACATAAATGTAAAGTAGAAGAGAAAAAGTGTACTTAAATGGTTTTCCTAAACAACGTTCTATAAAAGAATCAATTAACTTGGTTGTCATAGAAGACAAATGTTTACTCTTGAAGTCGTAGATAAAATTAAAAAAACTCTGTCCTTCCTCCACGTTCTCTAAATCTTCCACTCCCTTCCACTCTCAGCCCAGTGCGCTTGTCATCATCTTCTATTCAAATTACAGTCCGTCGACATCCTTTCTGTCATTCGTTAAACGTTGTTTAAAAAAATAAGTGATTTTTTTTTTTTAAGTGATTCCAAGTCAAATAAAAGGGAATCCGTATGCATTTCTGTTAGAGATGTGAACGCGACAAAAAATATGAATTCTTCAGAACTTTTTATTTTTCTCATTTTTACGGTTTCATTATCGAAAAGCGAAGTCAATCGTTAAGGAAATACGATCAGAAACTGTGCGTACACTTTTGAAAAAATTTGTTTTCTAAATAAAGCGATTATCTTTTAATTGCTAAAACTACAAAAATAAATCATTACTTCATGCTAAGATATGTATTCCCTTTGTCATCGGAAATTTTAGCTCCCCTTAATCGTCATAACAAAAGTCATCAACCTACTTTTTCCCTACTTTTCTTTTAGTTATGCAGCATAATAAACTTTCCTTTTTACACGCATTTTTTTCTGTATGACTTGGCTCGAATATCAGCAATATTTGTGGCTGTCAGTTGTTTTCTCCTCCAGCTTTTATCATTCCTTTCCTTCCACTTGCAGCCAACATGACGCTAGACATGACGCCAATTTTATTCCCCAAGTTCTTCGCATGAAAATATTTTCCGTAGACTTTGTGGCGTCCAATAGATAAAAACTACTGGCGCCAGGATTGACAAGAGTGGCGGCAGGACACACTGTGACTGTGGAGTGAGAATTCATTGCTTGGATGCTGTATGAATTACGATTGCTACTTGCTTATTAGCCAGAAGTTGTTTTTATTTAGGGTAAAACGGCAATATTTCGCAAAACGGCGATTTTGAAGGGTGAAGGAACTTCCTTGAAGAAAGTGTGGCATGAGAAGGACGAAGCAATAAGGACACAGATTAGTAGTAAGAAAGAAATCTCTATTTCTAAAGATTATTAAGGATTCTCTCATAATAAATTCTAATTTTGGAAAGTTTAACATTAAAAATAACATGAAATACCAAACTCTAAAATACTTTTGCTTGTTTTTCGCTCCCCTTAGCATGAAAAATGCCTAAGTTAATTTGATTTTCCATACGGGAGTTCCTATCAAATATTCGCTGCAAAACTCAAAAATCTAATTACCGCAAAGTAATGAAATTTGCGTCAATTTCCGAGAAGTTGTTTGTACCGAAAACACGCACTTAAAAGCCGCTGTCAAATCGAATCATTTGACGAAAGGGAGTCACTTTGGAGAGAAGCTCTCACTCACCCTCTACCCTCGTCATGCGTTTATTGGTAAAGAGTACCGACTTCTCCCCATATAATAAAAGAGTATACTAAATTCTAAACTAAAGTTGTAGACTAAATAATGTTTCGGAAATGAGATTTAATAAAAATGCTTTTTGGAAAATCTGTTGATTCAGGATTCAGATTCTCCTGAGTGTCAAGATTAGAGCAATTTCAGTAAAAATTTAATTACCAGAGTCAAGTTAAGCTAACCAACTTATTGTTTGAATTACTTCCCATTTCTATTTATTCTTAGTTCGAATTTTTATACAATAAAACAAAATTAGATTTGTGTTTTGGAATGAATTTTCTTCGTCCCTGGTTATAATCGGTTTGGTGACAAACCAGTTTCGGCGAGAGATCATCTTCAGTGTCTGTTTTCGTTCTGAAGATGGCGCAATTAGACTATTAGACCTATTGCACTATTAGACCTATTGCGCTCTCCAGCTTATTAATAGATATTTCCAAGGACGGAAAAAATTTTGTAGTATGAAAAGTATTTTTGAAAAGGACTCGAATGGGTGGTACTGCTTAATGATATAAAAGCATTATAAATGGTCTTCGTATAGCTCACGAAGCGAGATACTTGTCGTTATTGTCTCGAATTCAGGACGATATTCTCTCAGTCTGTTTTCTGCCTCGAATTCGAAGTTATAATCTTTTCAGGGCTTTTCAGTGGAGAATTTAATTGAGATATGATACGGAGCTTCTCAGTGGATACCGTGATCGAGACTATACAAATTCTTGAGTCAGGAATATATTCCAAATTGAGGTGCCTCAAATTTCGAGAAAAGCTGATCGTGCCCACCACTCAAAGTGCGCAGAGTCTAATTCCACCATTTGGAAAGCTTGTGATATAGGAAACGTTTAAGGATCCTCTTGAAAATTGAAAATTTATCTAAAAAAGTGTTCACTTCTTTTCTTAAATCGATTTAAAGCTGCAATTCTTTTCGATCTAATTGGGATTTTTGAACGAATTCTAATTTGAATTCTATTTAACATTCAAAACAGATTGAATGCGGTGGCTTTTAAGATGAATAATGTGTGGCACTTGAATGCAACAACAACAAAAATAACAACAAATATCTCTGCCATCACCTTCTCACTGTCGTGACAAAAGAATTGACGCGAATCCTTCACTCGCGACTGCCTCTGATATGAATACGAATTCCTGCTTCTTCATTCCAATTCAATTTCGCTTCCTTTTCATTTTCATTCAATTTTGCCTTGAGTATCTTTTAGTTGGTCGTTGTTGCGGCTGTTTATGAAGCTTTCGCGAGCATCTTAAGAGTTTTCTTAGCCTGTTTAATAAACACTTTTATTGTTGTACTGGTTTTGTTGTTGTTGCTGTTGGTGTTAGGGTTGTCCTGCTGATGACACATTACAATTGTTCTTCCAAGAATTTATGATGGTGACGAGTAATGAGATGATTTCATTTTTATAGAGGGAAAAATAGAAAAGTGTTGATAAGAATTACCTACTTAAATGTTAATAAGTAATTCAAAGAAATCGAGAACGTTTCGAGGAAGTAAAGATAATAAGGAAGTCTAATTCTTTACTTTTCCACAGAAATTGAGTAAAACTTTGCCCACAGTGCATAGCAAAGTTCTTCGAAGGGAAAAAAAGAGACTCACCAATATAAATCAATTAATACACAACTAAAGAAGTGAGAAATTCAATTAAATCTAAAGAGCATGAAATCATTATCGCCCCATTTCTAGCAGTCATCACATCATATCTGCGAGATACTTGCTCTGCATACCTCGCAAACATGCAAGAACGAATGCCGCCAAGTGCAAAAAACACTTGATTGGAGGAGTAGAAGGTACAGAGGACGAAGTGAGTGGATGGAATAGATAGCGATAGCGACAGCGATATCTGTAAATTCACTTTCGTACAACAGCTTTCGAGCGGCTAGGAATTTAGGTGAAAGTCATCATCGAAGACGAATGCAATCAGCATCTCGTCCTGACAACCACGCAAGGACAACACAGGACATCGTAGATGACAGATCTTCTCTTCTCTTCTCCTCTCTACTGTGCTCTCTCCCTTTCTTTCTTTTAACTCTCTACTCAGTTTTTTGAATGCATTCCAGAGCGTCTCTCTCATCACACCGTGTACCACTTCCGCTAAATGCTTCTAATAAAAATGGCACCTCATAACCGTTTCCGGCGGCACACGTGCTGTGGACGTGCAATGAATTCCTGAGGCGGAAACGCGCCTCCAGTTAATTCGTGGAGCTTCCGATGTCTTGGAATCTGTGGTTATTGAACGAGGGCGGTCACCACGACGGAGGGACAAGCGGGTCGGAATCACTGGAATTTCTTACTTCTTTTTTGGCGTGAGTTTTTAGAAATTTATGAACTTGCGTAAAATTCATGAACTTGCGTGAAATTCTTTTCACTTGCCGAAGACCGAAGTCTAGTCTGGATGGAGACGAAAAAGTAGTTTAAAAATGTTTTTGTTTTTTTTTCCTTTTAGCGGTTGTTGCAGCTGAAGTGTGCTTTGAAAGGATTTAACAATTAGTGTTGGCTTTTTGTAGCCTTTGTAAGCATTTTCGACCTCAAGATTTTTTTTATCCAATATATATCCTTAAAAAGTAAACATCTAAAGAAATTGGAATTTATGTAATTATTTTCCCAAAAAATAATCAACTTTAACGAATGTCATGCAGAGTAGAAAAAAAATGGACCGACATAGTCAAGCCGAACAAAGCAATTCTACAATAATTTTGCCTGCATAGCACTTTTTCCCCTAAACATTGACGACTGGCTTGGGCCCGTCAGTTACCAGACCGAGTCATGGACCGTTCAGTGGACCGTTAAATTAAATTTTGAGAATCAGAACGCTAACGGAAAACGTTTTAATTTTATGGATTTATGATGCACCACGCTTGGAAGGTTTTCGAGTCTTCTTGCCACGATGAGCCCCCACCCCTCCAAAAACTCAGTATATTTTAGACTTTCGATTGTACTCACCCACTAAAAGCCCCAGTTGCCTTTTCCTTAAACGTGTTTAAGCCCTTCATTTTTGTTGCTTTTGTTTTTGTACTGCGTTGATATTCTGGCTGTTTTATTGGTTGTTCGACTGGTTGTTTGGTTGGTTGTCCGACTGGTTGGTTGGTTGCTTGATTGGTTATTCGACTAGTTGCTCGATGGATTACTCAACTGGTTGGTTGGTTGCGCGACTGGTTAGCTGGTTACTCGACTGGTTGGTGGATTGCTTGACCAGTTGGTTGGTTGCTTGAATGACTGGTTGATTGGATGACGGACTGATGAGCCGATTGCTTGCTCGCCTGGCTGTTATTCGACTGGTTGGTTGGCTTTTAATTAGTTGTTTATTTAATTGATGGCGGACCGGTTGGATTCTATTAATTGTGGTTATTTCAATACCAATCTATTTTCAGTCACTCTAAGTTGGATGTAAAATGTGACCGATCAACGTCATCCACTTTTATCGGTATTCACGATAGATAACCGCGTTGGACAACCGCGTCATTACGAACACAGCTTACTTTTAATACCATTTTATATGTTTTGTTGCACTTGTATTTGTAATTCCATTTGATTTGTTTTTCATTTCTGTAGTTGTTATTGTTGCTTTTGCTGTTGTTGCTGCTGCTGCTGAGGTCCTTCCCGTGCGTGGGTGGTTCTGTTGAACTTGCAGTTGGTTAGTCCTCTCAGCGGGTGGTTGCCGCGACTCATTTTTATTGCTGCACCATGAGAAGAAAAGGGAAAAGATTTCGTTAGAGTCGAGTGTCGACACGGTAATTTTGTCAAGTGTGTTCAGTCACTGATAACAGTTTTTGCTGTTTGCAATTTGTTGCAAGTGGAAAGTCTACGAAATTTATTACTTAATCGGCTTAAGTTGAAAATTCAGCACTCAGTTACGAAAATCAGAATATAAATATCCTTCTGTCATAAAATGAACGATTTTTTTGTGAATTTCGGAGCTCAATGATCTCTTCTATAATATATAAATATATAAAAATCTCATCTCAATGTTCTCTTCTATAATCGTAATTAAAATTCGTGTAAAAGAATAGAGATGAAATCTGGCTGAATTTACATATTTGTGGTTGGAAAGTGAATGAGTTCGGTTACCAATCAGGGCTACTAATTATATTACATTTTATAAGATTATCTACATATATGAAAAACTACCCCCACCACCATCTCATCACGAGATCCCAAATATCGCAAGGCCTACCTTGAGGCCCACCAAGACCGACTTTTTAAGTTCGAACTTCAAACCTACCGGGTTCCTAATTTAACTGAATGAAACATTCAGAAGTCCCCAAACCACGAACCTCTTAAACAACTTTTAATTCGACATACTGTATAATAAAGTTTTTGATAGTAGTTGTGATAGTACCTGCCAAGAATCTTTTGACTCGATATATGTCCGCCCCATAAACTTTTCCAGTGCCAAAATAGTTGTAACTATAAAAGATTACTACAACTAGCAGTGCCTTAGAAACGCCATTAAAAGCTTCCTAAAAGTAAAAATCTGTAAGATTGGGAACTAGGAACTTGGGTCGATCCTCTTAGTGATAAATGTTTATTAGGAAAGATTTTTAAGCCAGTCAACGCTTTTCCGAATGCGTCCCCAAAAATACGAATGCGTCCCCACAACGAGTATCTCTAAACTATGAGATTTAGGAATTTAAGATAAATATCTCTTCGGATATAGGTATTTCGTGAGAAAGAACTTTTAGACTGGAGTATCAAAAACTCTCTTCACATGGACGGTAAGGTCTCTAGATGATTTTGGTTGAGATTAGATGTAAATTGTGGCGAAGTGAATTCATGCACATATATATTCTTAAAAATGTACCTAGTATACCTTCCAGCACAACACTATATCCATACAAAATTTTAAGACGAAATTGCAGTTTAGATTGTATGTAAGATGGGACGATTACTTTCGGATGAATAGGATGATTACATTCAACACAATGTTATCCGTAAGTATCCGTGGATAAGTCACATGGAAGGTAATTAATTTTACTTTATGAATATGTTCGTACCTTAACTGGATATAATTCACTTTAAATGGATATACAATATATTTCCCTTCGCTTGTGAAAGTTTTCATTGTAACTATATAAAGTGAAAAAGGGAAATCTTCTGAAAAATATATTTTGTGAATTTTTACAGAAAAAAGGACCGATTATGAGAGCCCTATTTGAGTGTAGGTATTTTTGACTTAACCAGTCCGAAAACTTCAACAACTTTTCCAACAAAATTTTAGACCATTGTTTTCAATACTTACTTCGTTAGACAGGACCATATTTGGTCTCTCCATTCCGGTGACGAATATAATTTGGTGATTACATAATCCAGATATTTAATGTGTTTGCTTTGGGTCACTTTTTTAAAAATGGTAAAATTAGTAGATTATAGTTAATTATTTATTTCATTTATTCTTTTTATAATAAATTCATATTCGATATAGAAATAGAAAATTGGTTATCATTACGTAACCGGTTGAAAAAGGACACGACTCAACTTACGTTTTACACTTCCACGCTTTCGATTTTTCACGAGATCGAGCAAAATTAAAAGAAAAGAAAATAAAACTGTATATACAATATATTTTAAACAAAAAAAACTGAAATTTAATTAAAAACTCTTTCGCAGTCCAATGAAAACCATTCAGACAGAGTTTTCGCCACGTCAGCGATCCGAGTCCGACTCTGTCTGAAGACTGTGTGAATGCGCGGTTGGAGAAAATCTGGCAAGGCAGCTGAACACGAGAGGATCGTATGACGTCAATAGGAGAGGCAGGTGTAAATGTATGAGTAGATGAAATCTCTATATACACACACGCGCTAAAAACGGAAATGCACTTGCTACTGTCTCACTTGCACTCATGAGGATCAGGTGGATCCTGAGGAGACCCAAATTGGAAGGTTGGAAAGAAGTAGTCCAGTCGTTCCAGTTTGTCCAGTTTTTATGGGTAACAGTTATGTATTATATTTCTGAAATCGATTTTTTTGACGTTCGAATGTTTTATTTTCAATACTATAAAAAATTTCAATAATTTTCTTCAGATTAGCGAGTTTTTACTGTAGTTCTATAAGGAATTGGTTTTTCTATTTTTCCAAACCTTTTTTAACTCCAAGCTAGCACTCCGTTAATTTCCGTTAGAACCGTTACACCACACAGCAGGACTACGCACGATAAACTAGCCAGGATATCCAAGGCCAGGATGTAGCTGTGGACCACTCTGGCATCAAATCTACGGAGGCACAGAAAGAGAGGTCGCTAGTGTGGTGAAAAGCTTCGTGGTGGCGGTGGCGTGGTGTGGTGTGGTAGAGGTGGGCCGCAGGACATGCGCTGTTTGTTGCTGTCCTGCGGCGGCGAGGGCATGTTGCGGAATGTGAGCAGGTGAGAGGCGACGGATGAAATAAGGGTTGTACTCGTCCGTCTGCCGTACAACAGGCTACTGTTTCAAATCGGTGGGTGGACTTTTCGAAACTGAGCGACTGTAGAGGGGGGGCATCGAAGTTCCCCTTTCTCCAGGGGGCTGGACAATGTCTGGGATCTGAAGGTGGAGCCTAAAAATTTGCTCTTATATGCTGCTCTGGTGTGCGTGTGTGTGCGTGTGTGTGTATGCGTGTGTGCGTGATGAGTAGTGTGTCTGTGTTTGTCTACATGTATTTGTTATACTCTGCCATCACGTATATGAACTCCAACAAATAATAAAAATAACTGCATACCATAAATCGCAGCTGTGCGTGAAATGTTGTCAGCTTGTTGCCAAGTTTCTCTCCGTCATTGATTTTGGCCACGTTCTTCAGGGCCTTCTATCCTCCTCCCCCTCATGTGTTTGGAATGTGGTAGACTTCACTGCATTGCATGTGTTGGTTGTTGTTACCAACATCCGTTTCAGCCATTTTGAATTTTCTTGTCTCTCATTCCGTGCGTCCTCGTTCTCAACATGGTGTTGGTGTTGGTGTTGGCTTTGGTGTTATGGGTTCCATTGCTGAGATTTCTGCGGTGACGCAAATTTAAGCGTTTGTCATCTACCCACTGCTTGGTTATTTTTAGCTTTTAGCATGGACCACTTAATTTTTCTATTTCAATTCCTAGCAAAATCCATTTTTTCGTGCACCTAGTAAGGAGGCCCCAGTAACTCTCTTCAAAACGCAAAATTCTCCCACACTATGAGACCTAGCAACTCAAAATTCTTCAATTAGGTACCTCTTTGGCCGTACATGCATGCTAAGAAAGAATTTTCGAACTGAAAACTTCCCCCTATGGGTCAGCCAAAATCCTTCCCCGAAAGCCGAAATATATCAAATGATAAAACGTGGAAGCGTGGAAACGAAATTTGGAAGTTAACCACTTCCTCGACAGAAATCGCTTACTAAGAAAGGACTTCTCAGCTCGTAAAGCCCCATCTCTAAATGGGTCTTCTAAATGCCTCTTCGGCAGTACATGATTAACAAGGAAGAAATTTTGGACTTGGTAATTGCCTCCACAACGAACGTGTCCTCCACAAACTCCCCCAATGGACTTGCCCAAAATCAAAATGTTACCAAGTGTTAAGGGTAAAAACTTGAAATCCCGCAGGTAATTACTCTCCCAAAATAAAAATCTCAAGTCTGCAAAGCTCAGAAACTTGAAATCGAGAAACTTCTACACACGGTGGACCTGCAACTTCCTGAAAGGTCTCTCGACAAACTTACTAAAACCCTTAATCGAAAAATTTAAAGATCTTGCGGGCAGTAAATGGATTTTTTGACCTCTTAAACTCCTTCTCGATTAGATTCCCAAAAACTTCTCTAAAAAATTTCCAAAAAAACCCATATCACCCAAGGTACTCGTATAATCTGTATAAACTTAAAATATGGCGGGTTCTATGCAGATGTTTTGGACCTGGTGAACTCCTTCACTGTAGGCCTGATATAAAAAGACCTGACAGACTCTCTCCTGACGTTTAAGCCCCAAAAACTTGTCCAGAATGTTTTCCGAAAGCAGAGATATGCCAAAATGTAAGTTGAAGAAATTTAATTTAAAACTTGGTATTAAACACTTTGGAATACTTAAATATCCGTTTTTAGGAAAGTCATTTTTAGAAACTACGGAAGTCCCCTTCACCAAATTTCCTAATAGGATCCCAAAAACTCAATTGAAAGAGCTCACAAAACAGAAACCCCAAACTATAAAAACTAGGAGCATAGAATTTAACAAGTAATTTTCTCTTTGTCGCAAGATGTTTAATGAAAATTTTGGACACTCTCGAATGGGCAAAAGTTCTCTTCAAACCCCCCTAGAAACCATAATCGATGAAATATGGATGGAAATTAAAATTTGAGTGGTATGACATATTCGACTTCTTTGACTGTACATTGTTATTAAAAATGCGGGGTTTTGGATCCAGTAAAATAGTCATTTCGAAAGTAATATCAGAGAGCTAATTTACTGTTTGGAATGTTCCAAAAAAGGAAGACCTAAGAGAAAATTTTATAACTTTTTGAAGGCTTCTAACCAAATTTGAAATTTTGTCGGAGCGATAATTTTTTCCAGATAATTAAATAGTACGTAAGTACATCCTTAGAAGAAAGACCTTTCAGCTCTTCTCTTAATCATAAAGAACAATTCTCTCCAGTATTCTTCTCCATCTTCCTCCCCTCTTTCTCCTTTTCTCTCTCACCCTTCCCTCTCATTCTCTTCCTCCCATCATTCTCTCTCTCCTCCTCCTATTTCTCCCTCTCTTACCACCACCCTCTCTCGCTCACCTTCAACCTTCACTCTTTCTCTCCCCACGTGACTCCCTATCTATGCCACTCTCTCTTTATCCATATCTCTTTATCACTGTCTATCTCTCTCTCTCTTTCTCTCTATCTCTCTACCTACCACTCTCTGTATATTCTTCTCCCTCTATCTCTCTCGCTACCACTCTCTTTCTCTTTCTCCCTCTCTTTCTCCCTCTCTCCTTCTCTCTCTCTCTCACTCTCCCAACCACTCTCTATCTCTTTCACTCTCTCTTTTCTCACTCTCTCTCTCTCCCTCCCTCTCTATCCCTCCCACTATCTATCTATTCCTCTCACGCCCTACCACTCTCTCTCCCCCTCTATCTCTCTCTGTACATCACTGCAATTAAATGAAAAAAATTTCATTAACGCTGTGGAAAACTTTTGATAATGATCTTTCGAATGAAATATTTCGAAAAGAAGAATTCCGATTCTCTCCCCATTCTGTCCGCATATCAATTAAGTGTCCTTCGCAGTGCACGCTTTCACGATGCTGATGGTGGTGAGTTCTTTTTTAATATATTCATTGAATCCATAGCAACTAAGTATTATCAAGATCGACATTTATTAACGTGAAGAGTCAGCTAAGAGAAGTCGTCCGTCTGCACGCGCTGTTGCTACTTCGAATCCTTGCTAGTTAATTTAGCGTTATGAAGTTGTACAATATTAACTTTTGTCCTCGAAGCCGGGGAAACGGTTGTCAAGCTTTTCCCCTCACAATGAGAATGAAGTCAAAAGAATTCGTTTTCCACATTTCCATTTTAAGCCGTCGCTTTTGATGGCGCTGTTTTGCAGTTGTAAGGATACGAGGTGCTGTGTAAAAATGCTTTTGATAAATTAGGATGTCTGAGAGGTTTTTGTAAGTGTTCTGCACGTCCAGTGAAAATTAATGACTGACGACAGTCCTGTACTTGCCAAGGTGATTATCAGTTTTATTAAGTTTTAAATCGGATATTGTATTATTTTCCGTAATTTAAATTATATTAGAATTTTTAATATATAATAATTATATTAGAGGCATTTGAATCTAATGAGATTTTGTGTGTATCATAAAAAGGTTTTCCTACCTTTGCCCCGATCTCAGACGATCAATCTTGGGACGATCATCGTAATGCATACGGGTTTTTTTAGTAGAGACATTAGAGCGAAATATAGATATATTTTTTATAGACACAATACCAGACACAATAGATTGATACAACCTTTTTCCCATCTTAAATTGAAGGCGATAAGCGAAGTCTAAAATCTTCAATCGAAACGGCAGTCGAGTTTCAGCCGAGACGACACGGCTTTTTGCTGGCAATTATGACGAATTTGTATATAGCTTTTTCTCGTTGTAAATTCCCTACACAATTTAAATCTAGACGGAGATTTCAAAAAAGATGAAAATGGAAATCCCGACGGCTTTTTTTAGTCCAAATATCATCGAAATCAAGAAATCGTTTTTCTTCTCCCGAATTCGAGGCGACGAAGCGATAATATAGGCCAGCGCAGCTTTTTCAGTCGAGACGACAGCCAAATTACGATAATGGAAATCGCGACGAGATGATAATGGAAATCGCGACGGCTTTTGCAGTCGATACGTAATAGAGATCAAAACAGTCTCTTTTTGTACCGAATTTGAGGGGACTAGATCGAGACGCCATTCGAGATTGCCGAGACCTTTTTCAGTCAAGCTGAAAATCAAGATCTAGATTTATAAAATCTCGGTAAATGTCGATTTGCTAATTGTATGCGAGACTTCACACTACTATAATCACTCTAGATCTCCAACTCTTTTCGAAAGGATTAAAATGATTCGCTGTGCAAATGTTCTGTACAATCCTTTTTTCGACGATGTAGAATCCTTAAAAATGTTGGAAGATGGAAAATGCAAATTGAAAGGCGTTGAGTGATTAAAACCATTAACGAAATTATCGGGATTAAATAGATTTGGCAGCGTTTTCATGCTCGCACATCCTCGCTACACACACACACGCAGACAGACAAAGCGCTATCCTGACGTTATCCTGCCGCTGCAGGCGCACACTTCTTCCTGCCGTGCTGCCTCCTGCCTGCTGACGTCGCTCTAAATGAGTGAAGACAATGCAATTTAACGTAATACTTGGGCTTCAATTAAACGCTGGAAGGGGACGGACAGCGGGTGGTGGACAAGAAGATTTCATGGTTGAGGTTGGTTGACTGCTGGCTCCTGCCCGCTGAGTGGTTTACGCTCTCAGTCTTCTCCGCAGCCAACCCTTCTGATGTGGGCGCTGCGGCGATGACAACCCTTTCGTTGTTGTCGTCGATGCTCGACAGGAAGTGGAGTGTGAGCGCGACGCACGCCGTCAAATCCATTATCACTCCAACTACGCCGCCGCGGTGCTCTTTTTTGTAATGCGTGTTGCTGTTGTTGTCGGTTGCATGGATCTCGGCTTCATTATTATTCGTATATATTTCTAAAAAGATGAATTGTTTTTAAAAATTCTAATTGAAGAGTATTATATAAGTAAGTTTTCTTTCAATTCTACGCTTGAGAAAGTTATGTAAGTACATTTTCACATTATTATGCCATGTCGACATAATGTTCACTTCTAATTTATTGCGATTTTATACAGCAAAATAATGCCAAATTTGGCATTATAATAATTTTAGCTCCTCCCTTTTTGACTGCATTAAAGTGTCCTTGCTAGTCCTTACATAAGATGCCAAATACACAACCTGGTATCTCTCAGAAGCACATAAAGGTCATCCACCTCCACAATCCCTCTCCCGAGAGAGGGAGTGTACGACACGCTCTGATTATGTATTCGGTTGAGTTGGAGCCTCCAAAGCTTGCATAATTGAAAAACAGTCTCTGCAGGATATGCAGGACCACGAATTATATACACCTACACCGCTACAAATAAAATTCATCCACACAGACATAGTTTTGAAAGCTCTTGGCTCTGTGTGTGGGTCGGGGACGGATTTGTTAAATGCGATTTTTAGTAATGGGGGGCGCTTCAAAAGCTTTTTCCCAGCCCACCCAGTTTCAGCTTTACTTTCGTTCGAGTTGTTTTCGCTATAAATAGCTGGGAAAATGATGCAGTTGAATTGTAAAATTCACCACACTTTTCTTTCGAAGGAACGCCGCTTTCCAAAGAAATAATTTTAAATTTTACGCCGACGGAAATTTCACGGCAATTGTGTATCGAAGAAAGATGATCTCACCTCGGTTTCAAAAGAGAGAGGCGAGCTCTCGATATTTTTCTCGACTCGAAGAAGTCAGACATCGCTCTAATTTTAGAGAACAGACGCGATTTCGGTTCTCTACTTTTTCACGCTATTATATTTTATGTTTTCTTGTGTTCCGCCTTGACTGAAGAAACTCTTACTTTTGGCCTTCTCGCCTTGACAGAAATAAAAACTCACGATCTCGTTATAACCCCGATTATGTTGGGCGTCTTCATTTTGATTCTCCCCTAACAATTTCAGGTGTAGATCAGGATCACTAATAAGAAGGTTGTAATGCGTACGAAAGAATTACCTCGAGATTTTACATTACTTTAGCATCGAACTTTATTTTCGACTTCGTATATCGTAGATCTCAGGCTTCGTCTTGACCTGGAAGAACCATCCCGATATTGGTTGTGGAGCTCGATTTCCATCCCGAGTGGAGAGGGTTTTTCGCTTTCAATTATCGTCTTCGTTCCTATTTCCATTATCGTTCCCATTTCCATTATCGTTCCTACTTCCATGATCGTTTCGGACGTAAAGGGTGTCTTGATCTTGTCTGCTGTCTCGAATTAGAGATGAGATCGGAGGATCGACAGAAGGATTTACGCTTCTAAAAGTTATTTCTAAGGTTAAGGGATGAGATAGAGAGCTTCTTCCCCCTTCAAAAGCACTTGAATATCGCCTAAAAGCAATATGATTTCCATAAACACACAATTTGTTATTGTCTATGAAGAAAACGTAGCAACCTTTCAACAGAAAGCAATCACAGGAGTATCGAAAGCAATAAAGAACTCTGACAAAATGATGGTAAGCAAAAAGTAACAAGTTTACAGAATTTACATATGTCAACAAATGCGTGGAGATTTATAGCGCCCTCGATATAACTGTCTACTCCGCGCCCCCACACCCTCCGAAATGCATTCGAAAAACAACTCAGCAAACACACCAGCGTGCGTAGAGCAAACAAAAAACGCCGAAAACGGAATTGAAATGTTAATTACATTCGGTCATAAAACCGCAGCACCATAAAAGCGCAGAAATTTAAAGTGGGACGATACCGTTACGCCTCACGGAAGGACTACAGATACTTATTTGGCTCGGCCGTTTTTTAAACTCTGCCTCATGATGCTGTGCGTTCGCATTAACGTTCTCTGTATTTCAACAGGATATTTGAACACCCTTCGTGGAATTCTTCCTTAGTGCCACGTTTCTTCCTCCCACGCCCCCCCCCTTCCCGCTCCCTCCATCATCATAGCTGGTACTAATGACTGCGCCACTCCCACGTGTATCTACTTGTGTATCTTCCGGATTTTTGTACGATTGTTTGCTGATCTCTTGATCGAAAAATTATATGCCTGGAAGTTATTTGAAAACAACCGACAGGCTGAAGGAAACACAGCAAAATACACACAATACTGTTGCTGTTATTAAATTGTAATGCTAGTGTTGGCGAAAATGCAACGGTTACTTGAAACCATTCTGTAAGATTTGGAAATTAAATAAAGTCAAATAGAAGAAAATCAATTTAAATCAATTCAAGTCAAATTAAATTCAATACAATAAAATTTACTGCAAATTAAGTTAAATTACTATATAAATAATATTAAAAATTATATAGTAAAATTTAAAATTTCCTTCATCCGATTCCTCGCCACTCGAATATTCGTACTCAATTTTTCCCAACCAACAACACTGACGCTAGCAACTCTGTTCCTCTCTCCTGTAATTTATTTTATCGCTTTCTATTAAACTCTCCACACACCACAGAGTCTGCAGAGATTCCACTTTGGTGCTTAATATTGTTTCTCCCTGCTGTTGTTGTTGTTGTTGTTGTTGTTGTTTTGGTTGTTGTTGCATCACAACCCTGTTCTGGCCCCATGCTACACCCTTAAACGGTAGGTTAATAACGGTATAAAATATATGCTCGCCGAGAGCTAAGCAAATTCATTGGGGCGATTTTGTTGTAATGTTGAGTGTGGCGATAGTGGTGCGGCATCGCGAGCAGGAAGGAAGGGAGAGGAGAGTTCAAAAACACCACACCAACAGCCAACAGACAGGAGAGAAGTAGACAAATTTGAGAATTTCACTTTTCATTCCATGGATTGACGCCGATGAGGTGTGAAGACACACGAATGGCGAATGGCGTACACAGCATGAAAACTTCATGAATGACACTCAGTGTGGATGAGATGTGATGTGATGTGTTGGGGTGGTGCAGGTGCAGGTGAGCGATGTATAAAATGAGAGCGATGAGTTTATTGATGAAGGACTGAAGCGAAAGTTACTCTGGACGGCGCTCTTGACGTTAATTGAATTCTTTTGGTTTTAAATAAGTTTTCTCTTGTCGTGTGTTGGCGTGTTTAATTGTATTTGTAACCTATTGTTAGAGCAGTCTAATGTTGTTGTTGTTTCTGTTGTTGTTGTTGCTGTTGTTGTTTCTGTTGTTGTTGGTGTTGTTGTTAAACTAAATTTCCGCTAAAGTTTCCTGTTACAAAATTAATCACTTAATTAAATCATCACTAGATAAATAAAAAGTTCAAATTCTCCCAGCAAACAAATAAAATTTGGAAAACACTTACAATAAACTTGCCATAGTAAATGTTGAGCTTGAAAACCACTACGATCGAGGTTTCGTTTTTTCTCAGTACTTCAAGACGAGATTTAAGCCAATTTCCATCTAAGTCAATTTAAGCTAATTCGTGTTAGTTCTTCCTCGAACTTTTGCTTTCCTTTGCATATTTTCTGATTTTTCATATCTTCCGTGAGTAAAGTTTTGACTGAGCGGTCTTGGCATCGTCGGCGGCGGCGGCGGCGCCCATTAGCGTCATTTTTGTGTGTCTTCTGATGCAGCAAAGCAGTTTCAACTGTCGCGTCACATTAAAAGGATTTCGCAGAAACGTGACACGAACTCTATTCAGCGAAAATACTTTTAAAATGCAGATCGCGAGCTTTTTGTGTGGAAGAAAGTATGTTAAGCTGGTCACTCTGGGAACTTTCAATCTGGCGACAGTTCAGGCGGGTCAGTGACCAGCCGGAACTTGAACTTGCATATTTCGGAAGTTGTTATTCCGCGTTAAAACCTTTGAAGGTTTTCAACACAATTCAATATTTTAAATTTAATAAGTTTAACTTTTCAAGTATTAAATTTCAGCAAGCAATTTCTCTGGCTTTTACTTTTAATAAATTTATACTTTCTTTAAATAAATTTATCAGGTGGCTTTTGGGAATTCGTTAACCGTGTCATTGAAAGATGCAGGGAATTCCTGTTGCTTCCTTCAACACTTCAACACCACCATCTCAAAACACGTCACCCCTAAATTCTGCGGGTTGCTTTTGGGGTGCAAATGAATTCTTATCAAATCTGTTACCTGCTCTGATAAGCCGACTAAATTGGCTGGTTTTGCCAGCAGTTGAGTACCAGTAACAGCCAACTATTCGTTGTCAAGCCAGGAAATCACTGAAATCTTATGAATTATTTATTTTAGATGGTATAGAGAGAGAGAGAGAGAGAGAGAGAGAGAGAAAGAGGGAGAGAGGGAGAGAGAGAGAGAGAGAGAGAGAAGAGATGGTACGCAGCAAAAAGAAGAAGATGGTATTTATTGTAGATGGTACACAGAAAGAAAGAGAGAGAAATAAGTGAGAGAAAAGGAAACGCAGGTGAATATTTCATTACTTTTTCATTACTTTTGAGGTTTTTGAGGTTTTGAGGTTTTACTTCATTCCGTTCCTTTTCATTTCCTATTCATCCCCTTTTCCATTTCCAAATTTCCCTTCTTTTTACTCCATATCAATCAAAAAGTAATCATAAAATTGAGAAAAGTACTTTTTGTAGTGAAATTGTAGTAATAAATTTTTGAAGCAATTTTAACATTTTCGAATTGTTAAATAAATATATTAAATTAATTTCCAAATTTTTTTCCAGTGTAGAGTAAGATATTTTGATTCCTTCTATTATTTTGTCAATATTTCTACTAACAATCTGTGGTCTGTATTGCAAAATTATACAGTTTTCGCATTATTTCGAGATACTCGTAAAATTGCTCATTAAAGGAAAGAAAAGTGTCAAGAAAAGAAAATTATAAAGAACTTTGAATCAAAAAAAAACTTTATTTATTTATCGTATGTCGAAGACAATAATAACAAGAAGTTATGAGAGTGAAAATAAAAAATCTCATAACTTTAATTTGATTTCCTTAACTAGAAATGATTTCCTTAGCTAGAATTCATCTATAAATAGAAACAGCATTTTAAAAATCCTTTACAATAGCTAATTTTTTCAATTCCTTGAAATTTCAGGCTGTCTTTTTGGTTTTCCTTTTTTTTCTATTTCAATTATTTGCTCCGTTTTAATATACAATTTTTTGTTGTTTATTTGAGCGTTTATTTGAAACTTCATCTGGGGTAATCAAGAAAATTTTCTCCCTCGTTTTTATTGCAGACTTTCTGTACTTTTGTTTTTTTGTTTTTTGTTTTTTTCCTCAAGAAAAGCACTTTTAATGCCAACGGTATCGCCAAGTCACGTTTTTGCACTTTTTTCTCTTCCACATTTTGTTTGAGAAAAATAATATTATTCACAATAGCAATCGAAGAAGAATCCAATTAAATGTAATCGAATATTTGCAGCTCGAATTAACTTTTATTCAATTTCAAATTGTGTTGATTACGTTGTGAGAAATTTGAAGGAAGAAATTTGAAATTTGAAATGAAAATGAAAAAAAAGCAAAATCTGGATTTCTATGTATTTCTGAAACAGATTCGATTTTTATTAATTTAAAAGATATCTGATATTTTTAATAAACAAAACGTATTGAAAACATTTTAAACGGTAAATCTAGGAAAGATTTTGGCAAACAGATTTTCTGGAATTCAATGGAAGAATCTAAAACGTGTTTAAGCATTAAACGGATGTCCTTAAACACAGACACACACAGGCTGTATAAATACAACTTAAGATCCTTTTAAGGCATATTAAAACCGAGTCCCCCTGCCCACCCTTAATCATCCAGAAGCTGCAGGTATTCAAAGTGGATTTAAGTGGATTAAACGACTTTCATGTCGTCTTAAATAGACGCCAGCAATAAAACAATTCAAGGATGTGCTGGAGTCAGCAGGGTAGTGAGAAAGCAATCGCGGAAGGTGGGAAGGAGGGAAGGAGGGGAGGAGGGGAGGAAGGAAGGAAGGAAGGAAGGAAGGCAGGAATGATATTCTGACACAGAGAGACAGCCAACCTGGCAGACCAAAATAAAGGGGAACAGATTTGCAGACAGATTAAACGTGTTTATGGCAAGCTATCTTTGAAAACAACAACAACAACAACAACAACAACAACAACACTACCACCAACAAAAACCACACCAACAACAACAACAACAACAATAATACTCCGAGAGAATCGGAAAAAGTCGCCAAATAAAAAAAATTTCAACTATAAAAAAATCCCAAATAAGAATTCAAGATTTTATTGATTATTCTCAGTTAACAGAGGCTTCTTCAGTAGTGAATTCTTGCCGTTGGCCTCACTTTCAACATACAGACGTAGCCGGAAAATATTTTCGGCAGGAACCTTGAATCTGGTCCCCAAAACTCACCCACTACATACGCCTCTGAATCGCCTCTATATAAAAAAGGAAGAGCAAAATACTTATCTATTGAGCTGTTTAATAACTGGCTCGAGTGCTGCATAAATTTATGCCACCCACTCACTGTTGTTGTTGTTGTTCCGTCTATTCTCTCTCTTCTCCACCCGCCTTTTAACCCTCCACCATCCTTACATTTCGCCGCACGATGGACGAGACCCCTGGAGAGCGATTTGTAATTTTCTGTTGATGGTTGCGCTTTTTTCCGGTTTATGTATCAGCGGGATTTCAGACAGCCGACAGCGACGACAACAACAGCAAAGGCAACAACAACAACAACAACAACAAGAACAACAACAGGTATAACAGACAAAACAACAACAACAACAACGACAATGCTGTAGAAAAGTGTTGATGCTGCATCTTTCCGCAAAAGTTGACACTTTAAAATTCATTAGTGTTCGAATAAAATTTGATTGGGGAGCAAGCGGTGGTTGTTGTTGCTGTTGACGTTGTTGCTGTTGTTGTTGTTCTTTTTACTCCCCTGCAGATTTGTGGGCGTAACACATGCTGAGAGTCGGTTTTCAGGCGACTGTTAAAACTTGAACGTTGATCTCAACTTGCATTTTTAATATTCAAATGATTTGATTTAAAGAAAAGTTAAGTAATTTTCGTTTTATTGCTTAGATTAAGAAAAAGAATTTCCAAACAATTTTTCTTTTTAGCGTGTTTTCGATATCTTTTTTTTTTCCACTCAGCTATCAGCATTCCAGAAAATAAAGGAGAAAAAAACCACAAAAAAACCCTCACTTGACAAACATTTCGTCAAATTGTAATACAATTACACTAAAAGCCCAATTCAATTGACGTGGTGATACGCAGTCATAGAAGTGGCTGACAAGGGCTCTCGTGGCACAGAAGGACACGTTGACAGGATGGGAAGGCGAAATCACTTGTTACAGCCAAGTTAAGCACTCGACCAATAAATGTAGTAAGAATGAAAATGCCGAAAAAAATTCGAGGAATTTAATTTTTTAATGAAATGACAATCTTGTACGGGAGAAAAAGAAAAGCAATAGAAAACGAAAAGATCTATAAAAGCAGAAGAAATTTTAAGCTGTAAGGGAAAATGGAAAAAAACATAAGGGAAATTAAAACCGTTTACTGGAACAGATGAAGTCGCGAGAGACTCCTCTTGCCACCTGAAGAAGAGTCGGTGGCGACTCTGAACTCATCCACCAGAGTTGGCTGGGTCCCAAATGTGCTTTTAACTAATTGAAATGTGCGGGTGCAACAATTGACCATTTTAGTAGTGGATTACTATAAAAGTAATTCACCCACCCCCGCCTCACTGCAAACGATCTCCTTCACAGTTCCTAATTCATCTCTACCGAGCTCTCCACTCTCTCACTATTTCTTGGTTCGCAGAAAAAGCATTGATAGAGTTGCCAACTCTCTACCAAATGCCTGCGTAAATCCCGTAGGATTCCTTTTACACTCCCCCCCTTACCTGCACCAACACAACCACGACGCACTCTTGATTTCGCAACAGTAACAGTAAAGTGCAAAAACGTGTGGTGAGTGTGAATAGACCACACAAATAAATGCGAAAAAAGATGCTATAAAAACAGCAAATATCACACCAGTAGCACGAGGCAGTAGCGATGATGAAAAGAAGATGAGGAAGCAGCAGCGAAAGAACAACAACAATAGCAGCAGCAGCAACGGCAAAAGAAAAGCGTAAAGAAAATGCAAAACAAATTGAAATGAGACTGCAAAAGAAAATCACTGCGTTTACTATTTATTTTGTATTTGTATGAAGTAGAAAATATCCCTCAATAAAAATCTTAGGCACGTTTCTCGTTTTCACCAACTCCGTCTCGGGATTATGGGATTATGGAGGTGGGGCAACCTTCGGGAGAGACCGCTGTTGCTGGTGTTGCCACCTCCGGCGACAAATTGCGAACAAATTGAGCAGGCTTTTCATTTGGCGCAGGTGTAAATGAAGATTTATCATTCTTGTAAATTAAATTTGCATGAGAACGAGAACTCGAGCCAGTTGTTGAGTTACGAGTTGCCACCCCGGGTTTTGGGAAGTTGGGAAGTTGACTTGTGAAGAGTTTCGATGTTGTAGCTTTTAAATTGTGTGGAGAATGTTGAATCATGTGAAAATTTAAATTTAACAACTGTTTTGAGTGACTCTGCATCTTAACCCTTGACATTCCATGTTGTCTTTGTATTTGTTTCTGTATCACTACAACTTCCAACAAGTTGGAATTTTTCTCTCACCTTCACCTCCACCGCTACATCTACACGTGTGCCACGCTCTTCATTGTACTCTGAAGTTGCCAGCGAATTTTTCCTACTTGATTTCTAATGCGTTGCCTTGGCTGAGACGTACGTATGTCGTAAGTACACCGGATGTGTCGCCATAACAACGAATAATCATATCACCTTCCGCTCGATTTAACCGAAGCCCCTTCTGGCTGCCCCCATGATCTGGTCTCGCTAATGGTCGCGCTGCCCACACTTCGGTTGCCTAAAATGTTTCCACCTCTTCGCAGCGATTGAATTCTTTGTCGGTGAATCACAAAATAATTGCGAAAACTGCGATGCTTCTTCTTCTCATCCTCTGCTTCTACGTTTTTTCTTACGAAATGTTAAATATTTCGCTGATTACTTGCTGAGCTTAAATGGAAGGGAAGAACCGGAAGTGCAGCCATGACGAAAAATCCGATGATATCTGCTTGTGTGTCTGTTTGTTTTTTGCGAGAAAAATTGTTTCGCCAACGATTTTAATGCGATTGTTGGCAAAATACATTTAAGCGGTTTAAGCAGAGTTTATCGGCGATTATAAATATAAAGGGATTTTAGGAGAGGAGCTTTTTTAGGAGGGGAGAAAAGCAACGAGCCGAGGGATTCGAGAAGATTTACACAAAATAATAACTTGAAAGAAGCAAGAGTTTTAAAAATCAATCATCAAATTTATTTAGATATTTATATCTTAACGCCTTAGCGCCTCGCCCCTCCCCCCACCCCCTCACTGCCGACCGCCCTACACCATCCATCGTCTCGCCCTCAACTCCTCCATGACCGCTACTGATACCGACGTGACGGCCGTTTCCCGCCATAATGAATCTAATCACTTCTGCTTGAGTGCCTCAATTATGTCCTCATTTGACGAGCGTAACAAAAGCTCTGCATGTCTGAAAATTTGTTTGCATCAACATAATGAAGATAACTTTATGATTTTATCCCTCCGCATTCCCCTTCCCGAATCCCACATCCCATCACTTCTTACGAAGAACCCAGACAAGCAGGAATTGTTTGAGGGGCGAAATTTCCTCCATGGTAACCATGAATGGGGATGAAATCATTGAAAGAGATGATAAAATTGATGACGATGAAATTCAGAATGATGAAAAGAAGTGGAATGTTTGGAAAGAGTGGGAAGATAGAGATGCGGAAGAGACGTAATAAGGGTGAGAAGAGTAGTGAAGAGATAGAAAGATAAGGTTTTTGTTGCTTCCGATGACGATATCTTAAGCGGCGTCCCGTGTTTACTGCAGATGACTAAAATGGTCCTAAAAAACAAAAGAAACAAAGTGGACAACATGTTACTTGCAAATTACAAAGAGTAGGAGAGAGAGAGAGAGAGAGAGAGAGAGAGAGAGAGAGAGAGAGACATTTAAGGGCTAAAATCACGCTTCCTCTTCCTCTTTGTTCCATCTTTCCGTATTCGACTAAATTTGAGAATATCACGTTCCACCAATTTCGCTCAAATCAAATTGATTTTAAATGTGGTGGCTTTCAAAGGAATTTCATGCAAGTCTTCTAAAGCGTAAAAAGGCTCACTTGTGGAACTCACTGTATATTGCACAGTTTAATTAAAGCCAAATTAAGACAGCTGATAGTAAACTAAAATATTAAATTGCCGTCTGAAATCTTCTTTGACTCTCAAGCAATTGAAACTTTCTTGCCTTGTAACATGTGAGGAAATTCAATTACGTCATTACGTACATATATACGGAACCCTTTAGAGAGGTGACGAGGCGGGAAAAAATTAATTTGCTGCCAACGAAACCACCAGAAGGTAATTTCAATTAAAACAGATTCTTTTGATCAGCTGATTTGATTGATGGAAACCATATCGATCAACAAAGGAATTCACAAACATTGGCGACAAATAGAAAATAGCAACAGTAACACAATAGCTCCAGCAAATAGTAACAACAACGACAATAACAATAACAACAGAACAACAATGAGGAGTTTTCATTAATGTTGCCATATCAACATTTTAAAGAGTGTTTATCGGGGAATTTTCACATGGATACGAAGGAAAACTCTATTTTTCAATTATATAAGTGGGGAAGCACCTGGAAAAGGCCAAAAAAATCACAGAAATTTAATAGCAAAGACACAAAGTTCTGTTTTTTGTTGACTTTCCTACGAAAGACCCATTTTTTAACCCTTTAAAATCTTCACCACCTCTTGCAATTCCTTTAGAAAGTAACTTAAAAAAAATGGATTCCATTTGTCACCAAAAACGTCTCAATCGTATTGCGTAAATGATTGAGAGCGTCAGAAATGTAATTCACGTAATTCACTTTTCAGTAACATTAAGAAGATTAATTTTTGCATTGTGTTCCGAAAACAGATTTCAAGTATTTGTCCCAAAACTCACATTTGAGAAGTTTTTTAGGTGTTTTTTTCTACTAAACCGATCTCAGTATCAAATCACAGATGTTTGTCTTCATTGTGTTAACGTTAAGAAAATTTTACCCCGTAACAATGAAATAAAAGCGGAGAACTAGGAAAAAAATCATGATAAATTTACTGACTGCGAGTAAAAGAGGACGAATGGGAAGGTTCGCCTTTACCATCCCATTTTCCCCCCTAACTGCTATGTGAATGAAACTCCTAATCGATTTGTTTGGGGGAGAAAAAAGGAAAAACATTCTAACGAAAACTTAAAAAATCAAAGTGCAAAAACAACAAACACTCTCCACACACATGTCAGTATTAAGAAATAAAAAATCGTTGGCAAAAAACATCCCTTATTAAGATTAAAAAAAATAAAATCTCACCAAACCGTCACACAGTCGCCGAAACCTCATAACGTTGATTGTTCAGTGTTACCGTTGATGCTCGATGAAACGGTGAGACGTCGCGACGTCACCACACGGACAGACAGACAGACAGCCATGAAATCCCGCATTAAATCCCGTAACATGAAATGTGTTTCCTTTCTCTTCCCTGCTTTTCGCTCTGCATTCAGCCAACCTTCTCCTCACACTAGTTCACAAAAAAACCTCCACAAAATCGTAACCGTAACCGTAACCGCAACCGTTTTAACTTGCTCGGTTTTGATTTACAGTAATGTGGGGTGAGCGGGCGACGTATTCTTCGATAGCTGGGAGAGATGGTACCACCCTGTGTGGTCCGCATTCAAGCGAAAAAAAATACTTTCGGCTTTTTGAGTGACTAAATGCCTTGATATTGAAGCCTTTTAAAAGAATTTCTCAGCCTTGTGAGTTGTGAGAGAGGAAGAGAGTAGTGGAAGAGGAAGAGAGTTGTGCGAGAGGATGAGAGATGGTCCACTGGGACTATAAAAGGGATTTCCTGACCTCTAAAAGATGCCACATGATTTCTGTTAACATTTCTGAGTTCAAATTTGATGAAATTATGAATATTTTAGTTTTTTCTTTTTTCCTTGAGAAACTTTTGACTCTTTGGCGTTTTTAAGATTTATTTAAATTATTATCACTAGAAAACTTTAAAACTTGACTTTCAAAGTAAACACACAGCCTTCTTGTAAGTAAATCATTCTCCTTCTTGCGAGGGTTTAAAGTAATAAAAAAGTTCCGGAAGTCAACAAGAAAATCAACAAAATAATGTTGAAACTTTTATGTGAACTCAGTAAATAAAACCAGAAGCAAAGCCTGGCGTGTTTGTCGAAATCCTAGTGACGAGAGGATATTAAATTTCCAGAGATAATTTGGTGAGACGCTTTACGTTAAAAACTTTAAAATTTTTTTAAATAAAATAGTATTTAGCAGAAGTACTCTTTAACTACCCAACAAGACGTCTAAAAGTAATTTTTCCAAAAAAAAGGAGGGGTTAGAAAAGCGCTTTCGAAATCACGCGTAATCTGATGATGTCGTCTAAAACTAAGTAACGATGAAGTGTAAAGAAGAAGACGAAATACAACACTTTGGTTTGATTGACATAAATGAAGAATAATCGAATTTCTACCAAGTCACTCCAGCAGTAACTAAAACCGAGGATATAATAAATTATCACAGCCGGATATAAGTTTGGAAGAAGCTAAGAGGAGAGACATTCGAAAGAGACATAAATTTCGCTAAGAGTGACAATCATCTCCGAGAAGGCAGACACGACTGACGGCAGTCTGGCAGTTTGGCCAACTGGGTCTTGAGTTTCTCCAGGAGGGGAAGAAGGGAAAAAGAAAAATTACGCGATGTAATTAGCGCAATCGGGAAACCCTAGAAAAGTTATGAGACGAAATAATTTCTGGGGAACAAAAATTACACTAGTTTACAAAACTAAGTAAGTCAGTTAACTTTTAAAGACCAAATAAGTTAGTTTCACAGATATTTATTTGGAGAAACTTTAGACAGTTTGATTCAGAAAATTAGACAAAAACTGTTTTTTGAAACATTTTGAAAGATATTTGTGGTTTTAATTGAAAAAGTCGATTCTACTTAATTACAAATATGGTGTGAGGACCCTATTAAACTCTCCTTTGGTCATTTTTCAAGACATAGTAAAGTTTATCTTTCTAGCGTACCATAAATTTTCTTCTGAAATCCTTTATTTCCCTTTCGAAATCAACGAAATCAACATTTCATCATGTAGTTTGTAGACTAATGTTATTATTATTATTATATACTATATTTCTAATTCTTTGTTTTATTGAAGGATTTTCGAGGAAAGTTTGAGCCTCATTTGTTGGCTGCTTTTCGTGGTAACTTTGTTGACATGTAGATGATAAAGTTGTTGATGATAAAGTTGCTGATAATGATGTCGGGATTAATGTTGGTTTCATGTTATGTTTCATTAAATTTCCCAAAATACTGTCTTCATAAATGACAACAAAGGGTTGGTTTGCGGCTTTCGAAGATGAAGTAATTTGTGTTTCCCTATTTCTTTCTTTTGTTGGGATTTCATTTTAATTAAGAAGTTCAATTTTTAAGTCGATTTTAATTAATGATATGGAGAAAAAACGACATTTTCTGGTGTGTCTGAAGTTGTCCTGAACTTGTAATAAATATCGTAAAAGGGAATTTATAAGTGAAAGGGAATCAGTAAGAAAATAAACAAAACCGAAGACAGTTTATATAAAAGACGAAAAAAGAATCTCGCACTACAGAATGCTAAAAATTTCGAGGCTATACGAGCATTGAACGTTGTAAATGTGGTCTCCTGGGTGAGGGATGAGAGATGGAAACAACTTCAGGTCATGTGTTGGTTGTGTGTCTCTAATCCGGCTGCCTGAACTACTGGCGGGTTGTTGATTTAGCAGATTCATGCTGCCAATCCGTCAAGCCACCCACTCAATCACTTTCTAAATGCTGATGATTACATTTCCAGGGTCAGGATGATGATAATGTTGCCGATGATGATGTTGACAATGATGATGTTAATGTTAGCAATGGTTTCGATAGTGATTGTGAAAATGATGATTTCGTGAATGATGGTTTTTTGACAATGATATCACATAAAACGTGATTTTGATTTCATAAATGATGAATCACGATTGAAAATACCCTCATTGATAATAAAGATCTCGGTGACAACAATTCTGATGATTATGTTGAAGACGATAATGAAAGTCAATATCGCTTTTCATTTCCCTCTATTTAGATTTCTTTGTTTGTTCGTTTTTCTGAGCTAAAGCGAGTGGAAGGAGTGTGCAGCCGCCAGAGGGTTAAAGAAGTTGCCGTCACCTCGACTTTATGGCTGTTATTAGTTTTTGCATGAGTAACCTTTGACATGGTATCATTCTGACAGTTAATACCAAGGTTGAGTGGAGAGTTTTATTGTGAGAAAGCGAGAGGGGAGTGCTAAACAATCTTTAGTATGAGAAAATAATGACATGAGATGAGAGATTCCATGATATACTATACTCGTACAAATGCAGATATACAACAATAAGGATTTCATATTTTTTGCACGTCTCTTCTCCCCTCATTCCTCTCTGATTTCCTCCCTTTCTCTACACTTTCTTTCTCCTTACATATTTTTACACTCGCTCTTTTTAATTTCAGCCACTTTTAATATCTTCAATGCACTTCATTTGAAACATAACCTCATTCCATCGTTTTTCTCCACATTTTAAAAGCTTTTTTCTTGTCCTCTCAGCATATTGTCCCCCACACTTCCCCTCTCCGCACCAACATCTTCATTTCTGGATTAATGCAAAATTTTGCCGACGTTCGGCCGGATGAAAAATGACACAAAAGCCAAAATGCCACAAAATGCACCCTTCTGTGCGTGGGGTGTAGCAGGTTTTTTTTTATTTCACGCAGTGCTGTTCAGTAACTCCTGCTGCTACTGATTTTCAAGGTAGAGTGCACTCGGCACACTTTACACCATCGCCACAAGGCATCCAACCGCATGTCCTGCGAGTCCTTTGCGTTGTCGTTCTTATTTATTATTATATTGTTCTCTTGTTGATTGTTATTCGTACATCATCGTTCATGAAAAAAATATTTCTACTCACATCATTTAACATGAAAAATATGGCTTTGGTGGCAACTCTGAAATGCATTTTAAGGGTATTAGAAAAATCGCCTTTACAACTTTTTTCTGAAATCTTATTTGTTTCTGGAACTTGAAACTTTTTATATTTGAAATTAAGCTGCGGAAAATTAAATTTAAAAAATATGGCTTTGAAGTCCGTTCATAACATCTTCAGCCTCTGTTTTGGATTTAATCAAATATGTAATTCTTTATAATTTTACTTAATTTTATCAGGGATTTATATCCCTCATTAAAAATTTTTAATTCAGTTTTTAATTCATATTGTAGACAACGATTAATTAAACAGTGTTATTTGATATCTGTAGAAAATATGTTTTAGACTAAATTGACATCTTTTAAAAATCTATTAAAATTTTTCGATTTCTTTATTATTTCCTGGACTTCGTTTTATTTATACAATAATTTTGTCGTTAATATTTCTTCCTTTTCTGAAAAGAGAGAGAGAGAGAAAATCAAAATTTCAAAGCATATTTCACTAGAGACGGATCAAATTTTTAAAGCATATTTCACAGGTGTAAACAAATTAGTTGATAGAACTTTTTACACATATGTATTTAAAAAGTCTCTGTAATAATTCAAATCAAGTAAAGCTTTTTTTCCATTTTGAGAAATACCAACCACAGAAAAGAGTTCGTACCATGGAGGAAATTCTTTGCCATAAGTATTCGCTTTTAAGCGGTATTCGTCATGCATGTGGAAAATAACTCTTCATTATAAACGGCTTAGCAGATTTCCCTCGAGACATGTTAAGCCCTTCGGTACATACGTCAAATTGCGAATATGCTTTGTATGACATCTATTCTCATAAAAATAAGCAGATATGATAAGAAGAAAGAAATGAAAAACAAAAATCTCCGAACTGAATTTTCAGATCGAAGAAGTCTTATTTTGCAAAAAGGTGTTCACAAAAATCGTTCGTTTATTAACATAAATAAAAATACACCATAACTTTTCCACATTTCCCAAACTCTATTATGTTATTAGATGACACAACGCTAATATATCCCACCTACAAAATACAATTGGCAGGCGGTCACACCATAAAAAGTCATATTGTATAATATATTCATTGTTTCCAGCATGAAAATAACAGGCAAAACATGAAAATAATAATTACCGCTAATAACTGCATATAGCTGAAATAAAGTGGGGTGGAAAGTATGAGAAAGTTTGCTTAAAATACGGTATCAGCTGAGCCATCAAATGATGGACATGATGAGAACGATAATAACGATATCGACTTTGTTGGGCTGGACGCGTACCTTTTCCCGATTGTACGGTGGTAATGAATATAATCTGTCATCAAAGCAAACCGTTCTCGTTTGTGCCGGAAAAAACACCCTCATTTCGTTGCGGTTTAATGCTAAATGACGAAAACAGGTGGGTGACGGAACGAAATCATGGTGCGTATTCAGGATTCGAACTCACCCATCTAGACTGGCTTTTGAGTTGTTTCTGAATCATCACCACTCCCTCCACCACCCGCACCCTACTTTGCGTTGTAATTTTGTGTGAATTGTTGTCTGGCAGACGGATACGTATATCAGATAGTGAATATGATTTCCTATCTTCTCTCTTTAGCGCCATTCATGGACCTTCTGAATTGTTGTTTTGTATAACATTTCCGGCAGAAGGAATCCTTTTTTGAGTGGAAATTTTATTATATTCTCCATCAGATAAGATTGCATTTAAGTTTGTTATGAAGATGGTGATGAGTTCTTGAAGTTAAGAATTGTATAATATTTTATAAAGGATGAAAAATCTTGAAAGAGAGTTTTTTAGCTTAAAGTACTCATTGCAAAGGTAATGACAGAATTCATTTTGAAAATAAATTTTATGTTTTAAAAAAGTTGAATTAATAAATCGATTAGTGTCTCTTCCAACCAACTTCCAGGTCATGAAAATGAAAAAATCGCACATTTATTGTATAGATATTATCTTTCAGACAATCACGAATTCCTGGCAAAAAACAAATTCTTCTAACCGTCTTTTAGATGATAAAAAGAATTATATACTCAATAAAATATTTCTTCTATCCAAAAAAACTCGCAAACTAAATAAGAACCTTTTGACAGCCAAACGCATTCCGTTTTCCACGATTTCTATGCTATTCACAGTCTTTATCTGTGATTTTTGATTACATACAAACGTCTCAGTGGCCATTAAAGCGTTTTCTTTCTCTCAAATCCATCCTAAGTAAAGGTGGGAAATTAAATATCCTTCTTCCTTTCAATACCCTACAGGATAAACAGTCCCAGTGGCAATGAAAAAATTACCAACTGCAGCCAGACAAAGCAAGTAATTTTCTTCATTTCCTTAATAGAATTTTTATCTGTTCCGTCCATCAGGGTGGACAGGGCGTCGGGACAATGCAGTCATGTCCTCTGGAAGACAGCTTGAACTTTTGCTTCAGTCTAATATCACACCTTTGATATCTTCTTCATCTCACGGTTGTATGTCCACACTTAACAAGAAGGGAAAGAATTGAGGGTGGGAGAGTGAAACAGTATATAAATCCCTAAGATGTCCTTAAGCAGCTGAAGATCAGAGCTTAAGTACTCATTATTGGCGCTTAGAACTCGGTTTAAGGTTCTTTATGTATTGTTTTGGTGAATGTTAATGAAAAACGATGAATTCAATAGTCCAAATATACCCGAAGGGCAGTTAAACCACATTCAAACTATTATCGCTGTTTCCTTGGAAATCTAGTCGTTTCTCAATGAAATGTTTAATAATTGAAAAATTTTGACACCAAAACGTTACAAAATTATTTGTAGGCTTAATAGTCTATTTAAAGTATCACCTTTTTGCCAAAACCATAATAAAGAAGTCAGTGAAATTAGAAAATTTAGCACATTGCCATTTTTCTAAAAGCTCCAAATCCAATATATCAAGACACCCGTTCTCTCCAGACCAATATAAGTAACGAAGAGAAAGGAATTAATGGCACTTTGCCCGAATTGCATCGTAGCCGAACCGGTGATCTCGACAATCCTCAAAAAGAATCAGGCACCCATTTACGATACACTCGGACCCTTTCCGGACGAAACGATCCTTTCGACTCTCGATCGCCTGTTATACTTTATCGGCGTGAGAAAAGCGCAAAAGTGTTTTGACCTGCCCCCACCATCATGCAGAAGCAGTTCAGACAGTGATTGTTCCATAGTCATAAGATATCCCGATCGTCGAGGGCGAACTCGATGCATTACCAAGTGCCCAAGTGGAGATGCAGGAGGTAATCATATTTGGTACTTAATTTTTTTCACTATACCTCGTTAATCTGATTCTCTCTTCTAGTGCGTAAACGGAGTCGAAGTCGAACTCCTTGCCCATCCACAGCATCCAAGAAGTCTTCCTGCTGTGTGGCCAAAATCTGTTGTCCCGCGAAGAAAAACGACCGTCCGTCGGTCACCATAGATGATTGCTGTTCCCTTTGCGGAGACGATACCATTCCGAAAAAGTTCTGTACGCACATGAAGCGCTCCTACTCACTCTGTTCCCTGGCTTGTCGTAAGCTGAGAAACATGATGACCTTCTCCTCCGCGAGCAAGGAAGCACCCACTTGGCTCTGGACTCACATGCAGACCTGCTCGAATGGTACGCGCATTCTCAAGATCTACGAGAATCCGGGAACCGGCGAACCGCCCAACATAAGGTGCTCGCAACCGAAAATGATCTTCGTCGTTCTGCCCAATGGATCCATCGTCCCCTTCGAAAGTATACGACCTCACGTATAAGCAGATATCCGAAAATACACGCCCCAATAGCTCTCATTTTTGCTCATAACAATTTTTCAAAATTTTAGCGAAAAACCCTTTACGTCGCAAAATGTCTCAAATTTATTAAATTAAATAACTCTATTTTTCAATTATTGTACAAATATTTGAAATAAGTAAACATGGAGATAATGAGATAATTCAAATTTTGTTTGAGAAACATCATTCGAAAAGCCAATCACAGATATGCCAGTCGAACTGGCTGAAATCGGTGTTGTCGGATGGGCCTGATGAAACCTGTATCACCTATAACAAAAATGTCTTTAATTTTTTTAAATCATAGGAAGAAAGCTTTAAAGTATCTGTATTATTTGAGTGGACATTTTTGAATTCGCGAAAGCTTTTGATAAAGCTATTCAGTTCAAGCTTTTCTTTAAAGCTTTTATTAAAGCTTTAAAGCTTTTATTTAAGTCTAAAAAGCTTTTAGATATTTTCCCTATATTATGAAAATTTTAGGAAATTGAGAATTTGCCATGGAAAGTTGTTCTTTTCTATTTTAATTTTTCAATTTACTCCTGACAAATTCCTGATTGATAATATTTAAGCCTGGAGAGCTTTTTAGTTTTAAAAATTAACATTTTCCTTATATGTGAAGATTTCAGAATGCCTTAATTTTAATTATTGGAATCTAGTTTATGTTGTAATTTAGGGATTGTGGATGATTTTCATAATCTCTGGGAATTTTGAGATTCTTGGACGAGTTGGTTTCAAATGATATGGCGTAATGCGTATTTTTGCCGATTAAAATCAACCGGATTGTTAAGCAGTTTACGGTGCTTTTGGTTTTTTCATATATCTTTTTTTATTCTAATTATACCTCTTATCATTACATAATTTACATCTTTATATTTTAAATTGGAGAGGGGGCTCTTTTTTCTATAAATTGGTGGTTCTTAATTCAAGCGATCGGCAGAATAGCGTATGGCGAGCACCTTGAGCACGCAGTCCGTGATCTTCATATTCATTCTTATCATCACTGTTATAGTTCAACGCGATCCATCGCAATGTTTCGTTATAGTTTGACTCCTTGGACGGTATCTCGCGTAATACCTGCCCATAGATATCCGATATATAAAGCTTACGTGGCTTGACTGCGAATGTATCGACCGTCACCGGAAGGATTGGAATGCATCGAAGAACTCGAGGATGTGTTTATCAGACGGGTCGGAGGTTTTATTATTCGTATGGGTGTCCGCTTTATTGCGCGATTCATTCTTGTGGGAACTTGTGCCGTGCTCTACCTGAGGCTGGTGATGCGGCGCGGACGTCGAGCTGTCTTTGGAACCATGGAAGCTGAAGCCCTCGCTCCCGCTCCCTGCTGGCTTACTGTCATTGGCCCCGATGTTGATGCCTTGCAACGACGATGGCGCTGATACGCGACGCTTTTTTTAAGGAAAGCAGCTGCCTTCAATATTTCGAATCGCCCGTCACGATGAACTTTCGCTGCACGAAACAGCAACCACAGGATGTAAATTTTTAAAATAAGTACCAACGACCAGAAGATGTGCATCGAATTTTGAAAAAGTAAATCTTTGTACATATTTTCTAAATACAGGTTTTTGAAAATTTATTAGTTTTTTCTATTGCCACAAAATTTTACGAGAAAAATCAAGGCAATATAGAAATATAGAAAAAATTAGATTTCATTAGAACTGTGAAATTTAGAATTCGATTACATTTTGATTGCGATTACTTCTTTAATATACCGTGATTATTTATTGGTTGAGGCTGGTGATGTAGCGGCGACGTCGAGCGTTCTTTCGAACCATGGAAGCTGAAGCCAACGCTCCCGATCCCTGATGGCTTACTATCATTGGTGTCGATGTGTCTTACAACGACGATGACGCATATGCGAGACGCGGTCTTTGAGGAGAGCAGCTGCCTTCAATATGCCGGATCGCTCGTCACGGTGAACTTTCGCTGCATGCAACAGCAACCACATGACGTAAATTTGTAAAATAACTACCAGCGACCAGAAGATGTGCATCGAATTTTCAAAAAGCAAATCTTTGTACATATTTTTTTTAATATACTATACGTCTTTGAAAACATTACTTCTTTTGCCAACAAATTTTACGAGAAAAATCAAGGCGAGAGATTTTCCATAGAAATATAAAAAAAAACTTACATTTGATTAGAAGTGTGAAATTTTGAATATGATTACATTTTTATTTCGATAACTTCTTTAATATTTCGAGATTATTTCAAATAATCCGGAAGTTATTCTTTAATACGAAAGTTAGTGTCTGTTTACGAAACTTTCTTTACCATACGTTCCAAATGTATTCAGATAATCTGATTAACTACTAAAATATTGTTGACTATAATTAGTTAGCTACTTAATAGATTATATCGAATGAAGATTCCTCACGAACCATAACTGAATTTTTTTGTGGAAGGCATTATTTCTCTTAAAAATATCTTGCAATTTCTTATTATTATTCTTTTTCAAAACTTAATTACAATAAATAACTTAGAAACACTGAATAACTTTTGATTTTACAATCACGCTATGCGAATCCTCAATCTGTACAATATGTAAACAAACCCACTTGCGATTAACATATAAATGATCAATATTATTACGCCTTCAGCATCTGTGCGATCGTCGGGACCAAGAAATATATTTACTGCCCCCGTAAGCAGATTAGCTACCAAGAAGAAAACCAATCCATTGCTATTAACCGCCTCTATCAAAGAGGGAAGTGCACTATGTTTGTTACTTATATGCTCGACAGTCGTTTTATGTACAGCGTCTCCTTCACCGCCAATTTCTATCAAAGGCCACGTTGTGTCCATCGGCCAAATAGTGTTCAACACTAAATCGAAGACAAATATGAGAATGACAGTTATGGTTACAGCAATTGCTAAGATCCAAGTAGCGTATCCGAAATTGCATGTGACTCGTGCAATGCCAACCGAAAAAACACAGAGCACAACGAGCACCCAGAGGACGGCACTTATTTGGGCCAGAGCCTTAATTTTCTTCATGAATTCACTGAAGCGGAGCGTTGCACGTGTTTGAAGTACTTGGCCGATGTACATGGAGATTAGATATATCGCTATAAAGCCAGGCAGCGAGCAGATACCTTCACGATTTGCCGAGAGAAAGGTATCACGTTCCAAATCTACATCCATTACAAAGTCGCAAACACCCAGCAACAAAACCGATTCGTGGACAGCAAGAAGACCTGGAGAGAAACTACTGATAAGTGCCAACATATATGTGTTTACTTTTTTATCAGCACAAACCTAATCCAATCGGTACCAGCTGAAAATCAGTGCTGGCCACTCCACTCAACAGAGTTCCGATCAGCTTCGCGAATCCCAGAGTAAAAAATGCATTCAAATGACTTCCGTATTCATGCTCATCTTGGTGATAACCAATATATGTGATGACTAAAGTACGCGTCAATCCTAGCAGAAGAATAGGTATGACCACTTTCACCAATTTCACCAAATCTGTGGAACGGCTGGGTCGCCGTGCCACGGTACCCATGGAAAAGACGAACAAACCAATGCCGACGTCCATGAAACCAGCTCCGTATCGTCGACTTTTGCGAAAGACTTTCGGGAAGCTTTTAAAATCGATGGCTAGAATGCAGATTGCGGTAAGGATGCTGATGGTAGCACGTACCAGCGTCAGCACCTCCGGATGACGGCCAAGCTCAAAAAGGCGCGTACTTGCCAGCGTAAAACAGTCAGTACGCAGAATGAGCAGTAGCAGGGAAAGTATACACAGCATTGCAAAGTAAACAACCAAGTTGTTTGCTACGTTTACACTTAAAACACCGGGCACGATGATCACCGTGAATTCAAGAATGAAGCGTACTGCATTATGCGTTACATCCAGCTGAAGTTTTCGTGTAAGAATCCGCGCCACCGCCAGGCAGCAAACTGTCGGCAAAATGGTCCAGAAGGTGTGATTAACGTGCCGGAACGCTTCTAGCGGTTTCATCGCCTGCCGATCCATTACTGGTATGAGGAAGTAGCTTATGTTGTGTCGGTTGTTGCCTGCCGCACAGTAAGCTTCTTGGTTTTGGAGGCCAGAAGAAGAGTACTTGCTATCAGCCTCATGTCTGACGCAAATATTATCGAATTCCATTTGTATTGCCATGATTAGTAACTCCACACAATCAATAATTGAATTGTTGTCTAGCGCAAAGTTGATGTTCCACTTAATTGTACTGATTAGTTGCGCCCATTTGCTGCCATATCTCTTATATACTCAATTTATTATCTACTTTTATAGAGATAAACCAAAACCTAAAACTGGGTAGGATTTTAGTAATCTAAGCAGAAGAAATTTTCATTGTGAGGTAAACAAAAACATATGATGCGTTGTATCATGGTTTGGCAAGCATAGGAGCTTATTCACATGGACTCTTTAAAGGTATTCACGTATCGGAGTGCGTAGTAGTTGATAAAACCAATAAAACTATGATTTCATGAAGAAACATTTTTTAATTTTATTTTATTCGCATAAACTGATAGATTTTATTTCTAAATAAGGAGGCGTAATTTTTCACAACTTTTTTCTTCGTTTTTTCTTTTCACTTTATTTAAACCTTGGGCTGATAACCTTGGAAAGGAATAAGCTGCCATCGACATTATCAATCATGTGAAATTTAACTGACAATGTGAATTTCAACTAACTAATGATGACTGTAAATGTGTCATCAGTTAAAGAGAACAGGGGATTTGTCACTAAAACATCAATATGCATTATTTCAAATTTTCTTGAGGTGTCACTATTTAGGGGTAAAATTCTCAGTGCTATCTTTACAATGATTTGATTTTGAATTCGATAACAACAAATAATGGTATTCAGTATTATATCTTCTTCTTGTAGCAAAATTACCTCAGGGAAATTTACAAAACCGCGGTGAACCGGGATTGCAATCATTTTTCTTGAATTTGACCGTTTAAATATCGAGTACGTTTTAAAATTCGTTTGCCATTATGGGAGCCCAGAATAATATATATATAATATCATTCAATAAATGTTTTGCAAAAATGTTTAGTACAAAAGCTATAATAATTAAGAAAATAACAAATAATAATAATTAGAATAGATTAATTACAAATTATTCATTAAAATCTTTTTTATTTTAAGTACATAAGCAAAATAGATCGCAGTAAGTACAAAACTTATAAAAATACTTCTGTAGAAGATTTCAGCTAAAACATCACAATGAAGTAAGTACTTTGTAAATGCACGCTAAAAATATTTTATAAAAATTACAGTTCATCTTTTTTCCCTGTTTCCCGTTGAAATCCCAAAAACTCTGGATGCTGAAGCACATGTTCAGCCGCCTGTGACACCAACCGCGCAAACTCTTTAGGATCGAACTTATAATTCGTGAATTTAGCATGAGCGCCGCCTTGTGGATGATGACCTGCATCTTGTGGGTAGACAAGATGTTCCTTTGACCACGTAACGTAGTTGACACCACGTAAACGTGCCAAATCCTTGTAACAATTGGGGTCTTCACAGTTGTATAGCTCAAATATGCTCGCCCAGTTGGGCAGGAAGAGTAAATGAGTGAGTCCAGCACCATGCATGCCTATTAGTACGTCCGTATTTCGCGTAATGGCCAGTTGAGTGGCGAATGACATGCTGCTAGGAAAAGGATCTGATGTGAAGTTCAGCTTGAGTGAGAACATATTGGTAATTCGTACCTTTCGTATGAAACGAGCCGCACTTCATACAGTTGCTTGGATTGGATTTCCATAAGCAGCTCCTGTTCATTCAGTATGCGCCGAAATTTTGTACGACGTGAAAGCAACGTTACTCGCACCTTTCTTTGAGCGCAGAGTGGCGGATGGAAAGGTATCTGCAAGCGATGCAGTATAAACTCGGAGAAGGCACGAAAGAGTCCACTATTTCGGCAACCAGAAATCTAAAGTATACAGAAGCTTAGTGATTCCGAAATTTGAAATTGATTTCAAGAAACGCTACAACTTACTATGGGCGTGTTATAGTAGAGGCCGAAAATCATGCGTGGCAGCAGTGGCAAAACGAGATTTCGAAAGCACACGCGCTTTCCCTTCACCTCATTCAAGGTCCACACTGGATGCTTTGTGAAGGCTTTGAACGTTTCCATAAAAGGGGACTCGTATGGATATGTTTCCCAAATCAGAATTCGGGTATCTCGGTCAAATCCCAGTGGATGCGACAGATTCACAAATAAAGTCGCATACAAATTGAAGAAATCACAGAAGTGATGGTACATATTGTATGTGGAATCGATTTTCATAATAAAAGTGGGCGTCTCAACAACCAAATCACACTGATTGCCTCTCATTACAGGCATGGGTAGCTCCACGAAATTACGCATTTCTGGAGCCCATGATTGCAAAGCACCCATATGATCCATCTCTGCTCTCAGACGAGTGCTGTTCAGTTTACAGTGACCAGCTACTTGTCCCTCTTTCAGCACATCCAGGTGATAACGTATGAGTTCTGAGCGTTGTAGCAAATCGCGAAAATCAAAGAGTAGATTTCGTCCACGACAGAAACGCAAATACTGAGTACATTCAAGTGAAGAATCCGTCAAATACGAGGGCTCACACATCAGCGACAATTCATCGATTTGTTGTTGTATATAGCCGAAGTCCGCTTGCGAGTAGAAGGTATTTAGTTGAGCTTCTTTGTTTTGTATCCAGGCAGTGTGTTCACCAGGGCAGGAGGGCGTCTGGAAACGTGCGTCTGGTGTGCAGTTGTGCTCATGACCCCAGCATGCTTTGCTGTTGGTGGAATTCGTTTGTAGGTCGCAGTAAGGGTTGCGCTGGCATTCATCCCTCAGCTGTGGGAATCTGTTCAAGTAACGTGTTAAGTGCTGTTCTGGCAAGTTAAGCATTTCAGGGTGCCCACTTAGGTTATCCTTCAATGCAGGATTCTCCCGCTCTTGCTCTGTGGTGACGCAGAGGTATATCAGTTGACTTAGAAGAATGAGTATTTCGTTGCGCATTTTAAAGGTAATCAATTTAATTTATATATTTTAATACTGTAATTTTAAAGTTAAAGTTATTTCTTATATACAGATACACGTTTTCCATAAAACACCAGACGTCTAATTTATGTACTGCACCATCTCCACATGGTTCTTTGCTGCTTTGATAATCGATGAGCTCACTTCGCCCACCTTGCTTTTTGATCTCGTGTTACTGCTGCCTTACTTGAATCACAGCCTTGTGTCCGTCACGATTTTAGACCTTGTTTGTTGGCATTCATTCTTCCAATGCCTTTTTTATTTAAAGCTTCATATAAATCGCTGCAACATAATAAGTGAGAACGATTGAAGAGAAGTTTGCAGCTGGTTCTTGCCTTTTGGCATTTTGTTGTGGTACCTGCTTGTTAATCACAGTTTCCTCTTGCTGCCAGTAAACTACTACAGGTTTTGTTGATTTCGGAGAGTTTGTTTACTTTGAGCACAAGTGGATACTTATTTGAGCTAGAAGAGAGATGATATACCCTCTGAGAGATTTATTAAATGCTAGGTAAATTCTCAATCTTATTGACTTCGTTCAGTGAATGAAAATTATATGAAAGTATGTTTATTCTATTTTACTTTATTTTAATTATCTTAATTTTGCTTTATTTTACTTTATTTCATTTGTCTTTACTGCTATTTCATTTTATTATATCTTGCTTCATTTTATTTTATATAAAGTTGCACTATTTTGTACGATTTTTGTTTTAAATAAACTGAAATTTTTAAGGTTTTTAGTTAAAAAATGATTGAAAACACCAAAAGTTTCCCCGAAGCAAGTTTTCCCAGCCTGTATTAAAACGGAACTTACTCTTCCATTCTGCTTCAGATCGATTGTCAATTGGTCTGTCATTCTAAGCAGCTCTTAGAATACTCTAGAATGGTATTGAAACAAAGAGCCGCTCAGAACAATGAGACTGCTTATTTACCTTCAAGTAAATGAGCCAGCAACGTTGATCAAACAGAAGTTTTTCATTGCATTTAGGAATATAGAAATTTGCCGCCACGCTGCTTGTTAGAAAATTCATGGGTGACAAAAATTTGAGTATGCCATCTGATTGAAGGTAATTTTAGAAAATTTTCGCACGCACTTAGTATTAAAGTTTTACGGAAATGAACTCGTAAGAAAAAAAAAGAAAAAAGGTAAATAAGGCATCTCATCGTTCTGAGCATCTCTGCGTTTTTATTCCATTCTGTTGCGTTGCTGGGTTGAGTATTCCAGCAACGTTACTAGCTTAGCGCAGGTCCGATTGGAAGATGTTATGTTAAACAGCTGGTTGTCAAGTTTGACTTCTACCGTTGTGCGGAAGGTTGTTTCTGCACAGCTATCATAAATATTGTGTACATCGAATGCAAATTTTATACATGGAATATTATTGTAACAGATAAGTCCCAAGTAGATATCAACGCTATTTGCAACAGAAAAATAAAGTCAACATGCGTGAGAGCCATGTAACGTAAGTAGTATTCATGTAGATGTCGAATTGAATTTCTTTAAATTGCGTTCATCCTTGCAGATTAAAACCCAACGCAAAAGTGGAAACTAAAGCTCCCTCAATATCGGCACGACAAAGTAGTTTGGAGGATATAAATTTGGACCAATTTCTCAAAACTTCCAACTATGAAGATACTGTGAAGCAGCTAGATATCTACTATGGCATCGGTAGGTGGCTTTAAAAACGCAATTTGCAATAGTCAAGTGATCTTGTCATGATTATATAATTTCTTGCATATAAAAAGAGACACGATCGTTTCTCTATTAGTGAGAATGCAATGAATTCTATAGAGAACAATTTGCGAGATCAATTGATGGTTGTATTTAACATGATCGTTTGCAACTGAGTTGATGGATGCTAGATGGGAAATTAAAGAAATGGAAAGCGGTTGTTGAACTTTTGTTTACAATCGTTTATCAAAAAGATTGCACTTTATCAATTTTAATTTATTTGTTTCTTGTTTTATTATGGAATTTAAATTTCTTATTGCGACTCCCTTCTCGTTCAGTCAAACGTCAACTGCTGCGCTTTCAGAGCCCCATTACGGGTCTCTTTCCGGTTATGAGTACCGATCAAGAGGTTGGTTCGGTGCGTGACAGCGTCTATTGTGCTGCCGCCGTATGGAGTCTTTATCAGGCTTATCGCCGTATTGACGATGATCGTGGTAAATCTTATGAGCTCGGACAATCAACAGTGAAGTGCATGCGCGGTATACTGGAGTGCTGGGTAAAGCAAGCGCCCCGTGTTGAACTCTTCAAGCAACGGCAATCCAATCTACATGCTCTACATAGTAAATTTCATCTTCACACGGGCGACGTAATCTACTCGGATGAGCTGTACAATCATCTGCAGATAGACGTCGTCTCATTGTATATCATATTTTTGGTTCAGATGATTACTTCGGGATTGCAAATAATATATACACAGGTTTACATTTGCTTGAGAAAATTATTAATTGTCGTAGGCTTATATATTTCCTCTTTCACACAGGATGAAGTTGCTTTTGTTCAAAATCTCGTCTACTATGTGGAACGAGCGTATCGCACACCTGATTTTGGAATGTGGGAGCGCGGTTCTAAGTATAATAATGGAACACCAGAAATACACGCTTCTTCCATAGGTTAGAAGGTTTCAAAGCAAGTTCTCTATCTTTTATATCTACTGAATTATTCAGGCATGGCGAAATCGGCCTTAGAAGCTATTAATGGCTGCAATTTGTTTGGTGAGAAAGGTGCTTCTTGGAGCGTAGTCTACGTGGATATCGATGCTCACAATCGCAATCGCAGTATCTTCGAAACCATGCTTCCCAGAGAATCAAGCTCCAAGGTGTGTTTCGAAGAAGCTAAATACTCTTAAGAGTTCTATTCATACAGATAATCTTTATCTCGTTTTAGGGTGTTGATGCTTCCTTGCTGCTTACACTGTCATTTCCCGCTTTTGCATCCCACGAAGAAAGTTTGGTAGAGCAGTCAAAGCAAAATGTCATCAATCGTTTGCGTAGCAAAAATGGATTTAAGCGTTTCAGTCGTGATGGCTACCTCAGCAAAATCGAAGATAAAAGCAGAAGGTTTTAACTTCTCTCCGTAAACTTTTTCAAATCTATTTTCATGTAATTATTGTTTCGAAGATATTATCACACGGGTGAAATTAAAGACTTCGAAGGCTATGAATGCGAGTGGCCTCTCTTCTTCATCATAATGATTATTGATGGCGTTTTTAAGAATAACAACGAACAAATCGAAGAATACCAGAATGAGCTGCGTCGTTGCTTGCATTCGGACGGTAATGGTGACCCGGTGGTCACCATGTACTATGCTCCCGATGGCGAAGGCTCCTATATACGGGCTCCTTCACAGTCCTTCTTTCTTTGGGGACAGTCCATGTTTGTAATCGCTCAACTCTTAACCGCCGGCCTCCTTCATATCAACGAATTGGATCCCATACGACGTTACCTGCCTAGCTATAATCGTCCGCGTCGTGCTGGACGTTATTCAGCTTTTCAGGTGAGACTGGATATACTATAAAATAAAAAATAATATAAAAGCTTATTTAAGCTGCTGTTGTAGATGTAGCAATAGCTTTCCAAAGTATGATATGCCATCGTATTAAATCTAAGCTTTCGAACACATCGTCACTCACATTTTACAGATTAATCGCTATTATTTATGTTAATCGGGTCGACAATTGGCTTTCTCTTAATTCATATGTTCTTTATACTTTTCATACTTTTTCCGTACTGAAAAAAATATGCAAAACAAAATATTGGTTTCTTGGTAAACAATTAAATGTGACCATGTCGACAGGGAAAAGCATACGAAGAGAACCACCATGTAAGTAAGACAGTGAGACACCAAGTATTTTACACCAAACTCCTCAATACTAGCTAGCATTTTCGAAATTACTCAAAACTAAACTTCTACACTCAGCACACCTTTCGGCGGCGCACACCTTTAACAACTATTTTGGTACGCATACCTAAAATTTCAAAGTAGGGCGCGCTTATGGTGAACATGTCATGCATCTTGTTTCTAAAAAACTTCCGCTCTTCTAACTGTGCTTTCTTGCCGGTAGAAATATTTTGGTTCTTATCTCTGGTTTCGGAAAAAATGCTTCATTAAAAAGTATCTCTGTGCTATCGTAATTTTCCCGACGATTTCAATTTATTTGATTTCCTATTTATTATTTTCAAAATTTATAAAGCAAAATTATGTGGATTAAAGTTTTTTATTTGTGTAATATATTCAAAATTTTATGAAGATTTTGCATTATGTTTTTTTAAGTTTTGGTAAGAAAAATTGGACAAAACTTATATCTAGCAGTTTTAAAAATTTATAAAGTATTCAAAATTCGTATCTTCAAAATTGGTCTCTCAAAAACTACTCCAATCATTTACTATAATTAGTTATAATTTACTATAATTAACATTTGCTTTATTCTGTATCTAATACATATTCATTTATTTTTCTAACAGGCAAAGCCATGCACTGTAAGTAGAATTTATCACTCATTTAGAGGTTTCTGTGACCTTTACACATATTTGATCACGGTTAACCCTTTCTGACAAATCAGCTACTCTCGAATTATTGTTGTTACTTCTCGTTACCTGATTTTGTATACATTAATAACCTCATTAATATTTTTGTGTGAATTCCAATGCAAGAAATTAAGAGTACCTCCTATACTGGATGCTGGAAAGGTAATTTTGATGAAAACATCGATTTTGTCAACTTGCGTTCTTACAACTTATTTTCTTCTGAAAGTATGTTTCTATTAAACGCATGTTCTGGAACACCACTTCATAATTCTTTATGTTACGACCCTATTTCCGATTGAAATGCACTTTTTAAATTTAATAACATTTATGGAATATTTTTGGCACTTTCCGTAATAATTATTAATTTTTGTATTTTTTGAAAGCAATCAGCACGTTTTGTATATAGTTATAACATGATATAATGTATTATCAGCTCTTTTTTAAGTTTTTTTATTAGAATTTAAGTTTTCCTAAAAATTTGGTTTTCTCAACCATTTTAAATTTTGAAGTTTTTCTTCTGTATTTTGCTCTTCCTTTCGTTCTTTATAACACCAAGATATGTAAAATATAAATAAAGCTTCATTCCCAATTTTTACACAGGGCACCGCTACTGACCTTGTGGTGCAAATAGTGTTGATCGCCGAATCCATGCGTTTGCAAGCAATGATGGCAACTTACGGTATACAGACACAAACGCCACATGAGGTGTATATTGAAATGTCATAAAATTTCTACAAAATACTTAATTAATCCTTACTTGCCTTCACCTTCCTTAGGTTGAGCCTGTACAAATTTGGTCCTCCACAGAATTGATAAAAGTATATCAACACTTGGGTGTTAATAATAAAGTAGGTCTTTCAGGACGTCCTTCACGCCCTGTGGGATCTTTGGGCACCAGCAAAGTATATCGCATCTGCGGCATGACGGTACTTTGTTATCCACTAATATTTGAGGTTTCGGACTTTTATTTGTACCGTGACATGGCTCTGCTCATTGATGACATTAAAACCGAACTGCAATTTGTGGGAAAATACTGGCGTCTGTCAGGTCGTCCCACAGTATGCTTGCTGATACGTGAAGAGCATATGCGTGATCCACAATTCAAAGAAATGCTAGACTTGCTAGCCATGCTAAAAAAGGGTTACTGTGATGGTATGAAGGTGCGTATTGGCCGCTTGCAGAATCTGATAAGCAGCTCGTGTATAGGTAGGTCGGGTGGAAGTTTTTTAATTCCGAAATATTGAAGCCTATATCTTCTATTCCCAGAGCATTTGGACTTCATGAGCCAGAGTAATCTGTCGGATAATGAAAACGCCTTTGCTCAGATCAATCACGAATACATTGGTTATCAATCTCTTACAGATGTACCTAAAGCTTTGACTTACGTCGAGGAGAAGGTATCTGTTGAGGTAAGATTTTCACTTTATCTCCCAATCTTTCTCTAAATCTTTTCACTTCAGCACTATAATCACAAACCCACTCACGAAATCATCGATGCTCTACGTAACACCGAATCAATTTATTGTCTCTGTCAACTTTGGGGCATCCTGTTGAACCGTGAGGGTCCTCACTATGAAATTAATGGACTGAGTGTTAGTCAGGCTCTTACTCAACTATATCATCGTGCCGGTTCTCTGCGTTATTGGCGTGCTGTGCGTTATTGTTCCTCCCTTCTGCACCATATTGTTGATTCTATCAGTCCTTTCATTACCACCGTCTTGGTAAACGGCAAGGAACTAACCGTGGGCGTTATTGGACAAAAGGAAACCGTGTTCGACAAGCCGATGACTCCTGCGGAAATCCAGAATGTTATGTACACTAGTGTCCAGCCATACAATGTTATTCAAGCAGTATTGCAACAAGAGGTGGTACTATATTGTGGTCGCCTAATTGCGACAAATCCGTCCATGTTTACAGGAATTCTTAAGGTATGTTGAATTGAGAGAAAACTTTTGTATTTTAGATTGGTATACCATTCTGTAGATTCGTATTGGTTGGGTTCTGGAGGCAATGCGTATTTATTTGCAAATTTCGGGCCACGAGTCCATAGACGTGGACAATCTGTCACCCTATCAGGTGCGCATATTATTGCAAAAGGTACTCACAGTAAGCGAGTGGGCAGCAGAAGAAAAGTATGCTATACGTATTATCAAGCCATGATAACATTTTCTATATCCTCGTACATATGCTTATATTCAGGTTGACCACACTTCAACGTCGCCAACTAGAGGGCTCTCTTTGTCGTGTTCCTACAAACTTCTACAATAAAATCTGGGAGATTCTGCAGCGTACACCACAGGGTATATCCACGCAGGGCCATTTGTTACCTGCTGTACCTACGCTGACCAACATGAGTCGCGGCGAGCTGTCCTTCTCGCTGCTAGTGGAGGAGACACTGATATGTATTCATCGGCCAGAACGGCGACAAATTACCGTGGAACTTCTGTGCATTGTAGCCACAATTCTAAACCGGTATGTACTGCAGATGCTTTTCGAATGCAGATACTGATTTTCGATTTTCTATTCGATTTTCCCACTCACAGTAATCCCGAGCTTCATTTCAAACAAGCCTTGGACTTGGATGATATCCTGTCTGAAGCTTTCTCGATGTATTGCAAGGTATTACAAATTTATTTAGCAGTAATTATATATCTGTTGCCTTTCATTTTAGGATAACGACTTACACACTAATGAGAATAACGATATGACTGCTTTCTACTCACTTGGTTACTCAGAGACTACTGGCTATTTGGCGCGTGCTGCTGTCAATAAAGTCCTGCAGGGCGGCGCTTTTAATACGCAAGAAGAGGATCACGTAAACGGAACTGCTCTGCATGATGAGACCTGCAAAATCTCTTAGGAGAAAACAGTTTATTTACTTTTGATGTATAGTTAAGTTTACCAGAGATACAATTCAATTACTGTTGAAATTATGATAATAACGCCAATTTATATTTGATGTTAAATCCTGCTATAACAATTGAGAAGTCTTCGATGCTTATATACAGCTTTAAATTGTTAAATTTTTTATTTTAGAATTTTGAATGAATTTGTTGAATAAGTTAAGAATATAAGCTTTAATATAAACGGGAATTTATGAAATTGAAATCTCTATTCTATTCTAAGGCAGATGTTAAATTTTTAATATACTTCTAGAAAAATATATTTAAAATACAGGAAAAGAAAAATTATTTTTTAAGATCTTAAAAGAGGAATATATTCACAAGTAATTATTAAAACCTATGACTTACAAGTAAAATAACCTGCAAGTAGACGTTTACACGTTTTTCCATCTTAAGATATGCCCAAGGTAAACTATTGTATAATTACAGAATAGGTATCATCACACTTTCTTTTTCGTCTTCACCACATTTAACCTTCATTTTAATTTTCCCACTGCAGCATGCAGCATTTGAAGTATGCCAAGAGTGCACAAAATCGCTTCGCTTAGTTAAGGCGATTAACTGTTGCAAGAGTACTTAAAGTCTGGACAAATCGAGAGGACTGGAAAGAAGAGAAACCAACAAAACCGCAACAATAGCACTTTTAATGATTTGATTGCATTATATTCTACACATGCGCAGTATTGACATAACTAACATAATTTTTGCAGTCATGTTTATAAAAGGCAGTAATTTAGTCTGTTTGGTTGGCAGTAGTATTTCGTCGTTTCGTAGAATATAATATTTGAAATCCCAAAACTAACAAAAGTTTGTTCTGAAAATGCGTTCCAAATCGATGCAAAACTGGATGTGTACTGAAATGGAGCGGCTCAGCACAAAGTTAGAACGGTACAAACCCAGTGGCAGTGGTTACAATCGTATAAAGCCGATATTGCTTTCCAAAAGCGTAACGCATATGCTGAACAATCCTTTGCCTGTGGAGGATCGCAACAATTTGAAAACTCTTACTCCTGCTTCGACAGCCACAGCTAATGCTACCAGTGAAACGAAGCAACAATCACGAGAATCAAGAACCCGTGGCATTCTAAGTTGCTCGAACGCCGAGTGGGAAGAAGTGTACCCGACCGTGAGATTTCGCCGAGTTAATAGTAGGGATAGCAAGACGAATGGGACTCAAGGAAAGTTCACTTATTATCGCAACTGTTCGACGAGAATTGCCTAGAGTTCATGTTGTGTTGGAGTCTATAATGTGTGCACTTTGTACAAAAATGGATTCAAGCAATATATTTACAACATTTAGCTACCAAAATTTTATTTCTAAGAGAAGAAATCACTGCTGCTTCTCTGATGCTTATATTTCGTTGGCAACTTTTATGCTTTTCTGTATTTTATAATTTTAAGCTACTATTTGAAAGTTATTGTAATTTCGTAATAGTTAATTAAAATACTTAAGGTAAATATACGTATGTATGTTAAAATTGAAATTCGTGCGTTTTATAAAATTGCTACTAAAAACTAGCCTTACTTTGAAAATAGCAATGAATGCAAATGAAGTCCGAAAAGTATCATGATGTAGTTTTTCCTTCAAAATTTATTTTTTAACTCAACTTTATTACAAAAGAAATATTTTTTTAATTTCTCTGTTTTTGTAGTTTTCTTTTAATGTTGCTTCGATAAACACACTTAAATCGAAAATATTTATCTCTTTTATATCAAAAATGGTTTTTAATCGTGTTAAATTTTCACTTTTTTGCGCTTTAATTTATTGACTTTTATTATACGTGTATTATTATTCGTTTTATTGTTGCAGTATTTATATTATGCAAATAAAAACTTTAACTATAATTTTTTAAAGGATGGAAGGTTTTAATCGGTTTTCTGGGAGTAAAATGGAAAACTGTGCAATTTTGGTCGATAAAACGTTGAAATTAGTCGATAATACGTTTATTTTTAGTTTTTCTCTTTACTTTTACTCTCACGTCACAAACATGCAAAATAAGTGATTAACTTGTGATTAACTCTTTAATTAAATTTGGATAAGCCGACGATTGACTTACAATAGATGAGAGAACTAAATACTTTCATAAGGATTGGTGTAGATTTTTTTTAATCAAGTGATAATTTTCAAAATAAAGGAAACATTTTGTAAGACTTATTGGCCTTCTTGATGCTCTAAGGCAGACAAATCACTTCTCTAATATCCGTTTCTTGCGAACTGTTTGCCGTTGAATAAACCAAAACCATTCCAAACAGATTTCTAAATATCACTGCCAAGTCTTCAATATTAAGAGGAATCTTGAGAGAACAGTACACTTTTATACTGAACCAGGCTTGAAGTTATTTATTGCAGTTATTTCACCATTATTTAAAAAAGGGTAAAGTTTATCAACTCAATAATTTTGTACACTAAAAAGGTTCGTTAATATATTTTTTATATATAAAATTTTAGCATGCTGGACAAATTTTAATACAGAAGATAAATATTAAACTACAGTACAAAATGTAGGCTTAACACTTTAAAAATAATCGAATAAGAAACATTTTAAGCAAATTCCTTAAATTTTTAACAAATATACAAATATTCCAACCATTAATAATTAAATGGAAATGGAAACAATGATTCAATGTAATATTCAAATATTCGTAATTTCAATTCACCTTATTTCAAAATACACCCTTTTTCTATTAACAATAATAGCATTTACAATTCTTTGAGGTCGTGAGTGTAGGTTTGGATTCGTAATTCATTAAATAACAATGCAATGCAAATATTCAAATGAATGAAATTATTCAAAAATGGTATAAAATGCTAAAAAATCCCTGAATATGATTTATAGTTTTTATAATTATAATTCTTATTTGTGGTTTAGTGTTACTTCTTAAATTTTACGATTTCAAATTTTCAGCTTATATTTGTAGTGTACAATCATAATAATCGTCGGCAGTTCTTCGTATTGATTACACAAAAAATTAACTATAGTAATGTAGCTGTGAAATGATTAATCACGTTATCGATTAAATAAGTTACATAATTAACTACTTGGTTAAAAAAAGAGCAAAGGGGGCAGATATCGTGGAAGCAAGCTTATGTATGTTATATTCTGTTACAGTTGCTCTATTCGACGGCGACTGAGTACGCTATCTGTATCGGTTTCGTCATCGTTCGTCTCTTCCTTGGGACGAGTCCACTTGATCATCGTCTCAGGTGAACGATACAGGAAGATCAATTTGGCGAACAGGTCTTCTTCGAGAGTAAACTCGAGAGCTTCTCTTACCTGGAAGGAAAAACAGTGTAAATAGATTTAACAGAAGACTTTAGAGACAAAACGATCGTGTTTAATATACCAAATATATGTCAAGGCACAGTTGGAGAACTCGGTCGACATATGGAAGATCTTCGAACATAATTTTGCGATTTTGTCCAGCAATAAAGGATTTCAATATACGGGAGGCCAATAACACAAACGTGGTATACAGACCGATAATGCTGTACGAAAGAAAGGAGACCGAATTATATTGAAAAAGTAATTTATTTAGGCTTTTAAGACTCACCCTCCCGCTGTTAGGAAGCTGAATGTGGACGGGAACTTCTTGTCGTTGAATGTATACATCACAATGCCGGAATCACAATTGGAGAGCGGCAACTTGCTCAAAGTGTTCGTGTAGAAATTGTCGTCACAAAACTCTCGTATTTCCCACCAGAGTTCGTTGGTACCCGGTAGGGATTTCATTTTTATCACCAGTGGTCGGTAGACTGTAGAAGACGTCAGATGGAAATAAGTCATGTCACTTAATTACTTTTAACTTTTATAATTCAGAGCAATTTACCTTGGTCCTTCGGCATTAAAGCATTCACGATCCCCATATCACCGGAGTTGAGTACCTTAAATTAGAAAAGGAAAAGATCTCAAGCGTGGGTCATCTCAAGCGTGAGTCATCTCAGGTTAAAGCCTAGGTCCACTTACTTTAATAAACTTAGGCAACAGGTTCGGTATTACCACGAGTTCCTCTTCACTGGTGTGTTCGAGCATACTGATCATTGCCTCTCTGCCCGCAAATGTTTCATTTATAGTGTACGTCACCTCTGATCGCACCGTGCCAATCAGTCCCTTCGCCGGTGGTATGCGCGTCAGCGAGTAAGTAAAGCGAGCAATCAATGGAACACCTGAAATTCATACTATCGTTGAGAATATCCCTTTGGAGGAGAGCAAGACTTTCTCAACCTACCGTTTTTAAGATCTGCCAGTAAACGTTCCATATCCGGGGGTGATATACTCCAGAGAGAGGGCGAGTTACCCGCGAGGCCAATGGCTGCAATGTCGCTGGCATCATAACTGGACAGGAAAGTGATAGCGCTCTTATCCTTCTTGTAGGCGTTCTGCATTGTAGCATATTTGCTGTCATCGAAGATGTAAATGCTCTCGCGGTTGTTGGTTTGGTAGATGGGATCATACGGACCGATTCGTATGGAGGTGTAAATTTCGTAAGGTACATTGGACTGGCCCACAGCATTACCTAGTGCAAAGAGGCATAGGGGACCCCAGATGCAGATAACGATCAGCAAAATTACGGTACCGCCCATTAAAAGTTTGGAGATGAAGGCTTTTTTCTCGGCACGTATAGCTGGGAAATCGGTTTCCATTTGACGACTGCATTTAATAAAAAAGATGTCTGCAAAGATATCTTCCATTTTCAGCCAATCGAAGAGAGTCATTGTGGTGTGGGTGCAAACCCAGTCGAGTATGGTGCGGAGCTCGTAAAGGAACGGGATTATCATGTAGCTGGAGATGGCGAGCGAATATGTTACATGACGAAACACTTGAAAATGGAGAGGGGTTACTTACACTTTAAATGATATCATGTTGGGCAAGGAGAAGCTACGTGTCAAGAAATTTCCGAGAATACGCTTCGGATATCCACACTTTATTTGGTATGATGAGAACAGCAAGTAGAAACATTTGATGATGTAGAATATAATGGGTGGAGCGAGTGAGTAAAAACTGCGCTCTGTCACCGCTGGAACGACGAAGAACATCCAAATGTGTATCCCGATGACGGAGAAGAAGTGGAAGATGATTTTGTAGAACAGCGACTTGCGTAGATACAAGGCACGATCGATGACGAGTAGAATAAACTGAAGCAGCAACATGATAAGGAAGGGAACGGGCACTTTATTTTCGGCCAAATAGGTTTGCACACCGCCATCGCCCTCGGTTTGTTGAGACTACAAAACAACAGGAAACATACGAGGAATATAAAATAGACACCGACAAATTTTAAATTATGAATTATAAGCGGAAGAAAAATAATCTTACACCAAATGCTGTGAAACCGAATAGTAGCACGAAAAAGTTAATGAAATCGCAAAGAAACATCAGAGCGTAGACATCTGTCGGTAGACGAGTTTTCTTCAGCAGGTTGAAGAAGAATTTCCTCAGGGATGAGAAGTACTTGGAACGTCTATAGGGGGAAAATATTGAATACTCTTCTTCTCATATAGTTATACGGTGAGCTTACTTCAACTTCGATATACCGCGTATGTATTCATCAGTTTCCATGGACCCCTGACTCCGGTGTGTAGTATCGTCGTCTGTATTCTGAGAATGCGAGGGAACCATTGCCGTGTTTTCACCATTCTGACTGTTGGGCTCTTCGAATCTGAATAATGAAGATGGATGTGTGCAAATATAGAGTAAAAAATTTACGGTAACTAAATCATTAAACAGTTTGATAGGGGAAAGGAATAATAAGGGAAAAAAATAAATTTAGGACTTGATATTGATAACGAAGTAGTTTTAATTTTTTACAAACTTTTTCGCCCTTTCTCTTATAAATTCCAATTCATCAAAACTTTACATGTTTATGGAATATACACAAAGTTCTTTGAATTGAAACGTGTTTAACCAATATTTTATAGAGAATACATATGTGCTACATGTGTGTGTGTGGTATGTATGTATGTCTGCAAGTTTGTAAGTTTTTTCTTAATATAAAGTTTTAGCACGTAACTTATACCTCAATACTTTGGCGTTCAGGGCTTTTCTTACAATTTTCCATTTCGATTTACCACCTTTATAAAAATATTTATATTTTTAGTAAGTTTTGAAACTTGATTTTGCTTTTGCTTAACTTGAATTATCTTCTTCTTGATCTTGATCAGATTAACCTACCTTGGCTTTAATGTATGAGAAAACGAAATTAATTAAAACTTGGCTAGGGTCAGAGAACATGAGAAATGAATTTGCTTACCCAGGGTCGTCATCCTTAACTTCGAATTCGTATTTTGATATCAAAGCATCCTCCATAATTTCGTCTTTATACTCCGATTTCCACAGACCTTGAGACTTTAGTACAAACCTAAAATTAAACAAAACCAATACAAGACAGACTTCCAAAAATCCATTAACTTCATTGCTTACCTGTGCAAAAACAACACCAACAACAGCAGGAGATCGTAGCTCGCATAGTTGGCATCCAGTTCTACACCAATAATTTTCTCCGGAGCCAACGGCTGATTCGGCAGGTTATTGTAGTTGGCCCAGATCAGTTTAAACTGGAAGATGCATTTGATCAACACGATGGCCTGTGTGTAGGCGATCAATGTAACCCAGAATGTTTTAGTGGGACGCGGCAAAGAAAGGGTACCCCACAGGAAGACCATAATAGGAAGTGGAAGCGATATAATGCTGGCATTGACCACCTGAGAAAGGAAATTTAGTAGAGAGAAATAGAAGTTGATATTATAGTTTATGTATTCCACACTTACTTGATTGATGAAGACAACAATATAACAGATAAGGTCGGTGTTCGACAGAATTGCATACCACGAAGAGATCAACACTTCGATCAAAATGTGATGATCGCGAGAGGTAAAGTCATCCTCGAAATTGAAATCGTTAGTGCTGAAATTGTTCGGAAATAAATAAGTTACTATAATACAAAAGTTCTTTACGATGGGGAAATTATGTTTTTCTAATTAGCGATTTTTCCCTTTGAGTAGATGGGTATATAATTAAGAATTAAATGGTGATTTATAGTTTTTATATAGGTGTAAAAAGTTTTAATGAAATTATAAAATAAAACAGAACACATGTGTATTTGCAGAATTATTAGAAGGCTTGAATGTTTTATAAAGAGAATTCAAGATAATAACTGAAATTTGTCTATTGAAAAATGTAATAGCTATAATTGTTGCTGTCTTGACCCATTCTCAAGCTAATTCAGTCTAATAATGATGAATAAAGTCGTCAATATACGTAAATAAGAAACTCATCTCATTGTGTTGAGAGCTAAAAAACTAAAAAATAAACCTTACATGAATTATATCGCATTAAAAATATTGTGCTTAAAAAGGTATTTTGGTAGTGCTTAAATGTTGCAAAACTTGAAAATATATCACAAATACTAACAATCGAATAAGTGTCTCAATTGATAATTAAATACTTGCAAAGGTGGACTTTATTGTGATCAATATAAATTCAAAATTTATAGGAAAATGTATCTATGAAGCAAAGGTTTTGAAAAAGCATACAGTTTGTAAGTAGCAAAGGGATGATACGAAGAATGATGTGAATCACGATACTAGCCCAATTTAATTTTACATTTTTTAATAGAAAAGACATGAAATAAGAGAATTCTAAAGGAAAAAGAAAAGAAATCTGTTTAGTTTGGATCGCTACCTGTCCACCTTCTCGTGGGAACACTGTTTTCCCCATGAATACGCACCGCCGAGACTGGGATTTAAGGAGGGCGCCAAGATTCTGATCTCTGGCACGCCCTCAAAATTTTGTCTGTTTGCACAACAAGATGGGAAAAGATTAAAGGAATCGAAGGAAAAGAGAAAATAGAACGAAATAAACTTAATTTCAAAAACTTCACAAATTAATATTCAAATATTGAATATACAATTGAATTCAAATAGTTTACGAATACACAGTAATTTACGCAGTAAGTCAAAGATAAAATACTTCTTTTCATATTTCAATACCAAAATTTGAGCATAATATCTCTTTTCAATAAGGAGATCTTATTTGATTTTGAAATACTCATATTTTTAACGATTATCCTGTGACCACTTGACTTTACTTTACTTACCCTCTCTGCACTGAGGTTTCTGCCTCACTCTCGTCCCTGCTGCAAATGGGAAAAGATGAAGAAATGTTTAATGTTTGTTGTTAGTATGATGAAATAGTTTAAAATTTGTTAGGTAAAAATGATGGTCGACAAAAATGATATAAGACGAAACTGATAAGGAACATGAATAATAAAGCAATTTATAAGGAAAAGTAAACGGACAGAAAGATTAAAATCCAAAATTCCAAAAAATTCAAGTATATTAATAAGGTTGTAATAATTTCAAAAATTCTTATACTGCACTCAAATAGGTACTTAAAAATTAATTAAAAATAAAAATAAAAATTACCTAGCGTATTTAGCATCAACGGTATCTACAGGCGTTTCAATGATATCGACTACGTGTTGCTGGTCATGTTCAGGTTGATGTTGTGGTTGATCTAATGGAGTCTGAGTTTGGGATGGTACATTGGTGGTGTTGGTTGTGGATGTGTTGCTGTTATTCTGGTTGGTGTGATGTGTTTGTATATTTGAAGCATTCTCAACATTATTGAGTGGTGCATTGTTCGAGCTCGTGGTTGTAACAGAGGAAGAATCATCATTCTCATGACTAAATCAAAATATGACAATTAAGAGAAGAAAATAATACAAAGAACAGATGAAACTTCAAACGGAATAAAAGTAGATTATAAAAGAACTAATTTAAATTTAAGAATTTGATCTTATTTAATTATTTGTGTCGAATTTCCGTTGAGCTCTCTCGACAGACCGCTGAAGACACGCTTTCGAGTAAACGAAACATTTTTAATGGAAATTCGTCTCAAATAACAACTTTAAATTAATTGCAATAACGAAGAATTAATAAATAAGTAAAAATAGTTTGAATGCAAACTAAGAATTTTCTAATCAATTTATGAAAAATGAAATGAATAAGAAATATTAAACGTTAAAATTAATGTGGAAGCATTCTTTAAAAAAATACTTTCTCTCAGAATTTCATACATTTCTGAAATATCATACAAAGGAAATGTTCAAGTTAGTGAATTTTATCCAACTTTAATTACAACATAAGAAAAAAATTAAGTAACGCGATGTTCGTTTAAATATTTGAAATACAAAAATTCTTTACACACATTTGAAAGCAACAAGAGAAACACAGTCAAAATTAAATCTATGCAAAATTAAAATTACTTGAAACACGCTTATTTCAAAGAAATATTGTAAATAACCTTCAGCTGAGGGTAAATACCTGCTTTTGTTCTTTATAAGTGCGGTAGTAACACTACGACCCAAACGCATGAAATTCCGTGATTCCTGTGGAATACAAGAAGAACTCCTATACCCATCAGGATTAGAAGTGGAGCTATGGCTAACCTTCAAAATATTCTTCTCCTCCGCCAGTATTTTGTTGACATAGCGATAGTTACGCGAGAAACGATTTAGTCGAATGGTTAGAGATACCAAAAATCCTTCCAGTAGACGTATGATTGGATTTTCTTTTATTTCTGAAAATCGCAAAATCTTACTTAGACTGAAGTACGCTTTAGATCAAAAACTGCAAACCTTCATCTGTACTATCTACATCATCTGTGGATTTAGCCACTTCTACGCTACCCGTATCATCCTTGGGTTTTTCCTTAGCAACACTTCTAGCAATCTGAGCCTGTTTACTTGTTGAGGGCTGTTTTGATTTATCAGTTTCCTGGAACAAGTAATGGGAAAGCAAATTAATAGTTCAGCTTTTTATTTTTTTTCCCAATTAAATGAATTGATTTCCAATATATAACGAACTTACATCAATAACATTTTTTCGCCGTGTCATTTTCTTTTCATCCTCAGCTATTTTGTCGTCCAGGAAATCGTCTTCATCCTCAATTAAATCCAGTTCGAACTTCTCATCCATATCATCGAACATGTAATAATCGCCCGCACGCACAGCTATATATGTGTGTGGAAAAGTTGAGAAGAAATTAGAGAAAGGCGTGGTATTTCGAATATCTAATTCAAAAGTGTTCTAGCAGGTTAGACAACATGTTTACAACACAAATACGGCAATATAAGAAATGTTTGTATTTCTTAAATCTAACTAGTTATATAAAAAATTTTAATAAAATTTAATACGAGTACAAAAACTTTGAAAGACGTTAGTAATTTGTACATCGCAATAACTACTAAAAGATACGGGTAGCTGGCGGATGGTATTCAGGAAATTTTAAAACTATATTCGAATTATGATTAAATGATTATTTCTAATTATATTCATACAAGGTATAAATGCTGTTCTTTTTTACATATTGTATTATCATTACAGTAAATATTAGTAGGAAAACAAACAAATCTCGTTATTTCGAAGGCAAATGAAGTGTAAATTGGTCATAATATAGATATAATCGTAAAGTTCATAATATAGATACAATCATTAAGTCACAAAAGAACAACGCAACTTTAGAAGCTGATCACAATACTATAATTTCTATGTACGAATATGAAAAGCTATAATTTTAGACATCCATAAGTAGAAATGATATATAAAATTCAAAGTATAACGCACAGAAGAAAGACAGGAAGATGTAAAGTCGATTATTCGTTATATAAATGAATTCTTTATTGAACTTCGTTTAATGTACATATATAGAATTTAATTCATATATGTAAAACATTCACAAGTTTAAATAAACAAGTTTAAATAAAGGAGTAGTTAAATAACGGATATCGTATAAATATGAAAGCAAACAAATGAATTAAACACAAATGCAATATAGAAAAGGTACATACAGATAAATAGTGAACGTATTCATATAGACGGATAAATGTAGCTTAATGTGAAAATAGATAAAATTTTTACCCTGTGGATGCAATTTAATCTCTTTCCGTTTGTGCGCTTTTGAGCCGGGTATGGGGTAACCATGTTCTAAAAAAAGCGAGAAAGTGTAAAAAACAATAATAATGTAAAGAAAAGAAAATATAAACTATAATCGTGTAAGTATGAATTCCTCTCGAAATAGTGTATGTTAAAACGCAGTTTAAAACACAGGAAGGCGGAAATAAAGACGAAAGAGTATATTATATAAAGAGAAACACCGCGAGATTTTGAAATTTAGAAAGTTTGGAAAATTTAGAAAGTCGTCTAGTAATTTTGAATAAACGGATCTGCTAAAATGACATTTTTTAGGATGCGGATGATATAATTTCGGAAAACGTTTCAAATAAATATGTTTAGAAGATCAATTTTAAAACGAAACGACCAGAAGATGAAAAACGGTGTTTTATAAACCGTTCTAGTTAACATCGGTTAAATTTAGGGTCAACAATGAGCCTGTTTTTCCAACCCCAACGAACAACTTCTCAGAACCACCGAAAAGTCGAGCTAGAAGAGATCATATATACAAAATATAATAAGAATAAAACTACAATTCAAAATCATCATCATCATCGTCGTCGTATTTCTAGTGCTATTATTTACAAAATAATCCATTTTGTGCAGCTTTGTAACTCATTAACCGACATTTATTCGACATGAAATGAAGTTCGTTTCAAACATTTTCTGTACATGGTAGGTAAATGTTTTCGAATGCATTCCGAAAACAAGAATGAGCAATCTGGAATCAAGAACGAGGATGGAGCTGTCACATTTACATTGAGCATGCAGCAGAGAGGGCGCGATGCCATCGATCATCAGTGATTCCAGATAAAAGGCGTTGCCAACAGGACCCCAACTATTGGGACGAGCCTTCATGTAGTACTCATCGCGTGCTCCTGAAAGGTTGCTACAACGTCTACGTCGACCGCGTTGTATGGTACTACTCTCGTCCAGCGAATAAGACGCGTTCCCCATGCTCACAGGGCGACGGTGTAATGGTTTCTTTCGTAATGTAACTGGAACATCAGGGCAGACCTACAGATGCGGTAGGTGAAAGAAAATTAGCAGATCGTAATCGGCTAAAGTGAGACCCACATCGACAGTATTTGAAGTTTTAACAGCTCCCTCATCCTTCGGTGTACATTTTACGTAAACGGTTTCATTCCAAGAGATCGTTGTATTCACGGAAAGCAGACGTTGATGGCGTCGTTGATCGGTGTTGAGAGATGTAGAGATTAGAGAGGTCTCACCACTGGCATTCACACTACTAGAGTTGGGCGCCATAACTTGTTGCATGTGTGGACCAGAGGAAGCTTTCTAGAATTGGTACGATATGAAAATCTCAAACTGAAAAATTTCATGAAGAAAAGCAAAAACTTGCATAAGTTGGCGATACGGCCAACAATTCCTCCGAATCCGACTGCAGCGGACGCATTATATCCGAGTTAGGTGCTGAATTCAAAGAGGACCGATCGGTATCGAGAAAGCCATCGAATGGCATGGTGAGCACATCAGAGCTCGGTGTATGCGACTTGGTGTGGTAAGGGATTTCAAAGATTACGAAAGCACAAGACGCCAAATTAAATTACTTACTTGCATTCTCGAATCATTACTGGTCGAGGAAGGTGGGATCAAATGGGTCAGGTTAAATTTTTGAGCTCGATCTTTTTCTAATTCACTTAATGATCGTAACTCAACAACAGATTGAGCAACAATAGATTTATTGTCACTACTTTTCTTTTCCTTAACATTTCCATCTTCACGCTCACTATGACTGCCGTCACGATCACCATGATTTCCACCATCACGATCACCATGACTTGCATCATCGAAATCACTCCGATTTCCATTATCGTAAAGAGTATCATCTTCAGGAGTAAAATCGTTCGCATCTTGCCGGGAGAAGGAAGAAAAGCTACTGTAATCTGCAAGAGGTGCTTGATGATCCTGCCTTTCCGATTCCTGGTCACCATCTTCCGATTTTTGATTTATATTGTTATAAATAAAATTGTTGTATGGAGAAATAAATTATGTTACTTTAAAGCACAACAAAGAAATTAGGCACTCGGAAAAAACGCGTACTAAATAAAAGGAAAGACAACCAACTTCACTCTCTAGAAATCACAGCGATCAGTGAATCGAATTTAAGAACAGACGTAGTTAAACAACTACTCTGATGAAAAACACTTTTGGGAACTTTTAGAAGACCCTCGGTAGGAAAACAAATCCAGATAAGTATAAACAATCTTTTCTTACCATCGAAATGTGTAGGTCTGTCGATGGGACGCAACATTTTTTGCTGAGTTGCGCGTATCTTCTCCATTTTACGCTTGATCTTGTAAAGCACCATTTTTTCATGTTCTTGCCGATGTTCGATTTGTTTCTGACGCAAATCCTCGATAAGTTCGGCACCTCTGAAAGATTAAGTTGGGAGATATTAGTAGGTTGTAGTCTAAAATTAGTATACTTAAGATGCTCGATATGTGTTGCGTCATGGAAACCAAGTTGCTATTATGCATTTTCGTGAGAGTCTCTAAAGGTCAACATTTCCGAAAATATTTTAATGATTTTAAAGAAGGCCAACTATAAGATTCTTAAATATTCAGTCGCAATACATATCCGGGTATCCTTGAAATAAGAATTATGAAGGATCTCTGCTCTTTTCCTCCAGTTCTCTCTCTCTCTCTTTTTCATCACTTACCTCGATGCCAGAATAGAATTCGCCTGTGTATCGCTAATGATGTGACAGAAGTAGTGCGACTTGAAAATCCGGAGCTGAAAGATTAAGAAGGCAAAGCACACAGTGTCCCAAACGAGTACCACATGAGTTGTGATCGTTGGACACTCATTGCTAGCAAAGATTTCGTCTTCGGACGACTGCTCCAGCGTTGCCTTGCCAACGCAAGTGATACCCAACATATGTACCAACCAGCAACAATGTTGGGTCAACTCATGCAGGAACATACATCCGGCCATCTGTAGACACGTTTTCGCCACAATGTTGGCCACATTATAGGCGATAAGCCAGTTCCAACGCTTCAAAATGACATCTATTGGGCGCAAATAAAAATCGGAGCCTTGCCACAGGAACACGAAAGCACCAACCAAGTAGCCCAGTGCGAGTAAATCGGAGATATTCGTTCCGGCCAAGAAGACCACAGCCAGCGTGATCCAGTAGAAGCCACATAGTATACCATTCTTGAAGACGTCCAAGTAGTTTCGTATGTTGGAGAGGAAGTCCCGCGTCGGGTTGTGGAAACGCACCTGACCCAATTGTGCGATATCCTTCACCACGGACTTGTTTGTGCCGCCCGGATAATTGTCCGAATTTTCAAAGCGAAACTCAATGTTAAAGACGCGCTTCTGTCGATCTACCATCAGCAGTAGAATGAAGTCGAATATAAGTTTTGAGGAATGGCTGATGTGCAGGCCGCCTGGTAGCAGCGCCCAGATTTGTATGCTATCCGAGTAACTTATGTTCTCCCAAGGATACTGGACGCAGAGCATGGGTGGTAGTCCAACGAACAGTATGTATTGCAGGATGATCGACACCGCGATGAATATCTCGAAAATCGACCATATTCGGCGGCAGTTCCAGCGACCGAACCAAAGCAATACAAGTAACCAGAAGGCGTAGGCTACCGCTACGATGTCCTGGCGGTAGGTGATTGTCGCGGCGAGGGTGATCAGTGAAATTTCAAAGCCGAACTTATAGAAACCGTAGTTGAAGAGATACTTGGTCATGCCTTCGAGATTTTTCTCGGCATCTTCACGTTGTACATTTGGAAAGAGTACTTTGGGTACGGGATCGTTTTGTTTGCCATGAATACTGCGCATCTGAAATTGACGCAGTGTGATAACTGCATGCAGAGTTACCACCACCATGTACACGATATACTTCCTCAGCAGACCGATAAGACCACCGGTCGCTTCTGAGGCTTTTTGAAGGCCGAACCAAACTGCGTTGTTGGAATCGTGGGATGCATTTATGTTGGGCTAGAAGATGGAAAAGAAACAAGAAAAAGGAAGGAAGATGGAAAGAACAGTTTTTTTAGAAGGTTACCATTGACATTAGTTTAAATTCCTCAATTAAGAAGACCTTCACCAACCCTAAGAGGTATCACACCGAACCATTGACCATTGATATCATCCCCAAAACCACAAAAAAATGTGATCCCCAATCTAGCTAGAAACTTTTTATAATATAATACTTACACAATCTACATTGTAGCGATTGTGATCCAGATAAGCGATCTGATAAATCATCTTAGCCAGTATAATTATGGTAACTACCAAAGAGATGAAGCGACTGAAGAAAACCTGAACACGCGATCGGGAGATCAATCCGAAAACGCACAGGGATATGAACGGGATATGTAGGACGCACACCTGGATGATCAATGAAAGGAAGGATCGTTTTAATATGCGTCGATCATAGTTGCAACGTATGGCTGCAAACCTCTTTAATGCTGCACACGAATGCCGTGATGTACACCAACTTAATCATGTGCAGTTCTAATAGGCGCCAAAAGACACCTTTAAAATTCTTGAATACACGTCTCGATTGATGCATTAACTTCTTGAAGGACACTCGAATGAGACCGAGCAATGATTTATTAAAAGGCTGCTCGGTTCCGAGCATTCGAGCACTCGAGAGGGAGGCTACACTGCGACGTCTGTCGTGGCTCTTCGTCGGCGAGACACTCTGGTTTATTAGGGATTCAATGAATCGTTTGTGGAAGTAGTGTACTTGGATGACAGTGAGGATTACGATAATCGTTGGCGAAACCAAATGAAGGAAGAGTTCCTTAGTCTTGAAACGTTCCAGGCCGATGTCGGTTTGTCTGCGTTGGAAAAGCGGTTACAAGAGAGTTGAGAAAGATTAGAGGTTCCATTATATTTACTTACAGTGTCTTCGATATATTCAGATAGTAACTCCAGTACTGGTCGAATTTGTCGAACTGATACGTGTAGATCAATATCAGGATCGACATGGCGTAGAAGATTAGAAAGAGCCAAAAGCCGTACATCACTTTCAGCCACGCCTTCGACGAAGATTGGAAGACAAGCAGGAAGAACAAAAACAGAGCCATGTAACAGATGCGAAAGCCGTTCATTTGTTTGCCCGCGGTCGCGCACAGAAAGATCACAAGGACCAGCAACCAAATCCAGAGACGCACTAGCAAATTCTTTATAATTCCGCCAACTCTCTTAAGGAATTTCGAAGTTTTCTTGTTTCCAGAGCGAGATACCGTATCCGCTACGCTTCGGCTCAGCTGTAGAGGTCCCATCATTTCCGCATCAGGTTGGACGTCACCGCTCTTCTCTTTGAAGAACTGCCTCAAAGTCACCCAGAACATTAGAAGGAAGGCAGTTTTAACGATCAAGGGCACGCAAGGCTGCTGTCCATGCTCTTGAGGGCGTTCCAAACCAATTTGACCGAGATTGATGCCAGTAGTCTGGATGAAGACAGAACATGAACAAAAAATATAAAGTAAATGAAGGTTTTTTTCTTAAATACTTACATCAACTTTAGAAGGTAGTTCATCATTGTTCAGATCCATACCGTAGATATACTGAGCCACCAGCAACAACTCGGCATATATGACAATGAAAGGACTCGAGCGCATCATAGCTTTCCGTTGATTCGGTATCATCCAGAGTACGTTGGCCCAAAGGAGGAGCACGAATGTCAACCAACTATGATATACGATGGACCAAGCCTACAAAGTTTCAAAGGTAGCAGAGTCTAGAAGACTGGATACAGCACGATTATAGAGGTGGTTCTATAGGGCTCCATACTCACCATCATCAAGATGTTAGTGAAAATGTAACTGTTCTGGTAAATAAAGCCGCCCACGCTAACAATACCGTAAGAGATCTGATCACAGATTGATGCGGTAGCTTCGTCATCGTGACGGCGGTGAGCATCGCCTAAGTTATCCATGGCTATTTCGGAAGTATGACTGGGTGCACCAGGGGCTATAGACTCGGCTCGGCTAAGGCGCGATTTGCGGGGAGTGCTACGAACCAGCTACAAATTTGGACGGAAGAAAAGGTAGGAAACATGAAAAAGATATAGAAATAAATTGCGATTGAAATTCGGATCGGATATGAGTGCAACTTGATGAACGTGATGGCAATGGAACGAAACGATTTGAAAGCTAAATGAAATACACAGCAATATGTTGTTAATGGTTAGCAAATTAAAGATGAAACAGTGAAATATAAAATAGAGGATATTAATAATTTCTTCTGTAAACCGAATTCTAAAAAGAAAAGGAAGAATAAAGCAAATTAAACAGATGAAACAATTCTAAACTACACAAAATGTAGACAGGATATTAAGAAATAGAAATTGGTGGCAAGACACATGGATATAAATATGTGGAATGAAACATATGAATCGAAACATGTGGTACAGCACTCGAGAACGGGAATAGTGAAATGAAAAAGGAGAGCGGAACATATGAAACGGAATACGCAAAGTGGAACATGAGAAACGAAAATTGTGAAATGAAACATTAGACGAACCTTACTCAATATATACAATAGAAACAACATAGATATCGTCAACCATATAAATGCCAACCAAAACCTCGATCATTCGTCATTGGTAATGAAACAAAGAGAAAATGAATCATAGGACGAAACGAAACGAAACACTACACTTAAAAAGACAATTGCTATTATTAACCGTATGAGTACTAATGTATTTTTCATCTAAATGCTCTTCTATTGCTAATTGTATGCTAAATTAAACTCCATCTTCACCCAGTGGGTACTCAAAAACTAACAAAATACCGTGAGTGGAAACGGTTTAGCATGGCTTTTTAAATCTCATCTACTTAAGTGGCTAAAAGAGTGTTAGTGGTTTTGAATTTGTTGCATATGCCATCTGAAGTCTCAACAACTGACGTACGTGTACTACACACAAGCAAACATATATGACGGACGCACACACAGATCAGACAGCTGTACGCCCACTTATGACAGCCGTACACCTACTTATGACAGCCGCAAGTACAGTTACGGCAGACACATTTTTCACAAATATGAGTATTTACAAACACGTATGTATGTAGTTAATAGCTAACTATTATTTTAAATTGAGTGAACAGAGAGAGTAAGAGAGCGGGACAGAGAACGTTATATGAGTTCATAATGGGAAATTAGTAGTTTTAAGCTGAGAATTTACTTCTAAGACAACAACAACGAATGTGCGTATTTTTGATTTTGCTAGTTTATATAGTTTTTGTTCGTGTTGTTGTTGTTACGGTTGTTGTTGTTGCCATAATTTGCTAATAGCATAACGGTTAGTTTACGTACAGGAGTCGTCTCAGTCGGTTCAGTAGCGACTGAACGTTGTTGTTGTTCACGGCGTATTGATACCTAAAGCAGGAGAGAGTGGAGAAAATAAGATAAGAAGATGGATGCCAAACGGGAAAACCAATAACAAAATTCAAAAATAAAATTTAAAAAATTTAAAAAGTATAATTTTTTAATACACTGTTAGTAAAAAAGTGACATAGAAATGAAACAGTTAAAACAGTAGACGAAAAATTTTCAGGTTTCCATTAGAAAAATATTTGTTAAACACTGAGAATTTGAGAAGAATAAAGATGAATAAATTGTAGTCAGGTTTTACTTCATAAAAGTATTTTAGAGTTTTTATACACCGTTATTGTATTAATAATAATGAGTATATTTAAAGATATGAAATAATTTTTGAAATTTAGTATGTAAATATTAAACGTAAAGCACAATTTTTGGATAATAACCCAAAAAAAGAGGTTTTAATAACACACATAAAGAGTGAAATTTATCTTATTTTACTAAAGAGAAATAAATTTTCAAGAAATAATTTCTTGAGAAAGAAATCTTTTCAATGAAAAAGGAAAATTGTTAAGTATTTGAAATTGATTTCAGTGCATGCCTAAAAGTCGGCAACGTTTTATTTATAGCAAACAAAATTGGAGCGACCCTGTCCTGAGGAAGGTCACTTCACTTCACTCACTTGACTTACTTCCACTGCTTCGATTATAGCTTCTCACATCCCTAACAACTTCACATCCTACTTTCATCTATAATTCCCTATTTTTCAACTGAATATATTATCGCTCTCAAATTATAACATCAGAATTAGCTGATATAGAAAACAGGAAATTAACTGAAAAGATATTTCGCATACACTCCACGGTACCGTAACTCATACGTAACCGTAAAAATGCTTACGTTCAGACGCTGCGATTTGCTCCGACTCTCCTTTTTACTACCGCGTGCTGTTGCTGCTGTTGTCAGCGAGAATTGGTGGTGGTTGCATTTATTGCTACCGTTTTCTAGTTGTTGGCCAAAAGCTATGAAGGGCTTTGTAACAATCTGTGCCATATTGTTATTGCAGTTGTTGTTATTGTTGTTGTTGTTATTGTTGTTGTTGTGGTTGTTAAGAGCAGACAACGTGGTGTATTTGCATTTGGTTGTGTTTTTTTTTTCGATTTCGATTTTTGTGAATGCAAGTGATTAAAATTGTGAAGCAGCGAAAGGGCAGAAATTTTAGTTGGTTTTTTTTTATTTCAGGGCAACGCATAAGCAGCATTGAGAAAAGAGAAAATATAACATTGTTTTTAATTAAAACGCCGATTTTTAACCAAGCTAGAGGCTGAACAGGTTATAAAATGCTAGAACCAAAATTCCATTTTCTTTGTTATGATTAGTTATTCGAATGAACTTGTCTCGCTGAGGAGAGGGAAGAGTGCAACAAGGACCAACACATCCGGAGCAGAAGAGGTTCGTTCAGTTTGGTAGTGGAGGGAGGAGGGAGGAGGGAGGAGTGTGTGACACTCAAACTTCAAACTTACCCGAGGATGGATGAGGTTAATGGTGGTCAACGCCAGCGTGTAATAGCAGATGAGTATGAAGATCGGGCTGAGGAAGGAGTCGCCCTGGTACCTGGCGTTGTACTCGATGACGCGGATGTCGTTGGCACAGCCGGAAGTGATCAACGGCTCCAGACTAAGTAACCTGAGAGAGAGAGAGGATGAAAGCGAAGAGGTTAATTAAGGCAAAAGTAGTAGAAACTTAATCGATATGACCTCGCTGCCAAAGTTTTGCTGTCGAAGTGCTGTTGCATCCAAGGTGTCTGGTAAGAAACGACAAAAATTATATGCAGCACCAGGATGACCATGACGAACCGCAATAATATTGCAAAACCACTAAAGAAAAAAAAAAGAAAGGCAATAGGAATAAATTAATTAGTTTTGGCTCTCTTTATTGCTCTCATTATTTCTCTGTACCGTTTGAGCGTTTGGAAGGTGGCCCAGTAGGAACCGGACAGAAGGAAGATGAGGAAGTAGAAGCCCGCCGGTACAGAGGGCCGCAGGATTCCAGCGAAGAAGAGGGTAGTCAGGCAGAAGAATGGCGCTGAAAAACAGGTACAAATTCAAAGAAGGTATTGATTTCTATTCGCGCAGGAAATCTTACAAATCCTGACGAGTCCATCGAAGTTGGGACTCTCTTTGCTAACAGCTTCAGCAGGAGGAGATGCAGTGGGTGCTGCCACTACTGTCCCCGCTGTTATAGATGGTTCTCTAATTTCGTTAGCTAAAGTTCCATCTGCAGTTATACTTTCGGCAGGATTTTCGCCGACACCCGGCACATGCTGACCGTTTTCCATTTGCGCCGTGGGCGGCGGGACGGTTGTAAGTTTTTTGGTGACCAGATAGACGCTGAGTGAGGTGAGGAAAACAATTACTTCCGGCAAAAGCCATTTAACGATGTCTAAGGTTCTGTAAAATAACAACAACAACAACGACATGGGGTGGGTTAACGATGAAACGAGGCGCCTGAAAGTAACGCGTTTGCTTACTTCAGTTTGCGGAAGTCAACGAAGCCCACATGACGCAGCAGCTGCTCAGTGAAGTCGCAGGACCCATCAAAGCCGGGCGGTTTCAGCGAAAATATTATGCCCTGCAACGTGAGGTGGCACAGCAACAAGATGGTGCTGAGCGCTATTAAAATAATTAGATATGGCGTCACGGAACCCTTGAAGTTGCGTGTGCTAGCGATCGGTATGAAGGGCGATATAAAGAACATCAGCAGGTACACGAATGAGATGCCGACCGGACGAAAGAGCGCAGCTAGAAAAAAGGCGGTGAATATATGATTAAATTGTGGAAGGATATATTAAGTTTTATTAGTCAAAATAAAGGAAATTTTCTACTTTTTGACAACTTGCCGTGCAGAGAATTCATAAATCTCCGTAAAGTTTTTTGGAACTCTGCGACTAATCATTTAAATGAAATATTTAAGTACAGGATTCACTTTAGTTACTCATCTGGTAGGTTTTTAGTTTAGATAATTGAGAAGACTGTCATTAGAACTCCTGGTTTATGACTTCAAATCATGCAAGAAGCTCACCCTGCATTTCTACTCATTACAACTTTGACTTTAATGACTTTACCCAGATTTAGAAAAGAGCTTTTAATGGGAACATTTGTTTAATTAATGTATTTTTATATGTTGCAGTTAATATAATTATTTTATATTTTTTCATTTATATAAAAAATATATATTTAAATTTATGGTATTTAATGAATTGAAAAAGTGACTTATTTCAGCTGTTATGTGTAACAAATGTCACTTGTAAAAAAATGAACCATTTCACTCCTTGCTTCAAATCTCAATTTACGAGGGAAATATGTGATCCCCGGTAAATTTAACCAGGTGCTTCCCAATCAGTTGTCCGCGGTGGATCACTTGAAAGAATCTAGCTTTTGTTAGTTATTTTAAATGGAAAAGAAAATATTTTCAAGAGTGTTTTTGTGTCGCACTGGATTGCGAGATCGATTAACTTCATGATAAAAAAGGCGATAAGGTTGTAAAAACATCGAATGATTCATTTGTTATTCGTTGGTCAACATAAACTGTAATTTTTTGTGAAACAACAAGTTAATTTCGAAAATATTCTCTCTAAATAACAAACCTAATTTTCTGTATACTAAATGGGTTTGAATATGAAATTCGAAATCAATCCTTAAAACTGATTGCAGTACAAACTCTAAAATTGGTTCACACCTTGTAGACGTTTGCGAAGCACTGCACTACATATCTACCACACACACTTACGCACACACACACACACACACACACACATACACACATACATACATATATTGTAGACTTACTCAGTGCCAGTACAACTGGTATCACTGCACGTTGTAACGTAAGGCAAGTGTAGCTGAATGCCATTTTTGTAATGGAAGAGTCTTTGATATCCTAGAAGCCGGCGTTGTTCTTGCTGTCGCTGCTGTTGGTGCTTCTGCTGCACTTGTTCGAGTGTTTGTAGTTATTAATGTTCTTCAGCGGTCATAACTAGCCACGCCTGAGCACTCTGGAAAAAATAGAAAAAGGCAATAAATTCCAAATTAAATAAAACAAGTTTTATTTCTGTGAAAAAGGATAATAAAATAGAGAGTAATAAAAACAAAAAGGGGAAATCCACGGAATTGGGTCGAGAATTCTTTGTCGGGAAGAGAAAACTCAAAGCATATCAAGTGAAAACAGCGTGAAGTCAAGGATGGTTGGGTAGAGTGGATTGATATGGCATTCAAATAAATGACATGAACGAACTCCTTACATCAGCGAGTTTTCCCTCTCATTCACTTCATTTCATCCCACAATAGCAGTGACAATAAAACTTCAGCTCAGTTAGTTCAGCTTGCTACGAACAAAATAAATGACTTGAGGGAAAAGCGTTGACGGGCAAAGCAGCGAAGCTTTTGTGGGCTTTACTACTTCTTTAATTCCCGTAGAATGTTTCAAGGTACTTAATTGCAGATGCCAAACCTTTTCATTAAATACAATATTTCTTGCTTGAGTCATAAATTCAGAATTAGAAATGAGAAATAGAATTAATAAATATCAGAAATATTTCTGTTGAAACAAATTTTCTAAATTAATATAAAGAAATTTCTAACATTTTCTCTACTACGTTTTTTATAATTCCAAAAAAGGTATGCACAGATACCAGAAACGTTTCTAAAGAAACGAATTTTTTTGGTACATTTTTTCTATAACGAATTTCTAATACTTTTCTACTACGATTTTTATAATTCGTAAAAAGGTATTCATAAATACCAGACGCATTTCTATGGAAATAAATTTGTAAGCAAATTGTTTTCTACTACGAATTTGTACTATTTTCTCTACTACTCTTATTTACAATACTATTTTTTCATTCGTTCGTAAAATGGTAATCATAAAAACCAGAAGTTTCTTTACAGAAAAAAAATGTTTAAGAACCTAAATAGTTTCTATTTCTCTTTTTACTACTTTTTCTATTACTTTTCTGCTACTTGTTTGATTATTAATTAATTTTTTCACAACCATTTTAACTTAGAATAAAATAGTTTTTTCCTTTTTTTGTAATCAAACAACTCGATATCCTTTTGTGGCAGTTCAAGGACTCTCACTAGCGAGGTTAGCAGGAAATAAGGTAGTAAAAAGTGTGTCGCGATAAGGCGAAGTGAAATAAAATTACAAAATGAGTTCGTTATGCTCAGTCAGTTTGTGTCAGATTAAGTAAAAAGGTGAATTCCTTGCACAACTAAAATCGAGGAGAACAAATATGTGCAGGATGTGAGTTGGCGCATGCTTCTGCCTAGAAATCATTTAATTTTTAGGTTCAAATTTTACTACAATATTTTCTCCTCACTATTTTACTTTATTTTAATTAATTGCATTTTATTTCACATTTGTGAATTGATTAGTATTTATTGTATTTATTAAAACATGAAAAGCACGTGTCGAGCATTTTCTACAATTCATTCTGTACGTTGAAAGTGGAATTAATTTTAGTTTGCCATCAATTAGAAAACTAATTTGATTTCTCATCATAAATGTGGAGTGAAAGCAAGAAATTTTCAAATTAGTTTCGGTATGAAAAGCAAAGACGGAGTTAATTAGTAAGATTTGACCTCAGGCCAACAACAAGAGTAGAAAGACTTCTTCTCCTCCTCCTTCTTCTTCTCCTCCTCCTTCTTCTTCTCCTCCTCCTCCTTCTTCTCCTCCTCCTTCTTCTTCTCCTTTTTCTTCTTCTACGTGCCGCAAACTTCGTGAGTTTTATGAGTTGCATGCAGCAAAGAAGTCAACGTCAACGTAGCTAAAGAAGAAGAAATCGTTTCGAATTTCCATTACAAGAGAAGTAAAAGTAATTCAAAGAAGAAAAGACACGAAAATTTCCAAGAAAACGCATACTAATTTTACTGTGTGTGCAGCATAAAAGTGAAATTTTCAGATAGCATCCTTGAACTATTAAATCAACGTAGTTTGGCGGAAAAGGCAAGAAGGAGGGAGAGAGAGGGAGAGAGGAATGTTAACGGAAAATAAAATGATCAAATATAAAGTCTTGAAGAAATTTTAATTACTTACAAATTATTAAATAATATTGTATTTGTGATTAAATGAGATACTTTAAAATAAACTCGGATAAATTTGGAATTACTGTGTTTGTTTTTTATAGTAAAGTTTTATTAATAAACGTGTCGTATGTCGTCGTAAACATGTATGAATGTCATAAAAATGAATGCGCTAATACTCGTCAAAGCATTTTAAGTTAATTAAATTCTCTTCTCCATATAAAAGTCCCTTTTCAAGGAACTCATAAAAAAAGGTTTGACACGTGCGACAAGCATTCGAGAGTCCAGCGCAGATCGTAATCTAAAAATGTGTAATCATATGACAGCAGGTAGTGCCATGAATGTCATTTATTGCGCCATTTTAGGCGCGTTTAATAAATACGTGTTTAGAATAAATGAATTACATTTTCCATTATGCTAATGCTGAAATTGTATGTTGCAGCGGGGAAAATGTTGGGTCCATGCTTGTTAAAAGGTTTATATTTCAATTTTATCCGTACTTATTCTCCATTTTTATGATTTTCGGAGGAAAATTATTATAGCACAAATGTTATTTAATACTTTAGGGTGCTATTCGATTTAATAATTTGGACGGGTATTCAACACACGAGAAGGGAATAAAAAATAATTCATTCTTCTTCTGGGTAGAACTATAACGTAATATGTATTTATAGATATGGTAACTTTTACCATATGTTATCACATTAAAAACACAGAATTAAGATCCGTTCCACTTTATTTACTGAGATATTATTTGTTCAACTTGTTAATTTTCTATTTTTCCCGAACGTTCGGAAATTCGTCGCTTTGCACCGAATTCAAATCGCATATGATGTCGTCATCCAGATGATTCATAATTTTAAATCAATCCGGTTGCAGTTTGTCGGGTTTTTTTACATAGCTTTTTAATAAATAGCAACAGCGATAACATTATCACTTTGTAATTAATATTCTTATCTTCGACACTCGCGAGTTGTTTATATTTTCATTATTAAATCAAAATAAACAAGATTGTAGAAGATGCATAACAAACTCTTCAATGTAAATTCAATTACAAGTATAATTAGTGTAAAAATGTGTGATATTTTCTATTAATAGATCTACTAAACTATAACTCAAAGAGATAAAAAGTTATCAGCTATCGGATATCAGCTGACAAATCGGATGACAACTGTAACATAAAAATAAAGTTGACATGAAAGTAAAAGTCTGAAAGTCTAATTTTAAAATAAATTAAAATTCTCGGATTTATAATGTTGAGTGTTATTTATCGTTATGATGTGTTTAATTCTTCTGCTGAAAACTATTTACCGCCTCCATTGGCCTCATATTTTCCACCAAACAATAAAGAAGCTCTTAAAATACGCACTTAAATTTGTTATTGGAATTCTGAATATTTTAAATCAAATATTGAGGTTAGAATTGCTTGTTCGCTATCTGTCGTATAATTTAAAATTCATCTGCATCTGCATGCGTGCAGCTGAGTTGACGCTAAGCTTGTACTTCATGCACGCTGCACACAAACAATTGCAATGCATTTGGGTTCTTGTATTGTTTTGCATTGCATTGCATTAAACTGCAAAATGCTGGCTGGCACTCCTCCTCCTCCTCCTCCTCGTCACATTTCATTTCACTGATTTACGCAATTTCGCATTTGCAGCTTGCATAGATACTCGTATGTGGGATCAGCAAGAACTGCGATACTTGACATTAGAATTGAGATTCCATTACGTGTAGAAGGCTGTTTGTTATTGACACCACAGATAACTGGATGGTTGAGGATGCTTTTCACAGCAATATCTCACTTTTCATATCAAACTCTTTCGAAAAGTGGCAAACTAAACACAAAATCGATTTTATTATCAATTTGACGATATTTGTTCGAACACTATAATTAGTTTTTCCTTTTCTAATACCTATTGTACTTATTTTAATGATAAATATTCAATTAGAAGAGATTAGATTTATTTATTAGAAGAGATTTGAAGAGATTAGACTGTCTTTTCATAACAAACTTTCTTAAAAACTTGTATAAGTTTTGAAATTAAGTTCAAAATCAAATTTGTATTCGATTACACTGAAATGGTCTATTATTTGCCTACTAATTTATTTGGGTATATAGATTCAGATTTACTTTCATACCCAACTTCTTTGAAAAGTAGTATAAATTCTAAATTTATATTGAAAAAATTTAATTTTTTATTATACGGGTATTTAAACAACAAAGATAATTTTCTGCAGTTACTGAAATTCCTTTCTTCCTGATCTATAAATCTCGAATTAATGAAGCTAAAAAAATGCAGAATTATAATATCTAAGCATAATTTTTTCATCCTTTCATATTAATTTTTCTAAATTTAAATAATCTTAGAAACTTTGCATAAATAATCACAAAGTGGTTGAAAAGTGAGCAAGAATCGCTGAGATTTAAAATATATTCAAGGGATTTAAATTAAAAATATCTAATGACGTAATTTCGAGTAGATTTCCGACCAGAAATAAACAAAGAGAACATTTAGACAGACAATAGAGGACGGCAGAAAATAGAAAAAGAATCAAAAAAGAAGCATAGAAACTCAGAGATTTGAAATGTATAATTTTTAAAATGAAAGTCACAACAACAAACAAACCAAACGAGTGCCTTTTAAAGCGCTTCTAAGCCTGAAGCGTCATTTCAGCCTTTCATAGTTGCTGGTACTCGCAAAAGCCTCGCGGTTGAGTCAAACAACTTGTATGGAAGCTCAGACAAAAGCCGGTCTGGCGAGGCAGACAAGCAACAATCACAGCAAAAAAATAGGAAAATGTAATAAAAGATTCTATATGTGTACATGACAGGTAGATAGATATACAGACATCTGTATAGATATTTAGGCAACGCAGTGAAAAAATTAAACCAGAGAAGCGCGAATTAAAGAGCGCGAATTTACAAAATTACAGGAAGTACAATTACAGGCAGAGAATCACGTCATTGATGACCAACTTGGAAAGTTAGAGAATTTTAAATAATTAATTAACTACAAAATATTTAGTGGAAAAATTGTTATGTATAAATTTCGACCAACTCTGAAATTGTGAAAATTCCCTTTTCTGAACTTCAGGACCTCCAGGACGCTGGATAACATTTTTTTCTACTTTTGCGCCACATTTTATATTCGTGTAGAAATTAAAATTTTTTTGTTTTTATATTCGTTTCGAGTTTAGTATTTCTTTCTTCGTTACATTCGTACCACATGTTGTTTGCTGCGAAATTCGTTTCAGTTCTTGGATTGGTTTTGTGTTTCTGTTGTTCTCTTTATGCATAAATTAACCCATACATGGCCGAATTGTTTGCCAGACGAAATCCAGCTGGGTTTCCGCCCCGCCGTCTGCTGAAATTCCGAAGCGATTTTCTGTTACTGAATTGGGATGGAGGCAAAAATTGTGCAAGAACGTTGGTTAGAAAATAAACAACTTCTTGCCACATGAGAAGATTACAAAGTATTTGTAAATATTTAATAAACAGCAATATATCTAAACAGATAGATAGATTTTTATTATTATTTGTGGTTCATACAAAATTCTATGTAGGCTGCATGTTCAAAAAATATTATTTTTATTTAATACTTTGCTTCACATTCATCGACTTCCTGGTAGATTTTCTCGTAGAAAAATAATTTGTTAGAGGTATTATTTACCTCTCGATAAGCATTATCCTCTGCCTCTCTTTCACTTTTACCCCCTAACACCTCCATCCTCTTCCAGCAACAATTTGAACCGCAACCACAATGTGCGGTTTCGCGGTTTTTAAGGTTTTTATGTAGAAACCGCCCTCTAGCGACCGAATGTAATGCCAGCTGTTGCATTGAACTTTACTTTGGCTCATCTGTCTGGCGGTGGCGTTTGCGATACAAACACAAATAGTTAAAGTAACGCAAGGGCGTTAAAATAGCTGATAGAAATTAAAATGTCGTGTTATAAAAGTAGCGCGTTCTACTATCATTTTTCGAAGAAATCCCTCTATTAAATTTTTCAATAGAGTTTAAGGAGTCATAATATCAACGAACTTTGAGTATTAACTCTATATAAAAAAATACTTCCATTACCCTTAACAGTAGACAGAACCCTTAACTCTCACCAGAATTGTAACCATTTAATTGAGGTACAAAAGGTAATTACAAGTAATTAACAACCATTACAAACCGTTTTATGTCACACAGCACAGAGAAAAGGTAATCATGAAAGTCGAAGGCAGTCACCCTCGAACAGCAAGGAAGAGTACTACATAACATAACTATTTTATAAACTATCCTGGTTATTAGAAGGTTTTTGTAGAAAACTACAGTTGAAATTCCTGCATGAAAGTTTTATGGTTGTGGCATGGAATCGATGATGATGGTGATGATGATGATGGCATACGAGTAAGCTACGATGGTATGGAAGTAGAATTATTGTGTTCCCGCTTCGGTTTCTAATTTCCCTGGATGTTACAGTTCAGTGAACAGTTTGTGTAAAAGTAATTATTAGAAACCCCTTTTAAATGCCTGTAAAAGTAAAACCCTCATGAGTTGTTTGTTCCAAGTAACCCCATTTATCAGTTTCTTTCAATTGAAGCTGTCAGTTCCGTTTCTGAGGGCACTTCTACTCTTCACATAGTGAGAAAGAGAAATGTTTTGTCTGATATAGCGGTGGAAAGTTGAGTTTTAGGTCAATAAGTCGAAAAACTCAGATAATAGCAGGGAATTTTTGTTCATACAATTCATATGACTACTCAAGTAATTCTTTTTATGTAATTCTTTATATATTATGATAATAAATTAAAAAAAAAGGAAATTTGACTGACCCAACAATTTTTATCTGTTCTAATTCCTGTAATTCTGAAACGCATCCACCCACAACAATTAAAATGCTCATATTTAAAATTATATTGAGCGAATGCTTCCCCAAAAAATATATTTTTAGCTCTTAAATAATATCAAGTGTGAGGATCATAAACTAACCTAAATCAAGAAAAAAGATGAACGAAAAGATTTCAATTTTTCGTCTGCGTGTGATCGCGCGATGTAGAGCCAGGCATGAAATTCAAACAAAATAAAAATAAAAATTTAAAAATACTTCTCGGAATTAGAAAATATGTTCGCAAACATGTTCATGAACATATGAATATGCAGTCATGCATGCAAACAAGATACAGCGAATATAAAAATTTCAGCCGATTTATTGAATTATTTTATTTAATAAGAAATTAAGAATTGCAGAAATTTAACGAAAGACTTATAATTTCAATTATTTAGTTAAGAGAAGAAATTATTGTACATTTATTTTAAAATTTCTAAATTTATAATCTGAAAACTTTATTCGAAAGGAAATTTTCTTTTTTTTCTTTAGGTTTTGAATTTAGATTTCTTTTTATTGAATTTCCTTGACCTACGACACAAATATTTTAATTAAATTAAAGACAAAAACAAATGAATTTAATAGCTGGTTCACAAATTAGTTACGCTAGAGTTGCTCGCTCGCATGGATACAAAGTTCGCGCAAAGCTGTGCAGCTCGAATTCCCTGTGACAGCAGAAAACATGACTTGGGCAGCAACAATAAGGGTGAATGAGGGTGAAGGGGGTTTGGGCGGAAGGGGCGAGAGGCACTGAGGAATTGGATAAAGCAATCGACGTGTGAAATAAGTTTACACTGGTTTTCAACAACATTTTTTAATCGAATTTAAAATTTTCTGGTGGCAATGAATTTTGAAAACTGAAAAGTTTGTCTGCCTCATACTTGACTTAGTTTGTCATTTTGTGTCATTATGTGACTTCATCTTCAGCCAGAGAGTCAGATATTCAAAGTCATGAGGTTACGTTGGTGAAATTCAAGTAGTCCAATTTAAGGAGTTCGACTTTCTTAGAATCTCACGACCAAAATAAGTTAGAATTTCCAGAAGGAAAAACAGAAGAAAAAGAATGTTGAAAATGTGGCAATAATTTGTGTACCATGTTCTCCAAACATAGATATACAAAGTAATGGGAACTGGAATTTTTTTCTCATGACTCTGAATAGTTTAAGGTCGAGTTTGAGCTGTTCAATACAACCAGTACCCTTCTGGAATATCTAAAAGGAAAAACATTTTCTACCTGAACTCAAAATTGTTATCGTATAAAAGCAGTTGTTGAGGTTGCTGGAGAGAAAGCGAATACCGAAGAGCCCAATAGGAATGCCAAGAGGACGGTTAGGAGTCAAGGCAGTGAAAATTAAGAAGGTCAGGAATGTTTTCTGGGAAAGCCAAAGTTAGGCGAAGAGGGGAGGGAAAGGAGATGTAAGAGGAGTGAAAGAGTAGAGAGAGAGAGAGAGCGAGACAAGGGAAATAGTACAGTCACACCATAGACTATTTTAAATGGAATTTCCATTAATACCTTTGTTATTCTCAATATTATCTCGAATATGGAAGAGGAAATATAAAAAAGAAACGGCGATAATAAAGTTGATTTTTTACTGTAAAAATTTCAATATCCCAAAAGTTGCTTCTCCATCGGTCATTCAATCGAATTTTGTGTAACTATTAAAGTTCCACAAAAACATTCCAACACAAAATCAATTTCCTTTTCAGCTTAAATGAAGTGAACAGAAAGGTAATCGAGCAACGTGTTTTTCTGAACGTTTTGCATGGCTCGCCCTAGTTTCTGGGTGAGGTCGGGTGTAGAGGGGCAGAGGACGAAGTTCTATAGCTCACTACTATGTTTGAGAATAAGTTTCACCTTGAACGGGGCGGGCATTTTGGGCTTTACGATGCCAGACGGCATACCAAACAAACAAAACTAAAATATTCAATGACCAAAAAAAAAAAAATTAAATTTTGCATGAAAAGCAAATGCTGAAATATATATTGAAAAGAAGTGCTGAACTTTGCATGTAATCAAATGGTGGAATGAATGAGTGGCTGAGTGAATAAATGAAGAAATTCATTGCGAGAAGTGTGGTAAATTTAATAAAATTATAACAAACTTAAGAAAAACTTTTGTTGTTGAAATTTAGCGAAGACTTCAAAAGACTTCAAAATATTTCAAAAGACTTCAAAAGATTTCAAAAGACTTCAAAAGATTTCAAAATAAAAAATGAAAAAATAAATTGAAGACGAAAAAAAATTAAATAAAAGAAGAAAAAAAAATAGATTGCTAGGATCTCAAAGGAAGATTAACATGAGAACCCACCACTGGTAAAGAATTGGTGGTGCTTTTTTTTCTGCAACAGCATTTATTGATTTTCTTGCTACAGAAGCAAAAGCAAAAGTGCGAATGCACTTCCATGTACTCAAAATGCAACAACAATTTTGTCATTACAATGCCAACAATAGCAACAGCTACACAGCCAAGTATTTGTAGCGACAAATGCAGTTGAGTCATCTGTGTATTGATTGCGTTTGTAGTTGCAATTCAAATCGGTGTATCATATTAATCGCAAAGTAATCTGAAACCCTTAAATGAACCCTTTGAGACTACGATTTGAGCTTGAATAAACCTCAACCAAGCCTTCCATCTAAGATTGCATTTTGAAGCACTCAATCCATCCTCAATCATCTCGCCGCCTCACCCGCCTCTGATTGTTCAGCGAAAATTATAAACTGAAGCATCCTACAGTTGAACTTGAAATTTTTTCCCTGCTTCTTCATTGTTTTCTATTGTTTCAGTTGATGTCTTAGATTGTAATGTGGTTGTTGTTGTTGTTATTGTTGTTGTTATTGCTCAAGTAGCTCATTGTGACACTTTGCAACAAGATAATCAATGAATCAATGAATTTTATAAAAGTTTTGTAAGTGCAAAAACGAGACTCTTTACACGAAAAGTGTACCCGTTTCAAAATTTACAATTCATTGTAAAACTATTGTAATTAAAAGAAAATTGCTAACATTTTAAAGTTTAAAAAAAAGTCTCGTTATGTCAGCAAAATGTGACAAATTCATCAATTAATCTGTAGATGACGTAGACTAACAATTAAGTTATAATTAGACAACTATAAAAAAGGAAAAAAAAATTATCCTAATAACTCGTTTCATGTGTCACATTAATTAACAACAAACAAAGGAAAAAAAAGAAACTCCACCAGTCACCCACCTGTCAATATTTTAGTCAACTACGAGGCTTCAAATGATTCTCTTGCACGACAGACGACGACTCGCCCTGAAATGCTAAACAAAGCGATAAAAATCTAAGTAATGCAATTTGGACAGAATAAAAATCTTGCATGGGATATCTGAAAGGTGGAAAATTACGTCACCAAGTAATTACAAGTAAACTACACTCAGAGAAATTATTGCAGTGTTAATTGTTTTTTTAAAAAAACCGAAGTTTTAAGTTTCTATATCACGAAATTGTATAAATTGTGATAATTTCTTCATTAAGCGATAAATTGTCCATTAAATTAATTGGCTTGAGAGAACGAAGGTTTGCTAGTCACGTATGTAAATAACTAGTTAACTAAGCAGTTAATCAGTTAATTGTGGGGCGTGTCAGAGTCAATACCGATGATGGACGATATCAAATAAAAGAAGTAACAACTACACAAAGATGAGGTATTGCAAGGTGAGATAGTTTGCAAGGTGAGATAGTAATGAAAATATTTAAGGGTGTGCAGACGGTTACTAAATGTACGCTGTAATCTCATTAGGAAATTAAAACCCAGCAACTCAAATTGATATGCAGATACAGATATAAAACAACAGAAGTATTAAAAGGCGCGGCTTCGTCTATTAATCCTGCAACAATCGTAGGCTGGTTCAACGGGCTTGTTTTCGAAAAAAAACAACGATATAATGCGTGACTTAAAAGCGAGTATGTAATGATGACTAACTGCAAGTAAAGTTAAATTAATTAAAACTAAAATAAAATAAACAAGAGAAGATGAGAGGGATATTCCTGCCTTCCAGTTAAAACTTTCATTGGTTTTGTTTTGAATGTGGATTGTTTAATTTTACATAATATATTTGTTTCGTGTTTGATAGATAAACAAACTTCTGTGGGCAACACAACGCATCCCTGACAAATAAACGACTTTTTGACTTTATATAGACGACTTTGACTTCATAAAATGACTTTTTGATTTCATATAAAACTTTATTAAACAGCTGCCATTAATTGAAAATTCCGGCTTATTTTTGTTTATAAATGTGCGACGTTAACGTTTATGAAACCCACTTTTTTATATATAAATTAATGAATATGATTTTCTTTCTTTTCATAAACGAAGGAAAGAACTATTTTGAAAAATCTTTTTTAACACGTTATTACGAAAAGCAGACTGTAAATTAAACAAGAATTCCTAAAAGTCTTCATACTTCGTCGTGTCAAAGGGAAAGGAGAAAATTAACTCAAATCCTAATTAAGAATCCAGAATTTAATCAAGATTCTGGATACCTCCTCCCCGCCGGGGTTGCTGGAGTAGGAAATGGAGTTTTGTCACTGAGTGAAAGTAAATAAATAAATATATAAATAAATTCATATTTTTATACATACCTTTCTGGAAAATTTGTATGAGTTTTTAAAAAATTTGTGTGCTCCAATTCTCGCTACCTTGATAATTTTTGTTTCTTATTGCATTCTGATGTCATCGACTTTTCTCATCACTTTAATACGGTTTTGTGTGCACAACTAATTTCTTTTTATTCTTAATTATTGAAGTGCTTTTTTTATTTAATTATTCAATTTTGATTTTTGTTGCACTTATACATTTTTATTGTTAATTTTTTTCAGTGCGGCGCCACCGCTTGCATTTTTCACAGCTGGCAGCGCTAAATTGTGTGCTCGACGGCCGACGCAACGGCAACGCAACACTTTGCGTCAGCTGCGCGAAGATGGGCACGAAATTTCCACGCAAAACACCATGAAAAACAAGTGAGCGCTGAAAAATAAGTAAAAAAAAAACACGCACAGTGTAAAAATATATAAAAAAAAGAAAATTTAGAGCACTTTTTAGTTTTGGATTTTGTTTTTTTTTTCTTCTTATATTTGTTGATTTGCTTCTATTATCAAAAATTGATAAACGCTCGCATTTCTCTCCGTCTCAAGCTATTGTTTTCATTATTTGCTGTTGTTCTGCGTATTTTGATTAACGCTGCCTGCTGGTTGTCTGGTTGCCTTGAGACTCGTGCCCCCTTTTCGCCCACCACCCACCGCCACAGCCGACCACTTCATTTGTGGTTCATTTATTGAATTTTCCAAATTTCACAATTTCTTTTTTTACAGCAAAAACCGACTGCAGTTGACGAATTTATCCCACTTTATTTTTGTTATTCACTCCAAATCGCAAAAACACACACATTTGCAATGTAATTTGCTATTTTTTAATTATTTTTCACTTCTTCACCTTTTTTTGGCCCGTGTAGAATTCAACTTCGTCCGCGAAACAACCGCATTCGACTGATTTCGCTGCGTTTCTGATTTCTGTTGCGTTGCGTTTGCTATTGTTGCTTCTGCCTCAGTTCAACTCGTAATCGCTGAGTTTGTTTTGTTCGCTGCGTTTGCTCGTTTGACGTCTACATTACAACTGACATTCGTATGCGCAGACGCAGTAAATGAAAATAAAGCCGGTGGGTTGCTGTGAACCCAGAAAATATTGAAAATTAGGCAAAAGAAGTGAAATGAGTACGATAGTTTCGTTTAAATATCTGTAATTCAAATGTCTTGCAGTTGTAGAATATTGTAAATGAAATTAGAAAATATGCATTGAAAATGTATGGACAAATTGAAGTTTAGAGACTCAATTTCTGAATTTTACAATATTAAATATATGCAAATTTAATGAAAACATTTTATTTCAATACATAATGCAGAGAATTATTCGAAATGTTTAAATTGAAATTATAACATTTTAGTTGCCATCCGTTAATCTACTTTTAAAACTAATCAGCACTTTTTTTTGCTTGTGATTGCAAACCAGAATTATTTGTAATAGTTTCCGTCAGTAAAAATTTTATCGGTAAAGCAGGCTAAGCGATGGTGGTCTCTACTCGATTTGAAGTAAAGTTTGCAACCGCTAGCTGAATGTAGAAGAGCTTCATAAAGCGGAGACAACAACCGCTGGTTGAGAATCATCGGTACGCAGGGATGTATAACTTTGGAATCCATTTTTTTTGACATAACAAAAAATTGAATTCATTCATTTTCCAAATAAATAAAAGACGTTTTTTAAGACGTTGATGATGAGCGTTGTATGACGATTGACGACGATTGGTTTCTGGTGATTGACAAAAGAAAAGAAAAAGTGGAGATTGAAAAACTGCTTCTCTCTCTCTCTTGTCTTTTATTAATAAAATAGCAAATTATTTAAGCGGAAACAGCAAGTTTGCCTCCAGAGTGAAATTATTATAATTATTATATATGTATTTTCAGCATGGTAAACTTTCAACGCCGGCTGAGAACTTTGCTTGAGCTTCGAACTAAACTTTCACACAAACTTTCGCAAAAAGCTCAAATGCGATTAATTATTCTTAGAAGCAAATTCAAGCGAGATGCAAAACCCAACAAACATCGAATATCGAATCCATAGATGGGGAAAAAATTAAACTCTTCCTTAGTTTTTGCGTTACAGTTTATTTACTATTTTTTTTTACTACCATTTCATTATCCATATCTTTGTTTATATTATTGTTAATCATACACTTTTAAAAACCTACTTTATTACAAATGCTACCTCGACTTCGCTTGAGCCCGATTTCATGCTAGCCAGGTTAACCAGTTGGCGATCTTCCGAGAATTTCGGAAATTTTTTTTAACATTTTAGCCTTCAATTTTGACAATTTGAAGAAGATTACTATTTTTTTCTTTTATCTGCTAATATTATCGTCCATTGAGTCCGATTTCATACTTTCCACGTTAACAAGTTTTCGACTTTCCGAAAATTTCGGACATTTTTTTCAACATTTTAGCCTTCAATTTTGACAATTTGAAGAAGATTACGATTTTTTTCCTTTTATCCTCAAATATCAGCACAAATATTAATTCAGTTTAATAGCGCAAGCACGCCGCAATTCATTGCGAAAGTTAGAAGTTTTTCTTCTATCTGCAAATGTTATCATCCAGTGAATCCCATTTCATACTTTCCACGTTACGAGTTTTCGATTTCCGAAAATTTCGGACATTTTTTTTAACATTTTAGCCTTCAATTTTGACAATTTGAAGAAGATTACGATTTTTTTCTTTTATCTTCTAATATTATCGTCCATCGAGTCCGATTTCATACTTTCCACGTTAACGAGTTTTCGATTTCCGAAAATTTCGGACATTTTTTTTAACATTTTAGCCTTCAATTTTGACAATTTGAGGAAGATTACGATTTTTTTCTTTTATCTTCTAATATTATCGTCCAGTCAATCCCATTTCATACTTTCCACGTTAACAAGTTTTCGATTTTCCGAAAATTTCTGACATTTTTTTCAACATTTTAGCCTTCAATTTTGACAATTTGAAGAAGATTACGATTTTTTTCCTTTTATCCTCAAATATCAGCACAAATATTAATTCAGTTTAATAGCGCAAGCACGCCGCAATTCATTGCGAAAGTTAGAAGTTTTTCTTCTATCTGCAAATGTTATCATCCAGTGAATCCCATTTCATACTTTCCACGTTACGAGTTTTCGATTTTATGAGAATTTCGGACATTTTTTTTAACATTTTAGCCTTCAATTTTCACAATTTGAAGAAGATTACGATTTTTTTCCTTTTATCCACAAATATTAATTCAGTTGAATAGCTCTCCGCAATTCATTGCGAAAGTTAGAAGTTTTCTTTTATCTGCAAATGTTATCGGCAATCGAGATGGCAAATTACTATGTTTTTCTTTTATCTGCAAATGTTATCATCCAGTCAATCCCATTTCATACTTTCCACGTTAACAAGTTTTCGATTTTCCGAGAATTTCTGACAATTTTTTCAACATTTTAGCCTTCAATTTTGACAATTTGAAGAAAATTACGATTTTTTTGTTTCTAAGACTCGATCAACACCATCGAAGACTCGGTGACCCTCGCGTGACTCGTGATCATTCGTAGAGCGGTTCGTGGCGGTCCTTCGGCGCTCGCTTCTTCAGCCATTTCTTGTAGTCGCTGCGAATGCGCTTCGGTCGCTCCTTCTGCTCGCGCATCTTCAGGAATTCCTGGTTCCTGGCACTCGGCGTTGCCAGATGCGCGCGTATTCCCAACCAATCAGCCAGCTGATGGGCGCCGGGGAAGGGCTGCGGAAGAGAGCGAGAGGTGAGTAGAGCAGGAGGGGTGGGGAGGGGGCGGTCAACTTTTTAATGTGTGCTTCGGGTGCGAGCTGAACTTACATCGTATTCGTAGTTCGTAGGACGGCACGAAGCGCTTCGCGTTGATGTGAACGTGCGCGAGATGATGTTGTCGCGCGGACGAATCATGAATGATTTGGTCCAGTCGGCACTCGGGTCTTCATTTTTCCGTTCAGTTTTTCTATTTTTTTCTTGTTTTCCCTTTAAAATTTCCCAATTTTTTTGGCTTACACTTTTGAATTTACACTTATTTACAGAAAAAACTTGAAATTTACACTAATTTATCGAAGAGAAAATATTAAAAAAATAAAATTAAACAACCAATTCAGACGACTGCTCGTCATCGACTGAAGAAAATTTTGAATATAAAATATGAGAACGAAATTTTCATGATTTTTAATTTTGAATTGGAGTTCTATGATCGCGTAGAAAATGTGAGATGCGCCAGAGTGTTTAAAGTTTCAACGGTCGTCAGTATAACAAAAAGAAAATAAAGAAATTAGTTTTCCCAATAACAAATGAATGCATTTTTTTTAACGCAAGGCAACGCCATTCAACGTAGCGTAACGCAGCGACGCGCGACGCACCAGAATCATCAGTGTCGTCGTGCAGTGAGGAAAACAAGGGGAAAAAAGCGACGAAAGCGATTGACGACTGCCGGTGACTGACTACAAAATCCAGATAGCGCAAAATTGCGCTCTCGCATTCGTCAACAACGCGTACCACGTACAAGACACGCGAGACGCTGCGCTGCGTTTACGTTTACGATTGCAACGCAAGCAAAGTTCAAAGGCACGACGAAGTCCATCGCATAGAAACGTCGTGCACGACGCGCGCGCTCTCTCTCTCTCTCTCTCTCTCTCTCTCTCTCTCCACGCGCTCAGAGGAAACGTGAAAAAATCGGATTTATCTGTGATTTTTGGAATTTGGAATTTTGAAGTTTTCCACTGCAGTTTAAAGAAAGGAAATTAAAAATGACGTTATCTGTGTTTAATTGTGTTTCAATCGTCTTCTTTGTTTTTTTCTTTAAATGCATTTAAATTGCATTTCCGTCACTTCACCGCTCACCATCCTCTCTGGCTTCCCCTCCACGCATTCTCGCGCTGCCTTCCCCGCACCCGGAATTCAACAGATATTTTTCCAGCGCCCCAAACAGCGCTTTAAATTGCCCTTCTCGTCTTCATAGCGCTCACTTTGTAATCCAATTTTATATTAACTCCTCCTGCTCACCATCCCTCCTTCGGCGCTTCATTGAGAGTGTTGTCGCTCCAGCACTCCTTCCCCTTCCCACTACCCCTTCCCACTACCCCTTCCCCTTCCCCTCCCCCTCACCCACACATCTTTCCATTCTCCATCACCAACACCACTGCAACAACCTCTCCAGCGCAATCAACTTTACAATGATCGTCGGACGCCTGCCTGCTTTCCTTCCGCGCCCACACAACACACAACTCTCGCAAAAACATGGTAAGTCACTCGCAAGTGTGTGTGTGTGTGTGTGTGCATGAGAGCGAAAGAATGAGATCGCCAGTCACGTGTAAGAGCGAGATAGCCTGCTACTGCGAGTAATAAAATGGAATGAAAACTTAAAGGACGGACAACACGATTAAAAACCGATTCCGAGTGTGTTTATATGTGAGTAACTGTGTACGTTTCGCGAGAATGGGTGTGTATGTGTGAGTGTGTGTGTGTGTGTAAATTTGTATGTGTGTGAGTTTATATGAGTATCTGCTTGTTTTTGGTGCAAAGTGCGCGAGCCGTCATGTAAAAATGCAACGAATATTTATGCGAAACGATGATTCCAACACAGTAACAAACCCAACAGCAACAACAACAACAACAACAAACAGCCAACAACAACAACAACAGCAACAGCAACAACAACCAACCGCCGCCAACAACAACAAGAACAACAACAACAACACTTCGCCGACCCGAACATTATTGCACTCAATAATTTTTTCCTCTTTAACTTTTATTCAATTTTATTGTTGATTTCATTGTTTCGATTGCCATAAATCTTCACTCACATAGCTTGGCGTACCGAGAGAGAAAGAGACCGATGAAGAGAGACAGATGAAGAGAGACCGATGAAGAGAAACAGACAGAGAAACAGACAGAGAAAGAGATGGTCGCTGACAGAGATAAGAATACCGAATGTTGACTTCATAGATAGACAGCGGAGGAAAATCGTTTAGATTCTCGAAATGGAATGCGAATAAACGTGGAAATCTAATGGCGGGAGGGGGGGGGGGGGAATCAGAAATCAGAAATCTCAAAGTTATTCGAGAAACTTTGAGATTTCTGCAAATCAACTTCTGAGAAACTAGAATTTTAGCATGCAAAATCAAAAAGAAAATCATTTCAATTTAATTTTAAGTTTCCGCGTTATTTTTTTTATTGCTGGAAATTGTAAGAAATTCATAACGCTGGTTGGAGAATTTAAAACCGATGATTCCGTCGAACGAATCGATCCAAACCGCTAACGTTGCAAAATGAATAATCAGTCCAGCTGTTTCTGAGCTACTGAAGTTTTATTTTGTCTTGGGTTTCACTTCGAGGTATTCACGTCGACTCTAATGACCTCTAAACTTGATCATTTTATGATTATCATAATAATAATGGACGGCCAAATGATGAAGGGATTGTCAAACAGTTAAAATATGAAATATGAGAAGGTAATTTCGATCCTAAATATGATTTATGAAGCCCTAAATATGACCGAAAGATTGATGTCAGTCGTAGTGGTGAGACGACGTCACGTAAACAGAATGAGATGTCGAAAAATTTCTTCGATTTCTTTCCGAGTTAGAAAAAAAGGGAAAATCAGTCTCACGTGAGTTGAAAAATCGCACGATTTTTGATTCTATGATTTCATGATTACGATTTTATTCCGTGTAAAAATCTCACAGAAGGCAGACAACAACAACACTGATACGAGTATACGATGAAATAGCGAGTAACGAGGAGTGATATAGCGAGAAGTACAATTTTGTGAAATCAAGAACGAATTGTCTGAAGTGCAAAAAGCAGACGATATCTTGGAACTTGCAAAATCAGAACTCCCGTCGGAATGCCAAGACTCTCGCTCGGTCTGCGCGGACGATTTCGATTTAGGGCACAACTGTAACCAGAATGCAATGGCAGACAACAACAACAACACCACTACTAGGCTAACGTTCGCAAAATCGAGAGGGGTGCACCGAGCTGCATCTTCGAGGCACCCTACAGCGGCGAGTCCCCGCGCACCGTCGCCCCCCCCCACCAACAAGCAACCACATTGAAACCGTGCGGAGTAAAAATACATTCAACTGCAAACCGAGAGAGCTTTTTTCTCTCTTTGGCTTCTTTTCTCTCTTTGGCTTCTTTTCCCCCCGCAGAGTCAATCGACTGACAGTTCATCGTCATCGATGTTGCCGTTGTCGTCGTCGCCGTCGTCGTCGTCGCTGTCGTTGGCGTCGTCGCTGTCGTTGCCGTCGTCGTCGCTGTCGTTGCCGTCGTTGCTGTCGTCGCTGTCGATGCCGTCGTCGCCGTCGTTGCCGTCGTCGTTGCCGTCGTTGCCGTCGTCGTAGCCGTCGCTGTCATTGCCGTCGCTGCCGTCGTCGTCGCAGTTAATTGCAGGGTGCCTGGATGCATTCCATGCACCCGTTGATGGGTGTGGAGCGTGGAGCGGGAGGAGCAAACGAGGAGCTCAATCGTTCGTTGGTACACATTTCTTCTTCTCTTTTTTTAGCTTTTAATTCATTTTTGCCAGACTTTTCTTTCTTATTTGATTTTACTCTCTGCAATTTGTTGTTTTTGCATTTAGTATCGAACGGCCGAGAGCTCGTTGCTCCGACTCCGACGACCGACGATGTCATTCGTCGCCGTCGACTCGGGTGAATGCGAAAAATTTCTCTACCCTTTTTCTCAGTACGGAGCGCGACTTCGGGACGTTAGTAGTGCATTGCAGCGGCAGCCGACTGGAAGATGGACAGCATTTTGCAATACAGGACGTTCTTACTAAAAAGAAATCAATTAAATAAAGCAAATTTAAGAGAAAAGATGAACGAAAAATTTAATTGAAAAAATACTTGCAGAAAATTAAGAAAAACGTGTTTTATCAAAAAAAAAAAAGAAAAACTTAAACCTTGAGGAAACAACGAAATTTTAACTCTTACATGAAAACCAAAGACTTTTCATAAAAAAAAAACAGTGCAGTGAAAAATCCATATTTTTCAAGCTTAGTGTTTTTTAAATGCAGAAAAATTAAGGAATCCTAAAAAATGAGCAGAAGAATTAAAAATTGGCATGTCAAAATTGCGAAGACTTCAAAAATTCCAAAACTGGTTCCCTGCTTCGTGCAACGGGGAGCGGGGAGCAGCAGGCTGCGAGAAACGAAAACTGCGATGACCTACGACAAAGGAAATGAAGTCAGTGCAGTGCAGTGCAGACTTCAGGAACCCGGAGCGCTCGCGTCGGGATGCACAGCTACACAAATACAACGCCAGCCGTGCGAGCCGATGAACTTTCGCCGCCACTGCCGACGACGACGACGATGACGACGACGACGATGACGACGGCGATGACGACGACCGCACAACCGCACGACCGCACGACAGCGACTGCCGACTGCCGACGGCCGAGTGCGCATGCATTTAAACGCATGTGTAGATTTTCTCCATCTGAATTCAATGTATGTGTGAGTGCATTTGTGTGTGTGTGTGCATTTGTGTTTATGTGTGACCGCTGTGTGTGTGCGAGAGTTTCAATATTTAACTGTGTGTGTGCAGTTTTTATGCGTGGAGAAATTGCAGCGAGTGAATAATCGAATTTTTTATTTCTCTGAATTAGAAATTTTTCCTCGCTGTTGTTGTTGTTAGTTTCATAGAAAGTAGTGAAAAATTACTAAATTACTAATTAATTAAAAAAACATTTTAAATTTATTCATTATAAAATTAAAACACATTTGAAAACGGGCAACAAAATTTCTGAGAAAAAATGTTCATCAAAATTTACAAGAAACTAAAAATTAATTACATTGAAGAATTAAACTGACTTCAATGTTTATCTTATTCTTCAATTAATTAATTTATTATTTTATATATTTACATGTTAGATTTTCCCTTTATTCTTTCATCGATGTATTAATTTTCGATTGTCAAATAATTATTAAATTCACTGATTCAACGTTACATTCATTTACGTTTCTCACAAGTCCATTCAATTTATTGCAATCATTCCGTGATAACAGATGTCGTGACAGACTTTTTCTGGTTTGGAATTCGGTACGAAGGTAAACTAAATCGAAACGGCGTACTCGATCGCCTCGATCGAGATGAAAATCAAATTGAAGACATTCTTTTTTAGTTAAGACGACAATCTAGATCGAGAATAAAATCGATATGGTGTTTTTAGACGAGAAAACAGTCGAGATATCGTCTCGCATTCCAGACCTATTCATCTCAGCTGTATTAAAATGTAATAACAACAAATATTTGTTGGAAAAGTTGCTTCAAATTATCATCAGATTGTGTATTTTTTAAAAAAGATAATATAATTGCGATTATTTGTTCATCTCCACCGACATTTCTCGTTCAATAAATTAATTTTAATCGCTGATTACTCTTGCTATTTCCAGTTATGAATTCAATATTGTTAATGTAAATTACAACGTTGTAAGACAATTCATCACGAATCGTTTGCATTAATAAATGGCTTTGGATCTCAGGAATCTCCTTATAGTCTTTCTCAAGTTCATCGTCTTCCTTAACTTTATCGTCTTTCTTAACTTTATCGTCTTCCTTAACTTTATCATCTTCCTTGACTTTATCATCTTCCTGGTAACTAATGATTCTTCTTATCATCCATGCCATCTGTGTTTACAAGTTAATTTCATTATAATTAATGACTTCTGTGTTGATTAACGCGGTTTGTGTTCATTAATTCTGTGGCCATGCATTGATTCATTAATGTTTTGATCAGTGAAGCTCAATGATCATTTATGATCATTTCCAATTACTGATAAATGGTTAGCCATCGCTGATTCTATGGTTCATCGTTCATGAATTAATTAATTGAAAGCAAATCTAACGATCGCTGATAATCTTGTTTCGCTGCGGCTACTAAATTTAACGGTCGGTGATGAATTAAATGATTACTGATGAATTTAGTTAAAGACAATAATTCGAAATAAGTGATAGCCGATAAATTTAGTGATCATTTACTATATGCTAATGAATTTCATAATCTCTGATGGAATTGGTTTGGTTGTTGATGAATTCTGTAATGGCTTAAAATTTATTCATTGAAATAATTCATCGTTGATGAATTTAGTTATAGTTGAAGGGTTGTGTAAGTGCCAATAAATTTATCACTTGCTGATGAATTTTATAATTGCTAATGAAATTAATGATTGCTGACGGATTTAGCGATCTCTGATGAACGAAGGGGAATTCAGTGATAAAATTAGTACTTTCTAATAAATTCAGTGGTCACTTATTCACAGCTAAGTTCGTTACTGCTTTTAATTTATTAATAAAATCGCTTCTCGTTTCTTAAAAAACATCTATTTTGTAATTTTTATATCTCAGAATTGGAAACAAAAATTGGAAGATTTGTTCCGAAATAAATGATGTTTGCTTTACATTGATAAATTGATTTTTTCGAAGAATTAATGTAGTCGGTTTTAAGAAAAATGGATAGCATGGAATTTAATAAGAATTTCGTGTACATGCAGTGATGAAACTTTCAATGTTTCCGAAATAAACTCTATAGAAATCTCAGAAAATTTTAATAACTTACGTAATTAAAAGAAAATTTGTCTGAAAATCAAATGGAATTAAATTCTTCCTTTTCCTGAAAACTTCTAAGAAAAAAGAAAATATCGAACATGCGCAGAGCAATGAACTCAATATAAAAAGATTGGCAGAAAAGTGGTTCATGGGGAGAAATAACAACAAAAGTAGCGAGTACAAAAGTAGCAAGAAAAAGGACTAAAAAGTAGTAGTAAACGCCAAACTAACGTGAACCCTGCCGGCGTAGCACGAGAAATACTCGGTGTGGATACGCGACAAGGATGGCGCTTGAGGATAATAGTTCAAGTGCAAACAGGATGCCGCCAACACAAAGGGAAAGACACACACACACACACACACACACACACACACACACACCCATCTACACACACATACGCAAACCCACCTACACACACACACACTCACACACACAAACCCACCTACAAATACATACACACACACATTTACATACAACCATGTGTGCCAAATACATGTGAACGTGTTTCCTTGTGTGTATTTGTATATCTGCATTTGTTTATTCATGTACGTGCATACATACATATATATATTTATATATATATATGTATGTGTATTAGCTCAGCTCATTACCACGATTTACTGTTTGCCAATAAGGTTAAAAAGTATTTTTTTTCTTCCCAAGGAGCAACAAAATCAGTTGGGAATAATCAATCGAGTGAAATCCCGAAATCTAATATCAATCTCAGAGATCACTAATCTGCTTTAGAGAAGAAATTATCCGTTTTTCTTTGGGTAAGTAGTGAAAATAGTTCTTCTTTGATTTATAAAAATTCCCCTTAATTTTATAACTTTTAATTTTTCCCCTGTTTGTTGATCGTTGCGGGATCACTTACGAAGATGGCAGGGTTCATTATCTTCAAATCACACGAAAACAGCCCCTATAACACTTCATTCCTTGTAAAAGCAGGGATATCATATCCAGAAATATCTGATATGTCCATATATGTGTCTCTGCTATATTCTTATATATCCAGATATATCAGAATTGGTCTTGAATCGCGAGTAAGTAATTCTTAAGCTAAGAATCGCTCTAATCCTTCGAAGAACAGAATACATCATTACAGAAGGTAAAAATACATATTTTTGACTTAGCAAAAATTAATCTGGACAATATACTTTTCCAAATGAACTGTTAGTAGCGAACTGTTGTAATTTAGTTATCTGTGCGTCTACTGACTGTTAAGATTTTTGATCATTATCACATATGAGTAATCTCCAGAGAAGAATATGTATATTCGAAATTCCAATTGCAAATGCTTCCATTATGCAATGGCTTGTGTTTCCCTAACTCAAAGGACACTCTAGAATAAATCCGAAATATGGTTTCTGGCAAGACATTTTCTGCATCTGCGTCATATGGAAGTGAATCACTAAATCTTTTCAGAGGGCAGACACTTTGTTTTAAGATTGTAACGTGTGCGCATTTCCATTGCTGTGAGCGCAATTTAACTTGGGTCTGAAGTTGATATGATTCTATTCTGAGCTTAAAATTCGAGTAGTGGTGAACACGAGAGAGAGAGAGAGAGAGAGAGAGAGAGAAAGAGAGAGAAGGAGAGAGAGGAGAGAGAGAAAAAGAGGGGGATTTTCAGTTATTTCTCAGCTCCAGTCTTGTCTGAAAAGAATTGACTCGATCCTAGTTATCGCCTTATATTTGAGACAATAAATGAAATGAAAATTTCGCCTTAATATTGCCGTACACAAAATGTACTCGTAGAGAAAGACAAAGAATAATGGGTAGGGTAGAACACGCCTATATTTATACATAGCGTTGCAACTTACAACTGTTCAGATATAAAATGTTTTGCTTCTACTCGTAATATACGAATACATTAAGCATCGAATTTTGGATTAGAATTTCGTTAACAACTTTTAAACGGATTGTTGGACCACGCCTATTTTTGGCAAACGTGTTGTCAGCGTCACTACATACTCCAGAATAAAATTATGTCCTAATATCTCATACCGTTTATGAGATATTGGCAACTTTTTCATGAGTGGGATAGTCACGTCAATTTTTTGCGAATATTTTAATGTTGCTACATGTCGCGGATTTAATTTCATCTTAATATCTCTTACCGTTTATGAGATATTCACATTTCTAAAAGAGTGTCCTTACATTTGATATGAAAAGTAGGCGTGATTATTAACCGATTTCAACCATTTTCAATACCAAACTGCTCTACATAAAAAATAATATTTGAGCCAATATTTCTGTCCTATCTTCCGTAGTCATGCTTTTAGCAGACAGATATAGAGACAGACAGACAATCGGATGGACAGCTAAATCTATTCAGACGGACAGACAGCTAAATCGATTCAGCTAAATCGACTCAGTGACGTTGAGCAAGACCATATATACTTTCCTATATCTATCTTGTCTCCATTCCTGTGTTACAAGGAAGAACCAAGTGAACAAATCCTCTCCCTTCGGGTGTAGGGTAAAAAAATAGAGAAGAAAATAGCGAAAATAGAAGGAAAATCTCAATCAAGAAGAGGACAAGAAGGAATAACTAAATAATTAAACGACAAAAGAATAATTTCGTCGATGATGACGCTACATAGGGTACTGTACCTTGCAATAGACAAACACTAATGCACTTTAAACGCACACACATACACACACACACACACACACAGACACTGATATCGACAGAACTCGCCACAAAAATAATAGATACCAACCGCATCTTTTCGGTTGCTACGAGTGTACAGAACAACTAAAGATAGCATCTGCATCCGCTCTCAAATAGCCAACCAGCTTAGCAGTCAGCCGACCAGTCAGCCAATCAGCCAGCCAACCGCCAGCTAACCGGTAACTAGTCATCCAGCATCATAACTACGGAGTTAGTTGGCAACGCGGCGAGTGCGAGTATCTACGAGGAGAATATGAAGAAATTTTAAACTTTATTTCTAACTGACGGCGCGCCGACGACCGGCGATACGAATGCTTATTTGGTGGATACAAGTTTTGTTGTTGTTGGTTGTTGTTGTTGTTGTTGTCTTTCTTACTGTGTCTTTAATGTTATTCTCATTGTTGTTGTTGTTGTTGTTGTTGTTGTTAAGTAGCTTCACGGTGTATCCAGGCGATGCTTCTCCGCAATTTCCCCATCTTTTGTCGTTATAATACTTATGTTGTTGTTGTTGCTGTTGTTGTTGATGTTGTTGTTGTTGTTGTTGTTGTTGTTGTTGATGTTGTGGTTTTTAAAATTCTTCTTATTCTTGTTTTTGTTTCTGTTCTTGCTGTTGCTGCTGCTGCCGTTCTTCTTTTTGTTGTTGTTGTTGTTGTTGTTGTTGTTGTTATTGCTGTTGTAGTTGTTCCTCGATTCCTTAATGTTGTTGGAATTCCAGCAAAAATCCATTTGAATTGCATGCATCTTGCAAGTTGGTGCAGTCTCAGCCAGCGAAAAAAGATTGATGAATAAATAAATTTGCAGCTAGTTAGTCAGTCGGGTTGGTGGGCAGTCGGCCGGCCGATTCTGTTGGCGAGAGCAGAGAAAATCGTGCGACCGAACGAGCGACCGAACGAGCGACCGAACGAGCGACGGCGGCGAGAAACAATGCAACGCGATCGGCTTTGTTGTTGTAATGACTGGTTGCGCTTGACGTTGTGTTTCTTGTTGTTGTTGTTAGAGCTGTTTGTTGCTACTCGCAGTTTTGCTAATTAGTGAAAATGCAAATGCGAAGCGATAGACGCACACACACACACACACACACACACACAAATACTTTGAGTAGCTTGTAGATGGCATTCTCAGGTTTTGTATGTATTTTTGGGTGTGAGCAACTTGCGAAGATTTTGTTGTTGGCTTCACACTGTTTGCTGTTCAGATAGCTGCAACTATGCATTGTAATATTTATCTATTTATTTATCTATTCATTGTCTTGTCGTTTCTCATGTTCTTCGTGTTCTTCGTGTTCTTTACGAACTGCGTTTCTTAAGTCTGAATTGCAGTTATCGCACCAACCGATTGATCTTTCGCAAACCGGTTGCCTCAGTTCGGCCGAAATGATTTCAGAAATACATAATAAATATATAAAATTGGCGTTTTCCGACTCTCGTCTGAGCAAAAATCTTCGCGAGAGTTTTAATTTCATTTGCTCTCTTAAAAGGTGCAAATATGTACACACTAATACACACGCAATTGCTCAAATGTGCGTACCAATAGAAGCCTTTGAACTCTTCTGCTTCCGTTCCTCTCTTCAGAATCGCATAAACAAACGGTGTCAATTCAGAGAAAGAGAGAGAGAGAGAGAGAGAGAGAAAAGAGAAACAGCTCAACTGCAACAACAACGACCTACCCCAACTTTTGCCAGCGTCAAATTTCGGCACCTCTAATTTTTCAAGGCTCCCTAGAGACACCGGCGAGAGCGAGAGCGAGAGAGACAAGTAGAGGTGTGGAGTTGAAATGCAGCCAGGGAGCGCAGAAACTACAGCGCAAGTGCAAAATTTTATTCACCAACATTAGAAAAGAATTAAATTATTTCCAAAAAACTGATGAAATTCGAAAATTCGAAAATTCGAAAACTTGCAAATTGTTAAGTAATAATAAAAAGTGACAAATTTTCAGAGCACCCAAAATATAAATATATAAACATTAATTAAATAATTAATTAAAAACAGAAACCAAATAAAAAAGCTGCAAAATAAATCGAATTGTAATTTCATTCGGAAAGTTTATCTCAAATTTTGTCGTACGTTTAAAATTTAAAGCTGGCAAAAACTTATTAACTAAACAACTTTTTGTTCTAGAAATTGTTTCTGCTTTTAGTTTGTTTTTTTTGTGGTTTTTTTGTTGTTGTTTTTTGTTGTTTTTTTTTGTGGTCAACCCCATTGACTGATTGACAGACTGACTGACTGAACTGAACTGCATCTTCGCCACAACGAATATGAGAAACGGAAGCGCGCTGCTGCCGCTCCCTCCCACCGGCAATGAGAGCGAGCGACGACAAAGTCTACAGTAGACGCCGAGAGCGAGTGTGAGAGAGAGAGAGAGAGAGAGAGAGAGACAGTGAGGATGGGCGAGTGGCAGACAATGACATAATTTAAATTAACGGATGACAATCATTAGATGCATCCATTCTATTGTGTTTGTTGTTATTGTTGTTGTTGTTGCTTTTACTTGTTTTAGTTTGTGATTAAATTGTTTGTTGGTTTTGTCACGTTTTTTGTTGCCTGAGCCTGTTGTAGTGTCAAGGAATGCCGTTATTTTTGCTACAGCAAATAATGACACAGTGGTTGTCATTATCGTAGTCATTTTTTGGGTTTTATCAATGATTGCAGTTGTTTCGCTTCTTCTTCTTGTTGTTGTTACATCTGCTACTGCTGATGTTGTTGCTGTTTTTGTAGCAACTGTTGTCGGTGTTGCTGTTGTTGTTTTTGTTGTCGTTGTTGCTGTTGCTGTTGTTGCTGCTGCTGTTGTTGCTGCGTGTTTGCGTCTTTAAAGCTTTCAAATTTGATGGCATTTTTATTGCTTGGTGCTCTATTTTGTCTACATAAATGCAGCTGAAATGTTTCGACGATGACTTCATTCCACTTGAGGCATAAAAATTATTGCATTTTTCCGCATAATTTTTATGTAGTGAATTCTGCGAAGAAACATTTTCTGCGAACATCTTCGAATCTCTAGCAAAAGCGGCCAAATGTGTGTTCGTGAAAGCAAAACATTTATGAAACAAAAGTTTAGCTCATTAAAATAGTGAATATTATATGCGTTTTATATTGCTATAAAGATTTTATTTGATTTTCTAACTCAATAGTCAAGAAAAAAACTTTATTGCGAAAATTTTCTCATTGAAGATGTTAATTTCTATATGGAAATCGGAGATGGCAAGTTAAAAAATGGGTGAATTTTTGTTTCTAATTTCTAATTTCATTTGGAATGATGGGAATTTGCTGAGAATAATTTTAATTTCAAAATTAGTTTAAAAAAAAACAAAGAATCGGACTGTCGATATTTATCGAAATTTCGATTTCGAGAGGTTTCGTGTCCTGCAGATCTTCGATTATAAGAAAAAATTGATAAAAATCTTTATTTATTTTTGTATTTTTGATGAAAATCTTTATTATCTACATTTTCTAAATACGATTTCAATGATTGATTTAAAAAGTAACAATTTTTCCAATTTTTTCTTATTAGCGGTTTTAATGACGTCATTCTGATTTTAAGGTTCGTTGCAAGTGAGTACAGAAATACAGGGTGAGTAATAAGTACAATAATAATTTAATTTCTTACTTCATACTACAAAATCAAAAAAGTAAACTAAATCTTCAGAAATGAAAACTTTGCTGCCGTTTTAAGTGTTTAATTTTTCTCAACCGATTAAAGAAATTTGAAAATTTTTTTTTTTTTACTTTTCACCTCACAACAATTCCACAAAAAATTAAAAACCCATCTCGTCAAGAGCTAATAAATTATTCACACCAAAAACTCTAAAAATAAAGTTAATTTAATTAATTTACAAAGTAGCAAGACAAATTTACAAAGCAAGAGAAAAGGAAAATTAATTTTAAAACAAAGACAAGATTAATTTTGAACAAATGAACAACAGCTAAAAAAACAAAAATAAAAAGTCAAAAGATACTCATAAAAAACCGCGAAACAGTGCAAAATTCAAGAATGAAGCAATTTTAGTAAAAAGGAGCAAAATAAGTAACAATTTGAGAAGAAAGCGTAAAACGCAGACAGCCTTCAGTATTTTCACGCACTCCTCTTTACAGCTCTTGCACCTCACTTCCTTCTACCTCCCTCCCCTCCCCCTTCCGCTTCAGAACCCTTCCCTCGACCATCGTCCTTCGTCCCTCGTCATGACGGTGTCACTTCTTCCCTGTACGAAACCGTCTCAAGTTTGCCTTCTCAATGTCGCGCGGTTCGTTAATGACCGACTGAATCGTCGGATGAGCTTTTTTTTCCTCATATTTTGATGCATGTAAAGTGAGAATTCGGTCCCTTCAAACGTATTTTTGGCGTCTCATTTCTACCTTTTGTATTTTTTGTTTGGATTTTGCAGTTTCTTTAGTTTCGCATATTTATGATCTTCTTGGAAAGTCGAGATAACTGTACTGGTTGTATTTAAATATCGTATGATAATGACTTTTGTTTTCTTTATAAAATTCTTTATAATTTCTTTATGTTTTCTTTAAAATTTTCTTATAATTTTTCTTCTGAAAACTTTTCAAAATCAATTTTTATAGCTAAATTTCACACTTTTAATTGAAAATATTTTAAGCTTTGTTCTAAAATGTTTTAGAAACTTGCAGGATTTATTTTTTCAATTTCGTCACTGAATTGTGAAACATAAAAACACGATTATCGCTGCTGCGACAATCGCTGCTGCGACTATTGCTGCTGCAATTACCGCTACTTCAGTTATAATTGTGGCCTGGAAAAAATTTAAGTAATATTTTACTGTTGTAGTATTCTATCTGCAAAATCAATCTGTAATCATCTCTTGTGAAGAAGACCGCCTGATCTCGATTATCGCCTGAATTTCGAGATGAGAAAACGATTTTATCGTTATCGATTTTCCTCTCGCATTTCACACAACTACGAGAAATATTTTGATTTTCTTTCATTCGTTGATTTTCGTAAAGTCGTTAACTTTATAACGAATCGAATTTAACTTGAAAAAAGCAACGAATGAATCAAAATTTCTGAGGTAAAGAATTTTTTTACATTCCGAGAAGAAAATGGAAAAATAAAATGACGTTCATACATTAACACAATTACTCACAACTCAGGAAACAGCAAGAAAAACAACAACAACAACAACATCACCATCAAACACAACAACAACAGCAGCAGCAGTAGAAACTGTTGTGCATCAAAATGTTGCACCAACAAGGTAGAAAATCCACAAAAATACAAAAAAGGAAATGAATTTTTTTAAACCAGCAAGCAAGCAACAAAAACGTGGTCAAGCATTGTTCGTCGGGCTGACTAAGTAGCTGGCTTTTGGCCAAGTTGTTTTGTGGCCAGCAACAACGGAATTCCACTTAGCAACAAATAACGAATGAAACAAATTTTTGCAAGTTTGAAAGTTTAAAACTGTAATTCCTTCGCGTAGGAAGATTGGAGACTCGTTAAAGTTGGACTCGCTAAGGGGACTCGTTGAAGAGGGGACTCGTTGAAGAGGGGACTCGTTGAACAGAGGACTCGTTGAACAGGGGACTCGTTGAACAGGGGACTCGTTGAACAGGGGACTCGTTGAAGAGAAGACTGTGGGAAAAGCTGGAGAAAGAAGACCAAGTAACGTGGTAACAACTAAAAACAGCATACGCACTTGACTCTGGCGACGCCATCACTGTCTTGCGATGTCATGCTATGAGAAGCAATAATGATGATGATAATAATGTTGATGATGGTAATGATGAGTATGATGAGTGCAAATAGCAGGTATTACTGGGACTAAACGTGACGCCAAGCAGGTGGTGAAAGGTATCGTGGTGGGAAAAAGTATGAAGAGAAAAGTATGAAGAACATGGGAGGAGTACAGAGTTTCGCAGGGAGGACTACAAAAGAAAACGTTAATTGGTGGTTTTGGCTTTATTATCTGAGCAAAAGCACGGCATTAACAGGTTTTCCGCTTGCAGTTTCGCCGTTTATTTCAATTCCGTCGGTATTCGATGGTGGTCATTGATGATCGGTAGTCGCTGTTGGCCGTTATTACAACAATAACATATTCATGGGATTTTAAATTATGGCTCTCTAATCTCAGCATTGAGCGGGTAAAATAAGATTCACATCAATATTTCCCTCAAATTTTTAGTTCTTCAGTTCAGTTTTTACATGTCAAAAGTGTGACGTCACTCTTGTAAAAGTAAGGAAAAAGCGACTTTTGAATTAACACCCACATCGATTTCTATTGCTTTTCAATTTCCAATTCAATTCAAAGCGTTTTTTCAACTACTTCAAAGAAAGCTGGATACATTTTTCATCTCTGTCAACGTAAAAGCGCTGAATGTCATCTCTTGTCAGGCTGGATGTCACTTGTTGTCGGTCACGTGCACACACGTGCAGATATTGCTGCTGTTATGTAGGTTGTTGCCGTTGGTGGCTGAACCTTCACTTCCGTAACGTCTCATAACATCTCCGATGTCCTGCGGCGAGAAAGGGGAAGATTTGTGACATTTATTGCATGAGCGAGTCGCTTAGATTTGATAATCGCGTGTGGAAGAATACATCTCGCCGGTGCGTCAGCAGATGATTACGAATAGTTAGTTGTGTCTAAATATATTTTTACCTGACTTTGACTTCGACTTGACGCTTTCACATGTCTGACTTGACATCGACATCGAAAGGAAAAGCTTTTCCATCTATTTTCTGACAGTCTCATGTTGTCCTTTCTGCCACTTGCAGGTTTGCAGATGGAAAATAATTTCGTTTTTCTTTTTTGTATGCAGGGTTTCACGTGTTTTTCTCTTCATCTATAATTGGCTTCACTTTCGAATTTTTGTCTCTTACTTTAAATCTGGTTTAATACCATTGAAAGTTGAAGACTCGAAGAAATAATACCTTAAATGTAGATTATTATATCTCTTAATCACTCCTATCATCCCCTGATGCCCGGTGACTGACTGCCTTTCGAGGTCGACATCCTGCAGAGAAAAACTTGAGTCCGCAAAAGCAAACCAACTTATGGTGAAAAAGAAGTCTATAAAGAATGGTTGCTAAGCTCTTAGGATTCTTAAAATAGAGTTAAGAGACTTGTTGTTGTTTAAAACAACCACAACAACAACAGCAACAACAAGGAACAGGAAAAATTGTTCAATGCGATCAACTTTTCTACCAAAGCAACTTCTGTTCTGTGAATTTTTAGTTGGTTTCTCAGTTAAAGATGACGATGATGACGATGACGATGATGTTGACAATGTCAATGATGATGATGATAGCTATAATAATGGTGATGATGATGACGATGTTGATGATGATGATGACGATGATGATGATTATGATGGTTGTAGTGATAATGATGATGATGTAGATGACAACGATGCTGTTGACGATGTCAATGATGATGATAGCTATAATAATGACGATGATGATGGTTATCGTGACAATGATAGTGAAACCGATGATGACGATATTGATGATCATGATGGCGGTGATAATGAAGATGGTTGTTAGGGAGGGTTATGTTGCGATTTCAAGCTTTAAATGGAAAGAAGAATCAAATAGAACGATAACAACAATTATGACCACAAAACTGGATTCAGTCTGAACCTGTTCTTGTCGCCGTTGTTGTTGTAATTGTTGTTCATCGCCCTTTGAGGCTACAAAACAATTCTATGATGGTTGAGTGAAAAAAAGCCAGCAACAACCACAGCAAACACAAGTAACAAATCCAGAAGCTTAAGGGTGTCGTATTGTGTCTGTTGTTGTTTTGTGTGCTGAACACCCCACACAGCCAAACACACGCACACACACACACACACACACACACACAGGAGACACCCAACACACACACACACGTCGATATAAATACTGTTTATGCCGTCTGTTTAGAATGATGTAGCATTTTATGAACTCACATTTGTTCAGTTTGCGTTCCTCTATCTGTTTGTCCGTCTGCGTGTCCCTCCATCAGTCTGCCTGTATGTCTGTCTGACTGTCTGACTGCCTGACTGTCTGACTGACTGTCTCACTGTCTGTCTATATATCTGCCTATTTGTCTATCTGTGCATGTGTCTGCTTAGCTTACCTACAGCCAGCCTCGCTATTTTCATGCTCTCCCTATCACACGGTGCCATATCACACTATGTGTGTGTGTATGCTACAATGACTGTTCCTCCGTCTGTGTGTAACTGCCTGCCGTGTGTATGTATTTTCCCCGACTTGTTTTTTCATCTGTTTCACTTCTCCTGTCTTTGGCTTTATAGGCTTTTGAACTCTACCACCTCGGAACTCGTCTCGTGGCTGCATCGTCATCGACCAGCAGCGCGACCATAACCTAACCTAACTTCGTTTTTAACCCATGCGATGCGATGGAAGCATTAAAAAAGCATTTTTATTCCCTCACTGTTGCTGCTTTCAAAGGCTGTTGTGGCTGTTTTACCAGTTTAGTGCTTTTAGTTTGGTTTTTTGCCGTCATTTCTTGCATTTTGAATTTTATAGATATCCATATAATGGTTTTGTTGGTATCGTTGATGGTTATTGCTGTTGTTGTCTTAGCATTTTTGCCGATGCTTGCCTAAAAAATCGCCTCTCTCACGTGTTCTGCTTCAAATTGAAGGTTATTGAACAGTTTAAACTTGGACGTGTTGTTATTGTAAACACTATATTCTCTACAAGAAGAATTTCTTTTGAAATAGGATTTCTCACAGTAATGATTTTTGGGACGTTATTGGAGCTTTTGTGGTATTTTTTCATTACTTTTCGGACATAAGAAATGACGTTCTGCGAAAAGTTTCAAATATAATTTAAGAAATTGGGGGAATATCAGTAGGAAGTAGGGGAATATTTTGTATGAGTTTGCTGTTTCACTCGTAAATTTTGTGTTATATAGAGGAATTAGTATTTTTTCTTTGCCCTTTTTCAGTCGATAATTGAGTTGTGTAATTACTTGCGAGAAGGCTTATGTAATTACATGAGTAATTAACAGACAAAAGTAATTCCTTCTTTAATTTCTTATTTAAAAAATTATTTTTGTCTGTGTTTTTTCTCGCTCTATTTCTCTCTCTCTCTCTCTCTCTCTCTCTCTCTCTCTTAGCCCTTTCTCTCTCTCTCTCTTAGCCCTTTTTTTCCTCTCTCTCTCTTTCTCTCTCTCTCTCTCGTTCTGTATCTCTTTTTCTTCTTCTCTCTCTCTCTCTTTTCTTTCTCCATATCTTCTTCTCTCTCCCTTTCTTTTTCTCTCTCCCGCTCTCTCTCTCTCTATTTTCCTTCCTCTCTCCTTCTCTTTGCCTCTTTTTCTTCCTCTCTCTCTTTTCCTTCCTCTATTTTTTCCTTTCTCTCTCTTACTCTCTATTCTCCTCACTTTCTCTCTCTTTCTCTTACTCCCTTCATTTCTCTATCTCTCGATCGCGTATCCACAAGATTATAACTGATTTATTGCATACTTTTCGGCTTCCTACAAAACCTACAGTGACATTCAATTTGACAGCTCAAGTTGTAGTTGTTTTTTGTCCGAAAAAATATGCAGTTTATTGAATGAAATGAAAATACTAAAAAAGGAATCTTAGTTGGCATTTTGACAGTTGAAACATGAAGAAGTTATTGACGTATCTGCAACTGTCAAACTGCAGAAATGTCAAACTCTATAAAAACCAGCGACGCAAGATGATGTTTCGATTCCAAGTCATTTCGCAGCTACCAGATTTTCGTCATATTCGGACTGAATTGAACTAATTTAATCAATACACCGCAAGCACGAGCTGTCAATAATTCATTAAATCATATAAAAAATGCATACCATCATAAATTTGAAGCACCTACTGCAAAAAATCAACCAACCAACCGACCAAGCGACCAACCGACCAACCGACCAACCGACCAACCGACCAAGCGACCGACACAACGACCAACGGAAGCTGAAGAAGTCGAACAAGAGCACCGACGTCATTGAGCTCATCCGGGCGGCAGTCGCTCACTCGCTCACTTGCTCACTCACTCATCAGTCAGTCAGTGAATCAGTGAGGCAGTCAGTGAATTAGTTAGTCATTCAGGGTTGCCACCTACTTGCGTTTCCTGTCAGATAGCGACGGCCGTCTGATGGTTCCCGCCGCCACTACCGCTCAGCAGTCGCATCTTGAATAATTAAATGAATGAACAAAAGAAGTTGGAAGAATGACGGCACGGGCGGCATACAACAGCCAGTGAAACACAAGAATTTGGTACAGGAAAAAAAATGATTAAATCAAAATCACAATAAAAATGACAATGACAAAGATTTACAGCTCGGAGTTGGAGATTTTCCACCCCTCCTGCCTTCCTCCACAGCTGAGCGTTTCGATTCCACTTCGTTCCCCTCTTAAATAGCGATGCAAATTCACGAACACAACTAAAAATGCCAGCACATCGCGACAGACGAAACCTGTTTCATTGTAGATATTGTTCAATGGCGGCGAGTGTCTGTGTGTGTGTGTGTGCGTATGTGTGTGTGCGTATGTGTGTGTGTGTGCGTGTTTTTGTAGTTGGAATAGTAATACTTTTTTCGCATGTTGCAGTTGTATCTCTGAGATGCTGTGAGAATCTGCACGCTCTCTCACCAGTGGTATTGTGCGCATCCTCCACTCACTCTCTCTCTCCCTCTCTCTTCCTCTCGAACGCACTCCTCCTGCAGCTCTCCTCCTCTCTCTCTCTCTCTCACTCGCTCACAACGCAGACGCCTCGCTTTGTTGCACGACGATGTCATTGACCTTTGCAGTTGCATCTTCGTTGGTGCTTCGTTCGCGACGCCTCGTTCCGTTGCTCACTTGTCCGCAATTCCTACAGATACACGTGCGTATCCACCAGATACCTATTTTTAGTACGCGTATTTGCCACAGAAGTGCTCGTGCATCGATGATGTGGATGCTGCCGAGGCTGCCACTGTTGCTTCCTCTCTTCCGTTCATGGTTACACGTACGCTTCTGCCACTCCCCCCCCCCCCCCGGTTCTCTCACCATCCCATCACTTCATGTTGTAACTTCATGGGCTTCGTTGGTCCCGCGTTTGTTCGTCGAAGGGCCCACCAACTCCTTGTCTTCCTCTCCTGTCTCCTGAATTATGTTGGTGTGTATTTTTGGTGCGTACTCGGTCTCTCGTTTCGCACTCGGTACACCCTGAATGTGCGCGCTGCCTTTTCGTGGTTGGCCATGGGTGCTGCTTGAAGGGCTGCCTCGTTACAAGTGTCGTACAGCTTTTGTGGCTTTAATTGTTTTACATCTACTTTTGTCGAGGCGCTTTTCCTCTTCGTTCTCAAGTGTCACAAATGGTCTCATCATATTTCATTAGAAGGTTTTCGAGAAATGGTCTCATCATATTTTATTAGAAGTTTTATTGTCTAAATTTTCGCATAGGAGTCTAGAAAAACTTTAGAACGCCAATTAGTTTTTGCTAGTCGGCAAACACAACCAGTCCCAGTCACTAGTTTTGTCTTGTCATTACTAGTCTTGTAACTATTCCTATAATTAGTATATTAGTAGTCCTATAACTAGTCCTATAACTAGTTATTATTACTACCAGTCTTATAACTAGTCT